>OX463788.1:60619467-61219467 GCA_949825025.1 Siphlonurus alternatus | reverse complement strand
ATTTGTTTTGAACGCATTAATTAAGACCCTGCATGGTTTCTCTTCAAATTGATTTCTTACTTTTAATATTTCGGATAAAGTTAACACTGGGAAATACAGAGAAGCTTTTAATAATCTTCCATTCATAAATAATTATTTATTTAATAAATCACTTAAAAAAATCTTTGGATACTCCCAGAAGTTATGTTATTTTTGCTAATTTATTGTTACGAGTTAAATGATATTAGACAGAAAAAACTTTCATGAATTTCTAATCTTATAAGATTTGCGGACTAGCTGTGTACTATTAAATAATAATCACGGGATAACATTTAAATCCTATCCATTCTATATACTTACGATACACATACACGCGATAACTAAGAATTCATTGGTTTCATTACAAGTTAATTATTTCATTATGCATTCATAATAAAGGTAATTATCAATTATAAAGCCATTAACACCTCTTCAGATTAAAACAAGAAACCTATTATACAAACCATCAGTTGCTTCCTTATAGCAGTAGCACTTACTCGCTTACTCATAACAATTAACAAGAAAGTGCGTTGAATGACTGAATGAACTGCTTTAATAAAAAAAGCGAGATGGTGTGTTCCTAACGAGAGAGGTTGCCCATGACCTCAGCATGTAGCATGTAAGGTCATGCATGCAGATCATATGGTCATGCAGTACATCCGATATACCCGTAAGAGTGTCTAAATATTAATGCAAGTTATTAGCCATTAGAGCAGACATTTGGACATTAATTAGAGTGCTACCTCTCCAGCCCCTCTTTTTGGATTCATGTTGACCGAAATAGTTTTGAAAACTGAAAGTTTTATTGAATTATGAATTATTATATTTTTAATATATGCTATATTTTACCATCTTAAGATTCATTTATTAGGTTTTCGTCGGAATCTCGGAAGGGTGACTCAAAACGAGCTAGCCGTTTGCATACCCAACTAGAGACGATTCCCACTCTTTTCGCTGCTTTTGGTGTTTTAGTGCTGGTTTTGCGAGTATTTCTCTTTCAGACTAACTTCTCGAGGTTTGCATTGGTCTCTTAGTTTATATTAGTCATAACCACAACAAATTTTATTATATGCATATATGAGTGCAAAGTCGAGGGTATAGCACCTGCGACTGAGCGCGACCAATAATAATAATAATAGAGGCGCGACTACTCATATATATATATATATATATTCATGACAAAAAGTCTATAATATAGACTATAATATACTTCGAATATGTCAAGCATGAACAAACACAGCATTTCTATAATATAACCTTATTATTTATTGTATAATAATTGTAAACTATATTTATTTGTAGCTTATTTACTATTGTTATATTATAGTTCGCGATGAAGCCCAATAATGTTAAGACCTGCAAGTCTATTTACTATTTATGTACGTCACAGCGTGAAAAAAAAAGTATAAAAACATAATTATATTTCCTGCTTTTAAAGATTTACGGGTCGTACCCCCCCCCCCTCCTTCTTGGTAATGCTTAAGGTTAATTTTATATCCTTAACTTGTTGTTTACTAACATTAGTTCGTTCATTTTCATTAAAATACCATAATGTATAAATACAGGTGGTATTGCATGGCATTTTATAATTTAATTATAAAATTTAATTTAATTAAATTTTGATAATATTTCCTTGAAAACCAAATCCACTGAATGAAAGAAAAATATATTAAACTCTGCTTTGTCTATTAGAAAATATTTAAGAGAAAGCATTATTATTATTATTATTATTTATTATTACATAGGAGAATTAAATTTCAATATTGTTCAGTCAATGGCACACCCTGTAATTTGGCATCCAGTGTGTATTGATACATTTTCTCTCATATATTAATACCTCCTCCTAATATGCTTACGTCTCTGATAATGATATTATTATTTCAGCTTGCCACCAGCCAGTCTACTGATCAAGCGCGCTAAGAAAGTTCATCTGACGTCCAGCCAGAGCAACCCTACCATCAACAGCTGCCCCCCACCCAGCCACTAACTCGTCCACGCTAAAAAAAAAAAAAAAAAAAAATATGGAGGAACACATGCATTATTACAATGCATTGATATTTCGGGCTATCCCCAATGATCAAGTTTTGATTTCTGCACGACAAGAAATTATGAAATACTTAAACCACCGACAAAATGAGAGCGACAATCAATTTGACGCAGCCATATATGGAATTGTAGAATTAATTCGGGTGAACTACGACCTCTCAGAATGCTGGATGTGCTTTCTGAATGTCAACGGTTGTTGTTTGCCAAGCGAATGTCTGCGAAAGCTGATCCTTCGCAATAATATGAACAATGATGGACCAACTCCAAGGGGCAAGAAAAGAACGTATGACATGCGTTAACAAGCAAGAGTGAAAAGTGTATAAAGTGCATAGAACACTAAAAAAGTATTTTATTTATCGCGTCTAACACTTAAATGCTCATTCCACAATGCATCCCTGTTGAGAGGACCAATTGTGAACCATGCAGGACAGAAGGGTACAACTGCATGCTGTGTGTTGCGCCGAGCCAGACGACTCGCAAGCTCACCGCGATCTGTATATATGGGCAGCCCAGTCAAAAAAGTACATTGAGAGGTAAGTAAATTTTCTATTTCTCCTATCTTTATTATTATTATTATTATTATTATTATATTTTTTTTCAAACTAATACGGTGGACAAATTAAGATTTGGAAGTACAAAATGCAACTGTAAGAAGCTTTTAACAACCCTCCTATAAAAAGAAATTATGAAGTGGCAAATCTTTGATTTCTCCCAGAAATTACGTCCTATATTAACTTGTTTCCACTTTGGTTGTGGGTTAACTTATTGGACAAAATGCAAAAGCGGACAAAAAAGTACAATTTAATCTAATTGTAACAAGTAAGCTTTGGCTTGACTGCTATTATAAAATAATAATCGCGGTATAGTGAACCCACTGTATTCACAATGAATAAATGAGAATTGAGTAAGAAATATTTTAATAAATAGGTGCTTAATAATTTATAGCAGTTAAATCGTTGACATAATGGATAATGGCATAATTTTTTTTTTATAATCGTTACAAAAAAGTTCGCAATAAGATACTTTCATAAAAAAAACGAGATGGTTTGTTCCTAGCGAGATAGATTGTCCTTGACCTCAGCATGTATAGATCTCATGGTCATATAGTCATCCAGTACACCCGACAAAACAGGGTCTGGTGCATATTCTTGGCCGGCCATGAGCGTATATAGCTTGATAAATTAAATATAACAATGCCCCTCTCTATTATAATAGGATTCAAGTGTTAGAGTTCACTCGACAGCTTAGTCCGTTATATACGTTTGGAAATCTCAACGCGTGCTATATAGCTACTACCTGTTGCAGGTTACAGGTCACTTGTTAATCATCATTTGAAGTTTTCATTGATGAAAATGTATAACATATCATTCAATTCAATCAATTGTGCATGTGTTATTTGGAGAGAGTTTCACATAATATATACATTGCACTGTCATTAAGTTATTAAACACTGTGTAGTGAACAAGGTAATAAGATGTTTCACATTGATTCAATGGTACTTCATAAAACACAATAAAAATATAAAATAAAATGAAGAGCAAAAACGCAAACAAAAATATTTGAAATTAATGAAATTATCGATGGGCAGTGAATACCGCTAATAAAGCGGTAATTTCATTAATTTCAAATATTTTTGTTTGCGTTTTTGCTCTTTATTTTATTTTATATTTTTCATGAATTCAAACAAAGTATACAATTTTATAATTTAATTTCAACTTTACTGCTTTATTTTTAGATGTTTTGCGCCTAAAAAGTACAAACTCTTTTACTTTAATGTTGATGAGGAAGTCAACTCGGCCATAGTTTTTTTTTTATAAATTATCAAAAATTTAGTGGTGCGATAATAAGTCAATAGCACTTCCGGTAGTTTGAGTACGTGCAGTACATTTTCCCGCATATACCCAGCCACCCAGGACCATCTTTATTACACCGCTGTAATATAAATAATATACTTGTAATTTTAATGTAATATTTTGGGTCCTGATATAAAACGTCATCTTACCAGAGATCTGATATATTAATTTCTCTTATGCTTATATTATCCTAGCTACCTCTGACACAGTTTTGTTGTTTCAGCCTGCCACCAGCCAGCCTAAAGAACGGGCGGCACGCAATTCATCATGTTTCGTCGACTCGACCCAAGCTCGGCAGACATCCAAGATGTGTGGAAATATAAACTATGGAAGTCTTTTGTCCAGCCTGCATCAATATGTCAGCAATGCCAGCAACATCAGTTCTCTCTCTCCCCCCCCCCTTACAATAAACTAAAGTGGTGTCAAAAATAAGACTTGATAAATCAAACTGTTATTTTTGAAAACTGAACAATTAATATGTCAAGCGAGGGTTTAAGTGTTCAATGACTCAAAAGTGATGCATGTTAGTGCAAAGGACACTAAAAGTGATCGACTTATCGCGTCAAATGCAGGACAAGACAACATCCATGTTGAGAGGACCAAGTTGTGGACCATGCAGAACAGAAGTCCAAGGAGAACATTGAGAGGTAAGACAATTTTCAGTTTTTCTCACCAATTTAAATTTTTAAATCGATGTTTTGAACTGCAGTTACGACTTAATTCTAATTCAATTTAATTATTTGCTTTTAATACTTCGGATAAAGCAATATTTTGGAATATTCTTGGAAATTTTACTTAAAGAAGATATTAATTAATAATCTTCCGAATTACGATCATATAATATATACAGTATATAATTATATATTAATATAATAATTTCTTATGTATATATATATAATACATACTGTATGTATATATTTAATTTGATTTCAAGTCATTTTAGACAGAAAAGTGTGATTTTCACGATAATTAAATATATTTACACATACTGCATTGCTGAATAATGATTATAGGTTAATGAATGTAACAACCAACCCACTCTATATATTTACGATGTATAAAAGATGAAGTTAACTAAAACAATTTATTCTAATGTAATTATTTCACTATAGCTGAGTATAGCATCATGATATAGGTTCAATTATAATAATTTATAAAGCTACGAACTCCACGAGATGACCATAAGTTGTTTAACAAACAGCCTACTATACAGGCGTTTTTTTTTTGTTGAAGCCTTAGCAAAACAACGTAATTTTTTTTATTATGCTAAATGAATATGCGTAGAATGCTCTATAGAATGAGTTCCGTTGCTTTATAATGAGCAAGTTGGTTGATTTTTGCCAAGAGAGGGTAACCTTGAAATCAGCATGATTATGCAGCAGGTCTGATTGATGCACGATCTCGGCCATGATCCAGCGCTGCTTTTTTGACATTATTATATAATGCTCCTCCCTCCCCCTTCCTATGGTTTATTTTTATTTATTTTTTATCGTTTATACTCGTAAAATATTTGGTTATTTAATGCTGTTAAAAAATACAATTCATGATATCTGTATTAATGCAATAGAGCAAATCTAAAGTGTAAAAAATAATTATTGTTCATAAAAATGCAACTTCAGTGGCTTCGATGCATTCAATAATGGAGGTGCGCTGTGTTTACGTCGGTTTACGTTTGATCACCGAGGGCAAACAATACAATGAGCGTGATTAGTATTTGGATGGTTATAACTGCTAAAAAAAGAGGAAGTAAATATATAATTACACTGCTACTTCTCTGCAAGGTAAATTCATCTTGCTTTTGATGCACTTTTGTGTGGTTGGTTACCCAGGCTTTGGACATCACCTTGGTCCATCGATATAGGATGTTAAACCCTCTTTTATCCCTTATATTATCCACTCTCTGCTCTCTGCCGCGAGCTCCATGCACCAAGCTTATAGAGCTGATGAATTTTACAAAAAAAAAAAAAAAAAATCATATAATAATATATATTAATAATAAATTTTTGCTTTCACTGCCAGCGACTCATGTGTGTTAACTTTTATAACCTTTATAACTTTATGAACTTTTATAAACGAATCAATTAAATTTGAAATTAGATTCATAACTGATAACTGCTATATAAATTGTTAAATGCTGTACGTAATTCAAATTTTAAAAAACCTTATCAGTAATATAAGCGTTGCATCAATGGCACAGGTTCACTTTGTCAGATCCCAGTGTGTCTCCACATTATCAAATGGATAATAAAGGTTAATTTCAACACCTCAAATCTGCACCTTGATGAGAGATCCCATCCCCCGCCTATGACCTCTTCCCTTCTCCACGCACTATATACTGATAAGGTATGTAATGGAGAACATTTTGAATTTTTTCATAATTTTCATGAATATGATTTTTATTAACATTGGGCGTGCAGTTATATATCCCTACTTTTAAATAAGAGTAGCTGCTCGTACTGTATAACACAGCCACTCTTTATTAATCTTTATCAGTTCTAAAAATATTCTCCCTCTCCCCTTCCCTTGTAGTAAAATTTTGCAAGAAAGCTTACCTTGATTGCAGAGGTGTGTCATACATGACGTTACGGCACACCCTATACTATATACCGTTTTATATGCTTGACCTACCGCATATTGACAGGCCGGCTTCACACCGAAAGTCACCCAGCATGTACTAACTGAAGTGACTAAAGAAAAATTAATTTAATTCTATGCTATATAAAAAAAAAGTCGTCACTGTATTTTCAACAGAAATAAGTTTGCGGATGGGGGCATACATGACCAAAATGTGTCAATTGCCCCATGCAAAATACCAACCAACCAACCAACCAACCAACCAACCAAGTTTGCGGATGCGAATCAAATAATTTTTAACCAGCTGGCTGGATTTACAGTTTTTTTTTTTTTTTTTCGTGAGTGGCCATGGTGTCATAAGGTTAATGTTAAAAAAAATGGGGCATATAATACAGTAGTTCATTCATTGCTCGTGTGTATATTATAATTATCAAATTATTAGTTTTAAAAAAAATAAAAATATTATATAATATATATGACCAACTATTAAATTATTCAGATACAAATTTAATACATAAAGTAGATTATTTTCTTTATCTATATTATATAAAAATATAACACTCAATATAAGAAATTGTAATGTTTTTTTATATAAATTTAAATATTGCATTAACAGTCTATATATATACTAAAATAGAAAGTTAGAAATGTATAGTAATTAAGGGCATTGGGTGTAGCACCGGTAGTTGGCAACACTGACGTATCTTCACCATGTTAATTTTTGATCATTGCTCCTCGGAGTAATTTTTATGCTAGAGCCAAGCTGATTGCTGTAGTATCAAGATAATTAGTAGCCCAAGTGCACAATTTGGCTAAATAAAGCCTGATTTAAAGAAAAGTATTTTTTAGTAATTTTTTAAATTTACATGCATTTTTCTAAAATATAAAAAAAAATACTTTTCTTTAAATCAGGCTTTATTTAGCCAAATTGTGCACTTGGGCTTCTAATTATCTTGATACTACAGCAATCAGCTTAGCTCTAGCATAAAAATTACTCCGAGGAGCAATGATAAAAAATTAACATGGTGAAGATACGTCAGTGTTGCCAACTACCGGTGCTACACCCAATGCCCTTAAGCTGCTCTGGTATTACACGATATAATTTTTCTAACTATTGCATACAATTTTTTCTTTCAAGAAAACTTGAACTCCATTTGTTTGTATGGAGTTAAGTTTTCTTGTAAGGAAAAATTGTATATGCAATAGTTAGAAAAATTGTATCGTGTAATACCGGCTTAACTGTTGCATACAATTTTTTCTAAGCGCGATATAACTCCATTTGTGTGTACGGAGATGAAATTTTCTTGTAAGGAAAAATTGCAAAATTTATCATGTAATACAGACTTATATAAAATTTTAAAGCTTGATATTATGATGTGCAATGCATTGCAACTAAAAATATTTTTTTTGTGAAATTGACTCGGCTACCCCCTCCTTTCCCTCATATTTTTAAATGTGTGATCAACTTTAATTTCAATGTTTTAATTATTGACACGTCGAATCAATGATTAATTATGTTTTTGCGTGTATTATAATTATCTCTCTATCTCTATATATTTATACTATTCTACATTTAATTCAGCTTCCTGTTAGGGAAAAATTAACGTAATCGAATGCTGCTTTCATGATGTTATATAAGTTTAATTATTATTTTATTTTTATAATAAGTTCAAATTTAAAAGAAAAAATTAGTTTTAGCTCTGAATATATTATATGCCCTTAATCTCTTGATTAAAACGTTTATATTAATAATCCATTGATCGTAAATAGTTGTGATCTGTTTCGTATGATAAAAACAGAGAATCGCCGCCGATATTAAATAATGCAAGTTTTCTACATATTGCATTCAATTCTACATTACAAGAAAACTTCAATCCACTTGTTTGTGTGGAATTGAAGTTTTCTTGTAATGAAAAATTGTATGTGATATAAAATAGAAAAATTTTAGCGTGTAATACCTGCTTTTAGTTACCTGTCTTTACCTGCTTTATTATGTCATAAGTTATAATATTTACTTATAATAATAAAAGAGGCTCTTCTTTACCTGTGGAGGTTCTCCCATGCCATATACTGTAGACGCCTGCACGCTCATTATGTGTACATGCAAGGAAGGTAACCACGTTTTAGTTGAAAATATAGTAATCTAACAAAGGACCGTTTATTTGCTTGATTCTCAGAACTGAGAAAAGGTATATAGCAATAGTTCCTAGTTCCTATAGTTCCTATAGTTCCTATGTACGTTATAATATATACTAATGTTTTCAATATAAAGAAACTCAATGTAAAAGAAGACAATAAAATAAAATCGAGAAATGAATGCAGCGCCAAGACAGTCTCTATTGGAATAGAGACGGTCTTGGCCGCGCGGTATTTAACAATGGTATATTATATTGGGGGACGAACCTTTTCTCAGAAACTTTATTTATTTATAGATCTGAATTGCAAATTTCCTTCTTTTGGTTGTTGTCTAGCGATAGGTTTTCTACCTCCCAGAACATTTTCATGGCGCCATACAGTTATACGATGCATCATTGAAGACGGCTTTTGTCAAAGAGGCAAAAATAGAAAATAAAAAGGAAATATTTTAGCTATTTTTAATATTTTTATTTTAAATATTTTATTTATTTGTTAAACATTTTAAGTTCTAACAATTTAGTGATGTAAATTTTATCTTAGCTTTGCATATAGAAATGATTATTAAATTTAACAATTATGTGTTTGAGATTATTTATAAATTATTTGCCGATATTAAATGGTTTTTACTGCATAAATGCTATGTACGTAATAATACAATTAACAAAATTTAAAATATTAAGAAAATGTTTTAGCCAGTTATCTGAAATTTCAGTAGTTATATTAATTATATTTTTTAGAGGTGTTGTAATTTTGTATAAATCTGCATGGGTAGAGTTTTACCAATATGTAATCAAGGTAGGTAAAGACTAAAGGTAGTTACCCACCTTGTATGTAATATAAATAAAACAATACCCCCCCCCCCCCCCTCAAATTATAAATAACATAGAATGGGCTTTCGGGGCGGTCGATTTTTATTGGTTAAATCAAAAGAGGGCATCGAGATATGCGTTTGTGAATATATTAATTAATAATGTGTATAGTGTTTCGTTTTTGTTTGGCCAGCTGCATGACTTGGCCGCGCGTACACATTTATATGTATTTTGGATAATTAAATATGTTGTAATCCATTAAATTTACACAGTTGCTAAATAAATGCACGATAACATAATTGATATAAGAATTAAATTTAGTAAAAAAAGCAACTATTTTTTCACCAACGCTGCATGATATCAATGATATCACTTTATTACGCGACATACATTTCTAAGTGATTTCGTCACCGCGCTCCAAATATTATACGAATAATTATTATTAAATAATTAATAATTGTGAGTAGTAATATGAATAAAATGCAAAATATTAAAAAATTAAATTAAAAATCATATATCCTTTATAATGCCATTCGAGTGTAGCCAGGTATTTAAATTACCTTCACAGTTAAAGTTATCT
This sequence comes from Siphlonurus alternatus, assembly GCA_949825025.1. NCBI lineage: Eukaryota > Metazoa > Arthropoda > Insecta > Ephemeroptera > Siphlonuridae > Siphlonurus > Siphlonurus alternatus. The sequence continues at coordinate 61,209,451 of OX463788.1, read as the reverse complement.
TACGACCATGCTGGCTGGGGCTTACTATTTATTTATTTTTTATTCACCCATCAAGTTCATACACACTTACATATATGACAAAAGCAATTGAGGTGAAAAGGACAGGATGATACACGACCATGGAGGAAATAGTCTATAATTTATCCATGTACACGACACAAGCAGCACCATCACACAAAGTATGTGGTGGTTGCCGGACATGCTGGGGCTTACTAGACCTCAAAACCCACTTGAATGAACACTTGTGTGGGTGTAAGAACATAGTAATTTACGTATATAATCATTCCAACATTTCCAACAAACGTAAGACAGTTGAATATAACATCTTTGTATGTTATATCAAATCAAACCAATAAAAATCAATGTAGTATTATAAACACAAATGGTTAGAGAAAAAGAAGGTATACTTGCCTTACCTCTCGCCATATATGTAAAAACGTTAAAATAAATAAAAATAAATATATTAAAAAAAGCATACAAGGGTTGACTATATTATTAGGGCGTTTGATATTTAGTGTTTCTTTTTTCTTTCCCCCATGCATACGAAGCTGCATGGTTTAGTCTTTTATACAATTTACAAATCATAAATTGTGATTTTGACGGTTAGGGTAGGGTTAGGTGCAAGAATAGGCTTGCCCCACTAACAATATTTTCTATTATATTCTATACTTTTGTATTTTTGTATTTAAATATTTTGTTGTATTATCAATTTACACAGTTGTTCTATAAAAGCACAATGACATAATTATATGATATAAGAATTCAATTAAAAAATGAATATTTTTTTCACCAACGCAGCATGCTAATATCACGTGACTATTGGGTTATAAATTTCTAAGCGATTATGTCACCGCGCTCATAGTATCAACATAGCTGCATGCTGTTGAGAAAGGATATGGTTTGACGTCATCAGGCTTCTCTCACATTACAGTTCATGACATGATCACATGATTACAAAGAGCCATACAGCTGCATGTATATAAAACGAGAGGCGGAGTTAGTTAGGTCATAATCAGCGAATAGAAAACAAGGTAATACGTAATGCTTTAAAAAAAAAACTGGTGCATATAAACTGCAATTTCGCACAAAAACTTCGACAGAATGTTTATATGCACTGAACGACAGTAGGAGTGGTTCCAGTCAAGCTAAGCCTTTGCTGCTGTCTCCATACCAGCAAGTTACAGCCACCACTTTACTGATCAACAGTCGCTGCCTGCAATCAATTAGTAAGTAATTGAATTATAACAGCTAAGGTACTGTATTATGCAAGCTAATGATAAAAAATAATTTTATTGTCATTTTTTTTTAGTGATGTGTAGTAATGTATACGGGTTGGGATAGTTTGCATTACTCTTTTGAGTTTTCACTAATTTTTATTTTAATTAAGGTAAATTGGTTTTAAATCAGGAAAATTAAATTCCCGGTTAAGCCACCTTTCTTTTCAATAAATTAAATTAATGAATTACAGATTTTAGCCTTTAATACGAGATGGTTGGAGAGAGTATAATAATATATTAAACTTTTTAATTTTAATATGATAATTTTTAATACAATAATTAAACATACAGTTTAATTAAAATAGGGAAATCGACATTGTTCTACGTAGAGTCTTAAGGAAAATTGATGATGATATTGTACTCAAAATTTTTGTTTTCTTTAAATCATTGTAATTTAAATAAGTTGATAGAAATGTTAAAAAAAAATGTTAATTTCTTTTCTGGAAAAATATTTTGTCATTAATTTCATCTATATATTTTCTTTTAAAAAAAATGTTGTAAATTAAGATTAAATTTAAAGATATAATAAGGGTCTTGAAGAATTATTCTTTTTAATAACTTGTTTCAACCAATAAGGTTATGTAAAATAACCTTGGTTGATCTATGTAACAAAATGACCAATAAAAAAAAAAAAAAAAAAATTAAAGTCATCCCTCGTCCCTCGTGCGCAATAATGAGCTATTTGCTATTTCAGGTGAGCGCAAGTATGTGTACTAAATAAGTTCATTGTTGCGCTCACTTAAAAGAGCAATCAGGTATAGCTCATTATTGCGCATGAGGAGCGATTATGTACAAATTATGCTCATCTCCAAGTGCTAGAAAGTTATTATGAATCCATACAGTAAATCTGCATTATATTAATATAAAAGAAACTCCAGTAAATAAAAGGGTAATGTTCTATATACCTGCATGTCTCAAGGCGTAATTTCAGGTCAAAAGTTTATGACATCATCTAATTATTGTTATAATATATTAATTTATTTTAATGTTTCAGCTGGAAAATCTTTCATACTGTCTGGATTTTGTTTGCTTTGTACTAATTTATTTCTATAGATCTCTAAAATAAGTTTTTGTGTGTATCGATAATGTTATACCTTTTTCAGTTTATTAGCATTGAAGATCTTCAGGTACGGTGTGCATGGTAAAAAAAAGAGTGACATATTCCATTGATGTATTCTTAGCCCCCGAAATCTCTCAATGCTTCATTGTTGTGTCACAGAATACAGAATATATAGGAATTAACTTGAATGAGACTATAGTAGATCAATAGATGGATCTATATACAGTATATAGCAGTATAGCATGATATTATATTATAAATATTATAATATATATTTTAATTTACATGTTAAATTTAAAAATAAGACAACTTGCTGATTGACAGGTTCATCCTGCTATTCCCTATATATATATATATATATGTGTGTATATATATATATTATATATATATATAATCATTTTAATAATTTTTGTTCCACGTAAAAATAGTTTATATTTTGTAATGACTGTTTCTATTAATTAAAAAAAAAAAAAAAAAAAATTGTTGAATCGATATAATTGTAATAGTGTTAAAAGGTTTATTATAGCGTGCTCGTATAATGTATACATTTGTAACCAAGATTACGTAGGAAAAAATATAATAGTTTATTTTTATTATTTATTTATTTATTTATTTATTTATTTATTTATTTATTTATTTATTTATTTATTTATTTATTTATTTATTTATTTATTTATTTATTTATTTATTTATTTTGAGAGATGGAGAGGGGGCCCGAGGTCAACTTCACGTACGATTTACATTATTTTGAATTTAATTTAGGGAGGAATTACCCCCACTCTCCATGCTACGCGCTGCAATGCACTTGATAACCAACAATTTATAATTGCAAATTTCTGATCCATTATAATTTATTTACATTATTTCATCTCATAAAATTAATTTTTGTTTACAATTTTAAATTAATTATATACAATCTCATAGATACTGTACTTTTTTACAAAAAGACTGGAGAGCAACATAAAATGGGGAACGTTTTCTTATACGTGCGTCTTTCAAGATATAAATAACCTTTACTCATATAAACAATTAGAAATAATCATATGTAAATTGTGTTTCTAAATAAAATAAGCACTTAAAAGTTTTGTTTATAAAATTTTACCTTTCATGGCATGAATGTCGTTAATATTTTCATGGTTGTATTAAATATTGTTTTGAAATAAAACACGTAAAGAGAATTTAAAAATAATGTACTCAACTTCATGCAGTTGTGGTATGAAAGACCGGTAGATAAGTAAGCGTACTTGCGCTGTAGCTGCAACTCGTAGGTGCTGGCTAGCGGTCAATGCCCTACCCGCCTACAGCAACGGCCATGTGCAATGCATGCATGTGAGCCAAGGTGCATAACTGATTTCTCTATACCAAACGGGCAAAGCTTTTGTTAGTAAAAACATAATATTGAAGCTAATAAAATATGATTTTTTCTTCATTGCCTTTTTTCATTATTTAGGTGCATGCATGAAGTGCTATAAATAAAAAATGTATAGTGATACGAATGATACGATAAACTCAGAAACTTCGTTCAACATAAATATATCAGCGCTTATATACCTTTCATGCATTTTGCTAAATGTGCGACTCTCACAAGTTGTAAGTGCTTATAATCTTTGCAGTACAATTATATTTTTCTTGTGCGTGATTCTCAATACACGTACCAGAACGTGTATTGCATACTATTATATCGAGAAGCGATATAATATGAAACAGATTATTTAATTATATATTATACTCTTCAAAATCTTAAATAAATAAAATAATTACATTTTTCTATACATGATTGTATCACCAGTGAGATAGGTGGGGGAACAAAATGAAAATACTTCGAACTTCATCCTACCCTTGTTTTATGAGTTTCTTTAGTGTTCCATGCATGTATAATAAAAAAAAAACTTTCTTGTATTGCAGCTATAGACCCCCCAATGTTTGTTACTGCGAGACGCCGAGAGGGCTTCCAAAAGTTATAAATTAAATAATATGTCTACCGACTCTAAGGGTGTGTAATGGGAGCGAGACCTTCGAGATATCTCGATGGTCACTATGGGAGCCACGCTGGAGGGTTGAGGACTGCACCACATGGAGGAAATTGACCATGAAAGTCTATGTATGAAACTGAAAAGCACAAAGTATTTTTAAAATTAAAAAAAAAGAGACAACAAAAAAGTCCATGCAGTGAATTCGTGACAATACACCATATTATACTCCCGACAGCCCGACACACCATATTATATTTATAATAGATAATATATACATAAGTATTATGTTATATGTTCCTTGAATAACCCCTTTTTTACATTTCACCCTTTGCTCCTGGAAAAGTGGTGGTACGAGAAATAAAACGATGATTGTGATTCATTGACTTCATTGTTGTACAGATCGAGGGACGGATCACCCTGATGCTCAACCCTAAACCCTAACATGCTATATTTATGTTCTAGTTCCAAGATTTTCTCGTCCTGATTACATGGCGAGATGGAGAGAAAATCTGAGGGATGGATTTTAAGTGCAGAAACCCTACACATTGTCACATATTTCAAGGTGTGCTTATCTTAATTATAGGTTGGCGAGATGGAGAGAAACTCTGATAACTCTACGGCAGGACGGACCCTGTGGTGCCGCAACCTGGATAAAAATGTAACTGAGCTGGAGCTGTGTGCTCACTTTCTGCCGGTGAGCATATACACAGTGGTGCACAGGGTTGGACTGGCCTTATTGTCAAATAAAAATGCGGACCAGGCCTCCTTTATAAACGAATTGTTTTTGTCTGCATTGAATACTACAGGGCCTCTGGATGGGTCCTTGGGCATACTAGACCTTTTCCTCTTGCAGTCCGACCCTTCACTTTTAACTTAAAAATCTAATGAATATATATATTATTTTTATTATTAATATTTTGTTTCTTTCTGCATTGCAGATTGGCCTCATTGAGCGTGTCTATTTTTCCCCAAAAACCGAAGATACTCATAAACAAGGACACGTTATATTCAAGGATCAAAAATCCGTTGAAACTGCAATTCAACGATTAAATCATTCGATATTACGAGGTCGAGCATTAAACCTAAGCTTTAAAATTGTTGGAGGGAATACATATAGTAAGGAATTCGATCTTGAAGTGTACAATCATTGGTACACACTTGAGGTATTGGTCCAACAATGGAAGAAATTATTGAATCAATTCGAACAATTGCAGCAGTATCAATTTGAGGTTGCAATGCAAGCACAAAACATACCAAATGCAGTCACCAAGCAGAATGCTAGAATCATAAACTTGGGAGAGATGTTAATTGATAAATTTTTACACGTTGAATCACCTCCTGCTGATTGCAAAACAGCTCACATCCGCCGACACTCGCGCCACCATGACAGACACAGGCGGCACTCCCGTTCATCCTCTTCCAGTAGCAAGTGGCGCCGCTCGTCCGACGAATCTCATGAGCACCGTTCTTCACGCCACCACGTGACCGATGGGCGAGAACGATCTCGATCACCTCTCCACTCGTGAGCACCACACGTGATCCACTCGCACACCCTGCTCCAGGCGTCGATCCAGAATAAATTTCGGGAGGAGCTGTCTCCATAAGGCCAATGTTAAAAAAACAAGTTGGCGTGAGGGAAATGCCTATATATCCCATGTTAAATCCAATGTTTCGGAGGGGGCTGCAGCCCTCCCCCTCCCCAGCTACCCCCTGGATCTGCACGCACCCTGCTCGAGCACCCTTAAATTGAAAAGTTGACGACTGTACCTCAAAATCAAGATTGTTCTCATACCTTCTTCGAACTTTTGATATCCTAGTACCTTCATGTCATCATAAAATAGTTTATTTGCGTGTCATAATTTTATAAAATTTAATTACCAATTGAATCGTTTGTCTGAAATCTGAATGATCAAAAGTAATACTTAGAATAAATTAGAAACTACATGCATAATGCTCTAAAATGAAACTCCCAAATGAGTTAAATTTTATAAATGAAGAATCTTGTGTCATGACTTTTTTTATTGCTTGAGATAACGTTATAACAGTTTAAAATTTGTATACCATCATATCGTGAAATTTTTTCAGAATTTTGTAAGCTCGGAAAGAATTTGTTGTGTTGATAATTTGAACGTTGAGATCATTTAACATTAAAAGTTGATTTAAAAAAAAGTCCTGCGAGACCATAAGTATCAATATTATAATATAAATATTATCTTGCTAATTTTTTTTTTCAATTTGCAATAACTATACAGTTATTATAATCTTATAATAATCTAATATATATAGGGAGTAAAATTTTGTATAGTATAAACTGTATTGTTCTATATTTATTATATTGCTGTTTTTATTCAACGTTATAAAAGCAACTTCACTAATATTATTGTCTTCAATGAAACAAAATTTAAAATCTTAAGTATATAACTGTTGATTCAAAATAATATTAACAATAACAATAAATACAATAATTACTGTTACAATATAATATATTAGTTCTAACTGTAGTTTATACATTTTTATAACAAAAATATTGTATACAACAATACAAAATGTATATACTTATATATATAATTTGATATGTAGAAAAACTTTGATAATAAAAAAGTAAAAAAAAAAAATATATATATAATATATATTTGTATTTATTTATTGCACATATAGAACCGTAAGGTACAAAATGCATGTTTACAATATTTTAGTATTGCAATACCTGTAAAAGAAACATAAAAATTAAATTATTTTTATTTTTAAATTATTTTTAATACAGCACCTTACCTTTGAGTGACGTAACTTGTATTTTTTATATAAATTTAATATTATTATTTATTTATTTCTTTTTTAACTTAATACATTGAATCAAGATTAAATATATTCAAAAGTTATAAGGGTTGGGAATGTTGGGATAACTTGAAAAAGCGTCGTACGTCGTATACTTTTAAAAGGCACGAGGCACAAGCACTGAAGGCAAGTCTTGGTTGCAGCAAACGAGCACATTGAGTTTACAAGTATGCAACCAGTGTCTTGGAAACTCTGCATGTGCTTAAGATAATCTTTATTCTTTGCTTATTTCATTTAATTTGTTTCTCTTAGCGCATTGTTCGGCTTTCTCGGGGTTGTCTCGTCAAGATGAGCAAGCAGCCGACGCGGGGAAACCCGCCATCAAGGGCTGCAGTTCACCGTGTTCGTCGTGGGATGATGGCTTGCCGGAGATCGTCCCTCTCCGATCTCACTGCCTTCAAGAGCTCGTCGCGTTGGTGTGTGTAATGTGAACAATGCTACCAACGTTAATCACGTGACTCGCTGTTACCTCGGACTCGATTCCCGATCACTCTGATCACATGCAGGGTTATGAACGGTATATGGACGAGCAATTTTGAGGTGGACAATTATAGTGATGACTTATAATAAATAGTATATACGAACCCCATCTGGCAGTAAATCTTCCATCCTAAAAATTCTTACATCATTAAATTGACAAATAGGAATAGGTATACTATAAACTTATACTTACTTTTTAGTAAACAGTTCTTCGGGGGCTGGGGGGGGGGAAGGGAAGTAGGTCCCAAAAAATACATGGAAGTTTTTTTCACTCTCTCCCATTGCCTCCCTAGTGGCCTAGTGCTTTATCTTTATCACAGTAGGATATAGCACCCTCCCCCCCCTCCCTCAATGGCAACCGCTACCCATCCTCCATGATCTTTGCATACATTATTAATACACTATCACACATTCACAAATACTTACAGACATTCATGATTCATGACTGTCGCTAGCTAGCCTGCAGGTCTCCTTCTTGCAGTGCAAAACTAGCTCTTCCGCTCGGGATGTTTTTTACTAGGAGCTTCTTTCTTTTGCTCTTAGTTTTTTTGGTCCCCACACTGTCTTAAAGTAAATTGCTATCCATTTTCTATTTCTTACACGTCTTCGTCTGTTATCGGCCTACCCAGCTTGTAATAGACCCTACTTACAAATTAAAGTAAATATCTATCTAGTTGGAGGCGGGATTTGCATATTTATGGTGCCCGTCACAGAGTGCTGCGGGTTTGGGGGCAGCTCTTTTTCCTTCTCTTCTTCTTCTTCCTTTTGCATGCAACTCAAAACTCAATCGCAACCTGCATGAATGCCAGCAAGTCAAGTAGTTTTTCTTTTACCCTCTCCTTTCATATACCAGGGAATACCATCATAGTATAATCTTTTCCCTGTTTATACAGTATAATTATAAATCTTTTCTTACTTTAATGTTGTACACTATAAATACTGTAATAGTGTGATTAAGTAGTCGCTGCTCGTCCATAATGCGTGTGTTATATTAAGAAAAAAGTGTTTACATTATTTTTTTTAGTACAATTATAATTGTTTTTTTTTTTTTTAGTCAGAATGACAATCAGTAATAAGAGTTTAACATAAAATGGAACGATGAAAAGTGAGTGAATGTGGCCTTGTGTTATGTTATATTTTATATTAGTTTGATATATTCACCTGGTAGTGGCGATGCTGGGAAACCACAGAAAATCATCATGGCAGCTAATGCCAAAGTGAATTCTAGCACCTAATTTAAAAAAAAAAAAGTTTTAAATTTTGAATCAAACAACTATATAGTGTTATTACTTATTGCATATTCATTTTAAATATAATAAATCAATTAATACTTCCAAAACCTATATATTAATTGTGAGTGACTTTTACCCTCTCTGAGGCTTTTTTAATATAATACGTATAGTTAGACCTAAACGATATTAAGTTTTATCTCTATAAAGGGTAAGGTAACACGCCCAGCATGCAATAAAAAATCTCTCACATGGAAATTATAAAAAAAGAAAAAAAAAATGTTCTCCTCTACATCCCCTATCAGTAGCTAAAATGTTAGGTATATAAACTCGAGCAAGTTTTTAAATTATGAATTTTTAAAGTTGACTAATTTAACAAGGAGAAATGGAATTTCCATGTTAAATTAGTCAACTTAAAAAATTATTAACTTAAAAACTAGCTCGAATTTGTATACCTGATATTTTAGCTACTGATAGGGGATATAGAGGAGAACATTTTAATTTTTATTTCATAATTTTCACGTGAGGGATTTTTTTTAACATTACATGAGCGTGTTACCTTACCCTTAATTAATTGCCAACACTTCGATCTTCATGACGTCGCCCGCCAGCCTGCACGACATCGACTGCCGTACTGTACTTCTGTATGTACATGCAGTAACTACAGTACGTACCTGATCAAGACACTGGGGCTACAGGTAAGTTACATTTTTATTGTTTTTATGAATCTATCGATTGATGTCGCACGAAAAGTATAAGTACATACACTAGTAGCTTATGAATTAATTTAAGCATTAGGAGACATGTATTGCGGTAGTGTTTGATTTTTTTTTTTTTTTTTTTTTTTTGCATCTCCGTATTCTTATCCCGTCAAGACAAAATCTCATCGACAGGTGCTATAGTTTGCATTGCGGCCATGCATGGCTGACTTAATTTATCGAATTTTTATCCATCCCGGCACTAGCCATGTATAGATGAGGGGAAATCATGGAAACCCCAAGTCAGGATGGTCGGTGTCAACATTGCCCGTTTTAATCAGACAGGCAGCAAAGGTTCAGACCTCTCGATCTTTTTACAGCTTTCCTAGTAGGATTGATAGGATTCGAACACACGACCTTCTGAGTGTGAGTCAGTGAACGATTCTGATGACAAACATAAAATCTTTTGTTCTTCATACAATTAACGTCAATATATAGAGAATAGAGCAAAGAATAAAATAAAACTAACATGTTTTTTTTTACCGACTTTTACAATCGGCACAAGTAAATAAAAATTAAATATATAATATTAAGGTATTATAATATTAAATATATATTATAATATATAATAATATTAACACGCCAAAGTTAATAAAATTCTCATTCATGAAAATTATAAAAAAAAATTAAAATATTCTCCTTTACATACCTTATCAGTAGGTTGAATATCAGGTATACAAAAAGGTGCTATAGTTTTCAAGTTATTAATTTTTAAAGTTGACTAATGTAACATGGACGTTCCATTTCTCCATGTTAAAGTAGTCTACTTTAAAAATTAATAACTCGAAAACTATGTAGTTCGTTTTTGAATATACCTGATATTTTATCTACTGATGTGGTAAAATGAAAAGGAGAACATTCTAAATTTTTTTCATAATTTTCATGAATGGGATTTTTATTAACATTTGGCTTATTACCTCTACCTTAAGAAATCATGTATAATTATGAAAACAGTTTTAGGTATAGGTGTGCAGGCAAGCAGCAGGTATATTAATGTGGTAAGCGGACCTAATACCCCCGGACGAAATACCCCCGGACCAAATATCCCCGCCCGGACCGGACGAAATACCCCCGGACGAAATACTCCCGGACGAAATATCCCCGGACGAAATACTCCCGGACGAAATACCCCCGGACGAAATACCCCCTTGTAAGTGGAGAGGGGCGGGTGACCAACGCGGGAGGGGAAGTTGACTTTATTTATAAAGTCTGTTTTTCTGTCGTTTGTCTGACGTCACGCGCGTCGTATTAAAGAAGGAAGTTAGCAACGTTAGGCCAATGCATTATGCATTAATTTATCATATCATTCATATCGAATTAAAATTAATGTGTAATATATTTTGATACGATACATTTTATGCATGTGTTAATTATTAGTGTTTATTGCATTTTTTTAGATTTTTTTTAAACTAAAATTTTTCAAAATCGTCCCTATATAACTTTTTAAATTAAAAAAAAAATTAAGTAAATTTTTAGTGTAATTTTTTAATTCTGATTCAATTGGTATAGGTCTAAAAATGCAATATTTTCTATTGTTTTTGGTCCCCAGGTACTATATTATAGGTGCCGTGAACACTTAACGTAGCATGTGTACCCCTCCTGAAGAAACTTAATTTCTTAATTTACTTGTTGTTCTATTTATTTCCTTATTTATTCCTTCCTTTATTTATATATGTTGGCACCAAAGCCCGAATTCAATGCGCACATCTAAGTGTGCCCCTAGCCGGGCCTAGCGATTTGAGCATAGCCCGAATAAATTAACAAATATTTTGGGCTTTGCTCATATAAATTTGAACATTTCTAGAAGTGCTCAAATCGAAAAAAGCAAACCCCGATGAGAAGTTTTATTTCGGGCTTAAATTTACTCATTTAAATTTGACCATTTCTAGAAGTGCTCAAATCGGAAAAAGCAAACGGCAAACCCCGACGAGAAGTTTCATTTCGGGCTTTGCTCACTGTTTTGATCATTTCTAGAAGTTCTCAAAGCAAAGTGAAAAATAATAATTGTATGAATTGTGCCGTATTATAGTAATAATTTGTAATAAATAATTAAAACAATAAAATATTGTGAATTTAATAATATTATAATTACATCAATTTTTTAATTAAGTACCAAAAATACAAATTTAGCATTAGCTTGTATATTATTTTTTTATTAAAATATTTCTTTCTGTTTTATTCAATTGATACTGAAAAATACGATTTTGTCACACTTTTTATATTAATATTGTATGTTAGTTAATTTAATTAAATTTTTTACAGCTGATATATTACAAAATCATTTTAACTTAATTTACAGAACTCCCTAAGAAGCAAAGAGCTCCTCAAGATAGTACCAAACCTACTAACTTAAAATAAATAAAAAAATAAAATAAATAAATAAATAAATAAATAAATAAATAAATAAATAAATAAATAAATAAATAAATAAATAAATAAATAAATAAATAAATAAATAAATAAATAAATAAATAAATAAATAAATAAATAAATATTATACCTGATTATTACCTGATCTTATTATTACCTGATCTTATTATTACCTGAACTTGACTTATTTTTGCAGGGATTACTATCATGGCATTTTAAATTTCATCTAAATTTTTTCTTTGCACAACATGTTTTAGATTTACAACCTTTCTTGTAGTTACAAAACACAAAACCTTGCTTTGAATTTGCTAATGCTGCTGCTGATCTGAGACACTCTTTTCTTTGTCATGTGTGGTACGTCGTCTGAACTTAGAAATTGTTCATCTGCAACCTGGAATTCATTGCTAGGGTATATAAATTGTAATCATACCCTTTAATTATAAAAAAATGATAATAAAAAAAAATAAAAGTGTCTCTCAGTGTGAAAAAATCGTATTTTTTCAATCTGACTTGAATAATACAGAAAGAAATGTTTTAATAAAAAAAAAAATACTATATATACACGCTATTAATGTTAAATTTGTATTTTTATCAATAAATTAAAAAGTGATATAGTTAAAATATTATTAAATTTACAATATTATTCTGTATATTTAATTTGCACCAGCCGGCAAGCTTTAAAAATATAAAGCTTTGGCTGGACAATAATGTATATGATTAAAATGAAATAAAAAAAAATATATATATATATTTTATTATTTATTGCTATAATACGGCACAATTTCCAATAATTATTTTTCATTTTGCTTTGAGCACTTCTAGAAATGATCAAAACAGTGAGCAAAGCCCGAAATAAAAATTCTTGTCGGGGTTGCTTTTTTCGAGTTGGGCACTTTCAGAAATGAGCAAATTTAAATGAGCAAAGCCCGTTATAAAACTTCTCGTCGGGGATTGCTTTTTTCGATTTGAGCACTTCTAGAAATGTTCAAATTTAAATGAGCAAATCCCAAAATATTTGTTAATTTCGGGCTTTGCTCAAATCGCTAGGGGCACACCTAGGTTTAAAAACCTAAAATCGTTTAAAAACCTTCAAAATCTTGCTGCAAAACGCTGAGACAATTTATAATTGCCGCACAATCAAAGTAAGCATAGCATATACAAAAATCGTTTGTTTGCGGCACAATTTTGAGTATGTTTTGTTATAAAATTAAAGATGCAATTTGAGATCTTAATTGATACGGCATTAACTATAAATATACTTTGAATATTATATGATATATATTTGTTGTGAAAAATGGCGTTACTAACTTCCTTCTTTAACGACGCGCGTGACGTCAGACAAACGACAGAAAAACAGACTTTATAAATAAAGTCAACTTCCCCTCCTGTGTTGGTCGCCCGCCCCTCTCCACTTACAAGGGGGTATTTCATCCGGGGGTATTTCGTCCGGGAGTATTTCGTCCGGGGATATTTCGTCCGGGAGTATTTCGTCCGGGGGTATTTCGTCCGGTCCGGGCGGGGATATTTGGTCCGGGGGTATTTCGTCCGGGGGTATTTGGTCCGTGATTCATTAATGTACCTGTACAGTACAATACACTAATATATACGTACGTACGTGCACATATCTGTGTTATTGAAGTGAGGCAAAATAAACAGAAGTCTGTCATCACTTTCACACGATACATGAACTTTGATCCTTTAGAGAGTCACTTAAAATGGTAAGTTATTTTATAGATTCAAGGTGGCTAAAAAATCAACCTCAATAATAGTTGATCATAAAAGCATTATAAAAAGACAGGTAGGTAGGTGTATATCCCAAGTCCCAAGGTATAATGTTATAGTTGGTATTATTACACCAATGGCATGTTGAACCACTACGAAAGTATAATTATTATAATTATAGTATGAACAGGAATATTATTTATACATAATAAATATAATAATATATATTGCAATTAATGCATTGACTTGGTGGCATTTGCAGTTGGCCCGATTGCCCATGCATGTACAGTTATACTTTAACAGTTGGTATTAAGTAGCAATGCTAAAATGTCCAATTACATGTCCATATTACAAACATTGCTTTGCACAAAAGTTTATTTTTTTTAAAAAAAATTCTGTATGCATGGCGTATTTCATTTTCCATAAATATATTTATTTTTTATATGTTAGTGAAATGACAATTTATCTTAAGCCGGTATTACACGATACAATTTTTCTAACTATTGCATACAATTTTTCCTTTCAAGAAAACTTGAACTCCATTTGTTTGTATGGAGATTAAATTTTCTTGCAAGGAAAAATTGTATGCAAAATTGTATGATGTAATACCGGCTTAAGACAAGTAAGGATAATTTTAATATTTTGTATCATACATTATAATATAAAGATTGATATTCTTCTTAATTAATAATAATTGTTAATTGGGTTTAATAAATACCGAAAATGGAGGATAAATATTTAAAAATAAATTAGATTAACATTATGTTACCGAATTGGTAAAATTAACGTTTAATTAGTTCATAAATAATGTTCCCACGCTTCCTGTTCATACTCTGTATTATTTTTATAATGGTTCAACGTGTATAAAAATAGTGACATAATAATACCAACTATATAACATTATACCTTTGGATTGGAACCTACGGGACCTACCTGTCTTTTTACAACGGGTTTTATGAGTAGGAAGGTTGATTTTTTTTAGTCGTCCTGAATTTGTAAAAAAATAAATTACCATTTTAAACGACTTACTTAGATATTAACTGAGATATATAACAAAGTGAAAAATACCGACGTGTGATGCCGTTAGACCTGCTGTTTATTTTGCCACCAAATCAATAACACGGAGGTGCATTGTGTATATCCTCCCCTATACCTGTTGCTTGCCTGGCCGAGCGGCAAAGCTTTTAACTTGAAATTGTATGCCTCAATCACAATATTGCTCTTTATGAATGGAAAGCGTCAGCCTAAATAATTTTCTTAATTGCCCTCATCTTTTTGTTATTGTACAATAAAGTTTATTACTTCCTTTTCAGTTTTCAAAAAAATATAGTAAAATGGAAATATATTGATTTTTATAAAATTTAGAAAATTTAGAGTCAAATTCTTGGCCTTTTTATTTTATTGGCCTTTTGTTGTTATTTCTTTTATTTCTTTCCACTTTTGAAGTGCCGATTGGTATAATGTACAATATATTATACTATATAGATTTTTAATAGTAGCAAATAAAAAAAAAGATTGTTATACATAAATACAATTAGTAATAATAATGAAAACAAAGCACACGAGGCTACATAATTTTACAATAATTACAAAGTTTATAAAAGCTAGACAATATTGATGGTGAAATTTAATACAATTTAAGGTAGAGATAACACGGATCAGCTGACCCAATGCTAAAAAAAATCCCATTCATGAAAATTATGAAAAGAATTTAAAATTTTCCCCTCGTCATCCCCTATATTTCAGTAGCTAAAATATCAGGTATACAAATACGAGCTAGTCTTCGAGTTATTAATTTTTAAAGTTCACTAATTTAACATGGAGAAATGGAACTTCCATTACAGTTATACAATTTATATAGTAAAAAACAACTGATTAACGAATAAACTAAATAAATAACAGGTGAATGGTACTATGATAGATGTATACACATCGGTGAATATAATAATATATTCGTTAGATAAGCTCCGTTATATATATGGTTGCTGTTTCTTTTTCTCTTTACAATTTTACATTTTTTTTTTTAATATTATTCCAAAATATAAAATGTGTCGATCGCTACTTGAAATAATATATTGACATCACAGCTATTAATTACGATGGTTGGTATTCGCAAAGAGTTAAGGAGCGTTTTAGAGGGATACATTTTAAGAAGCGTTTTTCTTGCGTTTTTCTTACCTGTTACCATAGAGTGATATATTGAATAGAGGTAGTATGCCCATGTTAAAAATTCAGACAAAAATTTTGATCCCCCTCTCGTTACCTTTTTGGCTTTTTATTGCCGTTTTGACAGCACACATTAATTACGCGAGTAGTTCGAGTATCTCTACGCGAGATGGCTCTTTTCACATTTTCCCCAAAATCTCGGCATCATCTCGTTTCTCTTCTCCTTTTCTCTGTCTTCTCACTCACGTGGTCCAGCCAGCCTGCTAGCTGCACGACCTGAGGATGGGAGGGATGTTGCAGAGCCGGCAGCCCTCAAGAAGACGTAACTTGACTCCACACATGCACTGATCGTTCCTGGCTCATGCTTGCAGCTACGTAATTCCTTTCCTTTCGTCTTAGAAATATTTTCAGTCAATCGACTTTTAATTTAAAAAAATATGTACATAACTTACAAAATCCAGTAAAACGAAATAAATTAATATAATCACTCTATATTTATGACAAACGGGAAAAATTATATTATAAATTATAAAGTAATTGATATTAAAAAGAGGGGCTATATATTTCTTTATATTTTATTTTATTCTTGTACTATAATACTAAAAAAATGTTGGGAGGTGCGCTTTACTGGGTCTCGTCAGATCACCGAAATCAAGCAACGCTGAACGTGGTTAGTAGTTGGATGGGTGACCATTTTCCACAAAAACCATGTTTTCCACCCAAGGGTAAATCGTTGCTTTTCTACTATGTGGTTCCCTTGGCTTTGGACCATTGCACTTATTTTAAGTATACTGTGGGGGGCATTCACAAAGCACTTTAACCCCAACTTTAGCCCCAAGTTTTATATCCCTGGTACTAAACATGGTGCTAAACCAGGGGCTAACCATCATGTTTCAAGTAAAAAATACGCTGCTCCCTCCCTGGGGTAAATTCGTCTCGCTTTCCACCCAGTGCAGTGATGCACTTGTGTGTGGTTCCCCAGGCTTTGGACATCGCTTTGGTCCATTGAGAAAATGTAGAGGTGTCCGTCCTGACTGAGGTTTTCCACGGTTCCCTCAGTCTCACCTCAGCGAATGCTGGGACGCGTAACAGGCCGTGGCATCCGTTCCCTACCTTATCCCTACCCATTACCACGCCGCGAGCTGTAAACTCTTAGGGGTGTATCCTTGTAAAAGAAAAAAAAAAAAAAAAAAAGTTGAGTGCTTTGTGAATGCCCCCCTGTGATATTTATATTTTTAATGCATGTTATTCATACATTGGAAACAATTGTGCTTCTTACACTTCTTTTGTATTATTATAAAAACAATTAAATATTTTATTTTTATTAAAAATGCATGATTAATACCCCCCCCCCCTTAATTCCTATTAGTCCACAAAGAATATAAGGGAGTTTCATGGCACTTACAAGGAGTGAAAAGAAGGAAAAACTACATTTTTATAACTAAATTTTTACCATTTATTTTGCTTTATTGCTTTTGTATATATAATATTAATATCGTATTTAGTTATAATAGAATCACCAAAAACATTTTAAAAATTAGTATAAGAAAGAAAAAAAATAGCACCTCTTTTTAATATCAATAATTTTTTAATAATAATAATAATATCGTAGTTATAATAGTATAGTCACCATAAACCTTTTTTAGAAAAAAAATAGCACCTCTTTTTAATATCAATTACTTTATAATTTATAATATAATTTTTCCCGTTTGTCATAAATATAGAGTGATTATAATAATTTATTTCGTTTTACTGGATTTTGTAAGTTATGTACATATTTTTTTAAATTAAAAGTCGATTGACTGAAAATATTTCTAAGACGAAAGGAAAGGAATTACGTACGTAGCTGCAAGCATGAGCCAGGAACGAGCAGTGCATGTGTGGAGTCAAGTTACGTCTTCTTGAGGGCTGCCGGCTCTGCAACATCCCTCCCACCCTCAGGTCGTGCAGCTAGCAGGCTGGCTGGACCACGTGAGTGAGAAGACAGAGAAAAGGAGAAGAGAAACGAGATGATGCCGAGATTTTGGGGAAAATGTGAAAAGAGCCATCTCGCGTAGAGATACTCGAACTACTCGCGTAATTAATGTGTGCTGTCAAAACGGCAATAAAAAGCCAAAAAGGTAACGAGAGGGGGATCAAAATTTTTGTCTGAATTTTTAACATGGGCATACTACCTCTATTCAATATATCACTCTATGCTGTTACCTAGCATAAAAAACGCTTCTTAAAATATCTCTTCCTAAAACGCTCCTTAACTCTTCGTGAATACCAACCTATATTATTTATATCATTAATTTACCGTGGTAGAAAATTAAATATATATTTTTTTATACATAATATCTGCAAGACCAAATATTTTTGCCCTCCAACTTTGACAGCAGGAACAATGCAAGATGCGACAGGCATGGTCGAGTTGGGCGAGGCAATTTCAGAAGTTACGATGGGGGAGGAAAGAGGTCGAGCGTGGCGCAGTGCATTGACCGGTTCTCGTTAGATCACCGAAGTCAGGCTACGTCGAGCGTAGTTAGTACTTGGATGGGTGACCGTTTCAAGTAAAAAATACGCTGCTCCCTCCCTGGGGTAAATTCGTCTCGCTTTCCACCCAGTGCAGTGATGCACTTGTGTGTGGTTCCCCAGGCTTTGGACATCGCTTTGGTCCATTGAGAAAAAGTAGAGGTGTCCGTCCTGACCGAGGTTTTCCACGGTTCCCTCAGTCTCACCTCAGCGAATGCTGGGACGCGTAAGCATGCAGGCCGTGGCCACTATCCATTCCCTACCTTATCCCTATCCAGTACCCAGTACCCCGCCGCGAGCTGTAAGCTCTTAGGGGTGTATCCTTGTAAAAAAAAAAAAAAAAAAGTTTTGCTGCATTCTGTTCGGCCCTACGTGCCAGCCCAGCCAGTCTCAAATCTGCTGCGCGATAAATATTCATATTTTATGTGATACTTGTTCGGTCACTAAAATCTCCAGATTTAAATTTAAATATAACTATAATTATATATATCATAAATTGAAAATAAAATTTCTCCTCTATTCGCTACTATATATGGACCGATTTTTTTTTCAGATTTTTAAAGTAATTTTCATGCTTCATAAAATCTGAGGAATAATCAGAGTGGCATTAACTTTACAGCACCATATAATTATATAATATTTATTATTAAATTTATTCTCATTCACGCAATAAATTTTTGCGAGTTCAATAATTTATTGTTGTCTTTGCAGATATAGTGTTTTAATTTTGCCATTTTAATAATTTATTGTTGTCTTTGCGGATATAGTGTTTTAATTTTGCCATTTTAGGCGCATTTTTTTCCAAATCAAGTTACTTTGAATTTTTTCCGCCCTCAACTGATGAAGAGTCATATGTCATCATCCATCATGGTCCCATGAGACCTACTGGTTCCCTGTTTGTAAACCTTGCTCGAGTTGCTCGGAGTATTTAGAACAGGGTCTTCTTGTGAGGGGCGATGCCCTATCCCGCAATGTTAAATTTTGGAGTGGGAGGGGGGGATGGTAACACCTTCAATTAATTAATTTTCGCACCTTTGGGGTGGGGGGGCGATCGCCTCCATGCCCCCAATCGCCCCTTCTTGGATCTGCGCCTGGTGTGGGCAAGAGATATATTCCGTCTACTCCGAGCAGAGGGTTTATTTATGTCATCTCTTCCTCTCCCTCGTATGAAACTGCAAGTACCGTACATACATCACAGTGATGAAATGAAAATAAAATATACAATGATAGTAAAAAAGTTAAAGATTTGGGATTCAAAAGCATGCAGGATCAAAAATATTATTACTATTTTTTTTTTTAAATATCCACAACACTATAACTATATTTCCAGATAAATAAATAATATTTTTAAACTTTTGTGACAATTTTTGTTAAAGATAACAATCATAACTTTTAGAAATAATTCTAAAGAAATAAAATTTCATTTTATTTTTTTTTTCTTCTTATTTTTGAAGTACTAAAAGCTCTTTACTCTTTACATTGTTATGTACATTACGCTTGGCTTGTCAACGGCCTCTCATTGTTAAGAAAGTCATTACATACAATGTAATGTACCTGCGATGATGTGATCATTGTGTTGATTCAACTCTTACCAAAAATATAATTGTATCGAACCTTCTTGTCTGGCTGGCATGTATGAACATGACGCTAAAAAAGGGAGAAGTCAAGTCCAAAGTGTATAGAGTTCGGGATGTAACTTTACTCTTTTTCATTTATTTCATTAAAATATAAATAGTATAAATCTATAAAATAAACATAGTAGTTTACGTCTAAAAATTTCCAGAAATGACGCATTTTCTGCTGATTTTCACGCCGGGGGGGGGGGGGGGGTTGGAAATGGTCACCCCTCCAATTTCTAACCACGCTCATCGTTGCTTGACTTTAGTGATGCAATAATTCCATGCCATTTTTACTTTACTTAAAAAAACATTTTATATTAAATATTTCTTATTTTTTCAAATCTTTGATTTGTTTTAATCTTTGATTTAATTAAGAACAATTGACATATTATCAATCGATAATTAATACTTAATTAATCATATAATATAAGACCCATTTCTTCTCTGATTTCACATTAAGCATATCATTCTATTATTGTTTAATAATAATACTGATGCATATTATATGCAGAATGTTCAACATCATATTACATTTAATGAGCCAGAACTATTCATTAATTAAAAAATATAATAATCGAGCATGATGTGTCTTGTTATTAATGTTATTATAATTGAAGTCATGCAGAATTAAAAGCTTAAAAATACATAATATAATGGAATATACTCAATATACATTTATTTTGAAACGTATATACGTATATTAATTTTGTTTGCAAATTATTTAATGCTATAAAACGAAGCTAGTGAACAAAAAAATCTGTTATATACTGGACAGGAGCTCAAGAAATATGGCTACATAATTATACGTACAGACAATTTCCATACCCCGCCGGTACTTATTTATAGGCTTTATACTGTACAATCCGTACATCATGCAAGTTAACTGATTATAATATTTAAATTTTTAATTTTACTTTAATTAAAAATTTTAAGGATGAATCTCAGTAGATTGATATCTTGCAATCATAGCGCCTGAATGCAACAAGACTTGCAGGGGACTAATTAAGAACTCACCATCAATGGTGACATAAAAATTTTGAAGCGAATCTGTCTTATCAGTTTTGTGAAAACTGAGGTAGACGTTTAACATTGGCCTTATGGACGAAAACCGGAAATGAGAAAACTGCAAGACTGAATTTGTTCAAACCATAAGCGATTAAGTTTTAGAATATCATATTCTCAATTTTTTAAAATTTATTTCATTCGATTCGTTTGCAGGGAAATATTCTTTTACTCCAGCAGTAACTGATATTTTCATCGTTAAAATTTTACTTGTAATTCTCTATATAATTCTATATGCTATATATGAGTTACTGCATCAACTGCATGCAAGAATGGTAACAATTTTTTGTCCCCTCCTGACTTTTTCGAATTTTTCTCTAAAAAAAATATACTGATATTTAATATCCTACCTCTTACTTCTTAGCACTTTGTGATGAAGGGTTATATTTCTGAGAAATTGAAAGGATAGGCGCAGGAGGAATGTCATACAGGCAATTAGACATATAAAGTCAGTCACCTTAGTTGACAGGTGATTAGAGCAGTGTCTACACCCTTGCCTCCCCCCGCCCCCCTTGTAGTATTTCGATGAACTCTACCGATTCTGTGAAAGTCTTTGTTTGTTTGGGAACTAAAAGGCAGGCAAAATCCGAATAATAAATATATAATAATATTAAAATGTGCGAATACACGAAAAATGCACGCTGCCACCCTGAGATTACCTCTGACTGAGGGAAATGTGTAAACTTAAATCAGGATGGACGCTTAAGCGTTTTGTCAATTAACCGGAAGTGCAATGGTCCATGCAAAGCCATGAGAAGTCACCAATGAAAAACGGCATTGATTTACTCCTGGGTGGGCTTAACTTGACTTCGGTGATCGGTCATAAACCAGTGAATATGCACTATGACACAATCCATTATACATAATTTGGAAGGCCGAGAAGCGAGAACACTAAATTCTATATTATAAAACTTATTTTAATAATAATATATAGATCTCCATTAAACAGAGTTATTGTAGAAATCACCATGACAGCAACGGTAAAATAATATATCCATAATTATTAATAATAATGTATTATATAATAATACATGCGTGATTGATATGATAATAAAATTTTAACTATTAAAAATGATAACGCTGAAATTATTAATTAGAGTAGTACAAACAATAAGCAGCATGAGTTATAGTTATTCGAGCTAGGATTTTTTTATATATAAAAACTACGTCATTACATCATCATACGAACTTGCTAATGTACTAAACTTCATTCTTTTCAAAGTTAATCGATATTGCAATATGATAACATATATTTTTAGAATTTTAGTAATTGTACTAAAATGATGAACTTTTAATTTTTTTCGTAATTAATAATTACAGTATAGAGTGTGAAATTTAATAATATTAATAATATATTGTTGCGCAAAAAGTAATATGATGAAGTTTTATATTACATTTTTTTTTGTACAAATTTTTGTATGATCGATGTCATTTTCTTTTAACTATACTGTAGTATAATATCTATAATAAAATAAAACCAAATTAAACAAGCTCAATAATAAAATTATTTTAAATTTATCTAAATGGGCTTTTCCACACCCCTTCTTAATTTAATGCTCTTTGTTGCTAGTACCGTCTTTTGTGCAGTCTCTTTTAATGTTGCGATGGTCTCATTTAAAAAAAAATAAAAATTTAACATGACGATAACGATGAGATAGCATTGACTCCTGCTGAGATTGACAACTTAATTGATAATTACTGTGATGTAGAAATGCTTAAAATATAGTACCACGTATTCTTTATTATATGATAGTACTTACTTTGTATTTATTTTTGTAATTCGGTACTATTTGTAATTGTATTTATCGTAAATAATTAACGGTAATTAATGTAATTATACCATTAGTTGATACTCGAGGTGATAACGGCTCAATGAAGAGAAGAAAGCGGAATCTATAAGATCCACATGACGACACAAAACAATCATTATTTTTATAAATGCGGCAAAATTTATCTATATTTTTTATTATTTGATCGTTGCAAAGAGAGTATTCTTATGTTGTGTTTACTTTTTATCTGTTGTCCCTAAACCGTAAAGAATAAGGCCGGTCGCAGACAGAATCGCATGATTTCGCAGCGTATGATAAAAAAAGTAACTATGCGATCAGCTGTGCGCGCGCACACAGCTTCGTATCATATGCTGTCGTATGATAAGAAATTTTAGAACAACATACGATCGTAAGCTTACGATCGTAGAAATAGCGAAATCATGCGATCCTGTCTGCGACCGGCCTAAGACAGTAAATTTTTGGAACTTTGGAACATCATTCTTTTGACAGCCGACTTGCCAACGAACGGCAGCAGTCGCGGCGGCGCCGGCGGCGTAGGGATGCGTCCGCAGCCAGCTTCCCTTTTGCTGGCCGCATCGGCGGCAGGCTCATTCTTGTACTCTAGATCAATGCAACAAAAAAAATGTAAAATTACCACCGGAAGTGAAATTTTTTTATCTAAACTTCGATCTGATAAATCTAAGAATTTGCAGATATGTCAAAATCCAAAGATCTCTGTTGATTTTTTTTTTTTTTTTCCATCGAAATCCTCTCACATCCAGTGCTTATTTGTTGAACTGTAGCTTTCTTGTATAACATTATTCATGTCTCTACCGGTCATCGTGTTTTGCTAGCTTGCAGCTTTCGGACAAACATTGTCTTTGTTCATTGTTGTTATAACGAAAACAACTTGCAGGTGGTACTTTATTACTGTCATAAACTCATAAAAAAAATATTTTTATTTTTTGTTGTTGTTATTGAAGTTCGAATGGAATCACTATAATTATTATTTATATAATGTTATACATTATGTAAAAAAAAAAAAAAAAATCTGCAGCTGCAGAATGTGTGGTATATAATATTAATTATATACTACATATAGACAAGTCTTTACTGACCTAAAAAGGTTTGGTTAGATGTGATTGCAGAATGTTTGAAGAACAGAAGTGTTAAAAGTACACAGTGTAATAGAGAGTGCGGAAGGCAAAAGAGTGTTATGAGTATTTCTGAAGCAAGTGGAGTATGTAAGAATCGAGTGCTTTGGAGGGCAATTTGTAGACGGCCGAGGTAATAATGCTGCTGGCTTACCCCGTAAAGGGATATGGCGTCATGTTATGTATGTATGTTAGTCTACATACATACATACAAAAGTGTACATATGGAATAATATTAAGAAGTACACATTACATAATAATGAAACACAACAAACACACGCATATACATAATTATAAAATTTTATTATAGTCTCTCACATTAAATTTTTCGATGATGGGAGTGTTTTATTTATTGTAATATTTTTTACTGATAAGAAAACTTCTCTTGCGATAATTATTATAATTAAAATAAACAGGTCAATTATATGCGGTACTTTATAATTTTATAAATATGATTTATAAATAAGTTTTCCTAAAAATATATTCACGAATAAAATTTTATTTTGAAAGGAATGTCACGCAAAACTTGTCGAAAATTCAAAATAATAAAATAAAAATTGGTCTGAGAAGGTAATGTATGGGCAAATTAATTTGATGTATTTACTGATCTCGGCGAAAATGAATTTTATTTTCCTGTGCCTTGCTGTTAGTAACAATCTGATAACACTTTTCGCATTTTTTTTATTGATTTGATTTAATTATTATTATTTTCCATGCAGACAGGGTTATTTCAAGCTTGATGAAAACGGGCAATCACTCACGGAGTGAATATAAAATTAATGTGACTATACCTCTCCCAAGTCAGCATGTTTCTTGGACTCCCACCGAGATCGCTTTTGCCTGGTGAAGGGAGAGAAGATATCGCGCGATCTTTCTGTTTCCTGCTGTCATAAAAAAACAAAAACGAAGAAAAAAAAAGTTGGGTTGTTTTCCAAATGGAAACCCTTAAATTTGTTCGTATTGAATATAAATAATTCTAAATTAATACAATATAACACCCTTTATTCTCTAAAACAATAAATTTTCTAATTTCGAAGTAATATTAATACAATAGTGTGTTTGTATTGTATATTAATTTCCATTTAATAATTATTAAAACAGATCAGATACTATTCAAGTCATATTTCTGCATAATTAATATGATGTGTTATAATTTGTTATTTATATTGAGTCAAGATCAGTAACATCTGCTGCATATCATTTTAAACACCTATTTTACTAGATGTTGAATTCGTGATAAGCTGATAATTTTTTTGATAAAACTATTTTTTATTATGTTGATATTATTTTTGTTTTTTTCGTTAGAAAAAAATATTGCGGTTATCGAAGATTATTATAACAAATTAAATAAATAATTCATGAAGAAAAAGAAATGCCGACTGTTTTGATAGGAAGTTATAGTAATAATTTTAAGAACTTTATTTTATTATTTTAGATTTTATATTTTTAATGTTTACTGTAGTCATCATTTTATCATAGTACTATAATTTATTATTTAATTATTTTATATACAATCGACACATTCATGCTAATAAAATAAAATGACCATATTTTTATGCTTTTTTATTACTTTATTTTCATTCAAATCTGCATCCATAATAAAAATAATAATAATAAACATGCAGAGTTGCGATCTTAAAATTTTTATTATTTATTGTATTTATCACATACTCGTAAACTTTCTGGGTCAATAAATAAAATTATGAAATCAACTTTGTTGTTCCCATGCACTCAGAAAATATTTAAAGCAAATATCCTAAAAAGCAACACATTTACTGTGTTGTTTTTGTACCTCAAAGGAAAACTCCTTAAATCTTACACACACGGGAGTTTAGAGTTCAACACATCAAGATGTTTAAATTTTTACACATTTAGTGTGTTGGATTCTAAATTTTTGAGCGTAAGATCCAACACCCCTTGAGCGTAAAGTTCTACACAGAACTGCTTAAAATGTTACACACTTGGTGTAAGATTCTACGCCCCAAGAGTGTAGGCTGCTAAGCTTTTTGTGTGTAGCTTTCTACGCACCTAGTGTTTAGTTTTCTAAGCTTTTGTGCGTAGCTTTCTACGCACCTGCAGTGTAGGATTTTATGATTTTATATATATTATAATAGTATTATACTATAGCCATGTCTCTTAACTTTTCGAAGACTTATAAGTGTATACGATAGCATATTGAATATTATAAATTAAAATACATCTCCTAATTTTTGGCTGCCTATTTATTATTCGAATTATTATTTATTCCTCTTATATTTATGATTTTCTTCCGTATTTTTTAAAACAGCTTCTATCCTCTTAAGTATCCTAAAATTAAAAAATAGTGTTAATAAATTATACTATGATAATTGTGTATTTGCTTAAAAAAAGGTGGTTTCATGGATAAAATATAATTAAAATTTACATTTTTTTTTATTAATGCACTTTTTTTTTTATTACTTAAGAACACAGATATCACATGAGTAAAAAAAATAATGATGCAAGTAACAAAAAAGAAGATTATATTAAACAAAAACTTTTTATGCAGTTCTATAGTTTAATAGAAAGACAAATTTCGTACGTACTTTAATAACCATTTGTAGGTGTACATATATATTAATATATTTTAGACAATATTTCTTGAAACACTTATTAATACAACGGCACATAAATTGATGCTGAAAGCATTCTTGCATATATTACACTCAAATACTCGAGTTTTTATTGAGTTTTCAGTGCACACAATGTTATGCCATGGCGACTCCCCGGCTTCTTGCCCGCCTAAACGAACGTTTAATCAAATCTGCAGTTTCAATACACTGCTACACACTCGCACACTTCACACACTATTGTCGCATTATCTAAAACTCGATTACAACATGCACTTACTTTCACAAGTAATATATTACAAAATTTAAACTATCACGAAACGAAAACCTCATCAAATCCAGATATTGATGAACTAACACACAAGCGAGCAAACACACAGCAAAGAACTTCAGATCTAACGGTCGCAAATTCCTGTCTCTGATGACGCTGCGCGCATCCTTTGCGCAGATGTGTAACTGTGTAACTGTGTAGGACTTTAAACTGAAACAAAGTGTGTAAGGTTTTAAGCACTACTGTGTTGATTCTTATACGTTTTATTCTAAAAACCAGCTTAACACATTTCGTGTGTTGCTGCTTAAGTTGCATGTGTAGGATTTTAAAAGAAGGTGTGTAAGATTTTAAGCACCAATGTGTTGATTCTAATACGTTTTATTCTTAAGTCCATCTTAACACATTTCGTGTGTTGTTGTTTAAGATGCATGTGTAGGAAGTTAACTAGCTTGGTGTGTAAAACAACTTTTTAAACAGTTTTGTTGCTTAACTTTTACTCACCAAAGGTGTTGAGTTTTAAGAACATAGTTTTACCTCTCTCGTTACACTCTTGTATACTGACTTTTTACACACTTTCATCTTAAAATCTTACACACCTTGGGTGTACCCATACATCTTACACACTTAATGTGTAGACTACTACTCATTGAAATCTTAACTTTTAATACCTTTGTGTTAGTTCTTACACATTTTGAAAACGCAACACACAATGCGTAAATTCTAACACTTTTTGCTTAAGATCTAACACTTTTTACGTGGGATTTTTAAGCAAAAAGTGTACAACCCGTCTTTACACATGTAGGTGTGTTGGGACTTTTCTGCGTGTGCATCATTAGTTTTAATGTTTCTCATCCTGTTATAAAAAAAAATGCACTTTTGCAAGATAATTTAATTACTGTAATACTGTAGTTAAAATAGCTTGCACTTGTAAAGAAACATAAATTTGTTTAAAAAAATAGAAACATAAAATATATAGAACTATTATGATTTGAATAAAAATAATAAAAAAAATATATATTCTTGACGCCATTTGTCATTTGTACCCTTTCGGGTGTAGCCAGGCCTCTTTCCAGCTGGTACACTATTTTATTTTGCGACCTGGGGCTTATATTACCAGACACCCTTTCCACCAGGGCAGCAGATGAGTATGGACTATGGACAGCCTTAATTAAGCTGCCTTTTTAATGGAGTATCGACCTCAAAAAATTTTATAGCAGAAATGGATAGAGGATGAAAAATTGTGTTACTCTGATTTTTTCAGATTTTTTAGGGACCGGGATGTGTTGCTAAAAAGATTTGGCAAGGTCGGGTTCGAATCCACGTCCCTTTTGGGTCCTATCTTTTATTAAGAGAGGCGGCCATTTAGTAATCCATATCAGGGCGATGTTGTGGAAGTTATATATATATAACTATTACCTGTATAGTAATTCCAACTGTGTTTTTAGTTAAAAATTATTTTAAAAACATATTTTTTCTAACTTCCAATATTATATTGGATACAAAATAATTAAAATAAAAAAGTAATAAAACAAAAAAAGTCGTCGTCCTACTCGTATTATTATTATATAACATATAGACATAAAATGAACATTTGAAAATTATAATATCTAATCATAGGTTAAGTGATTCAATAATTATTATTAACATATATGACTAATCAGATATATGTAATTCCAACTGTGTTTTTAGTTAAAAATTATTTTGAAAACATATTTTTTCTAACTTCGAATATTATATTGGATATAAAATAATTAAAATAAAAAAGTAATAAATCAAAAAAGTCGTCGTCCTACTCGTATTATTATGATATTATATAACATATAGACATAAAATGAACATTTGAAAATTATAATATCTAATAGGTTAAGTGATTCAATAATTATTATTAACATGGCATGTATGACTAATCAGATATATGATATCTTATGTAATATATATTGGAACATACTGTATATATAATGATAATCTGTCAAAATAGCAAAAAAAAAAAAAAAATGAAGAGAAAATAAAAACCAAAACCAATTAATCAAACAAGACGCAACATTAACGTTATTAGTTCAAGCAGGAAATAAATATTTCTTGTATATTATATAATATTAATATATACATAATATGTTCTCTATGACATTTATACATGTATATTAAAACCGATATATACAAAGCGATTATTTTAATATATTAACAACATCGGCACAATATTTTTTTTAACGTGAAACCTCGCTACCGCGCTACAACGCCACGAATGCTCCTTGGGGCTGCTCCTTCAGCGAAGGTTTTTTTTTCCGTGGGTTTTTTAACCCCGAGGGTTTTTTTTCCGTTTACCTATAAAATATAATGAGCAAAGCTGCAGCATCCTTGGCTGCTATAAATCTCTCACAGCCTGCTTGACGCGGGAAACATACAGAGGTGTCAGTCTGCCCGGTGCTGACCTGCTCAATGTTCAGACCTTGAGTCAGCAACCGTTGCCATGCTGAGTTATGCTGCAGAGGGTCAAAGTAGTATTTTATAATAATTTTTAATTCTCGTGTTTCACGGAGAGAAACTGACAACTTACTTTTCACTAAAATTTATAGTTTTTAAGTGAAACATTTAATTGTCAACATTTCACATTTCAAATATATCGCTGCATCTCACAGCTGCATCTCACATTTCAGGACGAAAGTCTGCAGAAAAAGCGTCCAGCGAGTTTTTATGGTTTCTCAGGAGATCTGCATGGCAGTGTTTACTCGTATATATACGAGGGCGAGGGGTAGCGAATCGGGTTTAATCAAATAAAATGTGCATGTAGTATTAAATTTATACGAAACTGCTAATTAGTGGATATAATGTGTTCAGTACAGTACTGTACTTACCTGTTGTTGCTTGCCTGCATGGCCCGCTCGGGCTATCGCGCGCGGCATATCTTTTAACTTTAATTTGTATACCTCGATCACAATATAATATTTTATTGCTCTTTATATGAATAGAAAGAATATTTTTCTTACTTTCCCAAATCTCCAAAACCTTTTTGTCATTCTTACACTAAGATTTACTACTTTCTTTCCATTATAAAAAAAAAATCAAGTATGCATTGATTCGTATCTATACCAAAGTACCGATATGTATTGTATTTAGAAAAGAAAATATTTAAAGAAAAATTCAAATACCGTTACTTTTTATTGTTCTTTTGTTGAATATAATCCATGAACATGCAAAGTGCAAGCGAGCGAGGGTCTTCACGTGGGTTTCATTCACCGCGTTTGAAGCGCAGCTTCGCCGCTTGTTTTCATATTGGAGGAGGTAAAAATAACTTTTCAAACGTTCGTGAATTTGTCGGATTGAAATAGCTCACACCAATGTATTGTTTTTTTTCTGAGGAGTAAATTTGTTAAATTAAATAATTTTGTTACGCATGTCAGTGACGTCAGAAACTAAGAAGTTAAATATCTTACAGAAAGAAATTTTGAAATTGCTTGTTGATGTTTCGAGCACTCTCATCGGAGGAAAGGAGGTCATAGTTGCACATTTTTTTTACCCATTTAAACCCTCTGTTAACTCTCGTCCTGCATGGTCATTTGTTAGTGTCATTATATATATACGATCAATATCGCAAATGCAGCCGACCGCTTGCACACCGTATAGACACAACCGCCAATATGTAAACTGACACCTGACAACTGATAATAGCGACTTGCCGCGAGATCAGGAAGGAGAGGGAGGGGGGAAGAGGGGGTAACAACTTTCATATAGTTCGGGTTCTTTTAGTGGAGGGGGGGGGGGATACGACTGCCATATTCACTCCCTTCCTCTTGTGTCCATGCTGCACCCTTGCTAATTTGTATTATACAGTATTGTCTTCTCATTTAAAATTGTAAAACTATAATAATATATATTATATGAACGTGATAACTTTTGTTTACAAAAAACACGCTTTTTCTACTGGGATAAATCGTTGCGTTTTTCTATACTATAGGTGTTTCCTCTCTGGCTTATTTGGACCATTGCACTTCCGGATTATTTCTCAATTTATCATCCTTATTTTATTATATACGATATTTTATATTTTTTTTTAATTTTTAATCAAACCCTATTGGGTACTTATTCTATTTACTAATTACATATTACTTTGAAACCTCGAACCTACCGAAACCCTAACTTGAGCGTTTCGCGGGCTCTTCCGGAACGGGGGCGGCCACGGCCTTGTAAATCCATCCCGGCATTTGCCTGCGGCTGAGGGAAACGTGGAAACCTCAGCCAGGATGGACGCTACAGCTTTTGTCAATGAACCGGAAGTGCAATGGTTCAAAGCCAGGGGATATGATATTATATATTATTATATTACTATTCCGTGCATGCATGTCAAAATTAATTAATGAAAAAGTTTTAATTTTTTGGTGTATTGTGTGAGTACTCTATTGACGTTTCTGAAACGTTTATTATTTTATTATAATAAATAATATTATAATATTAATATTATAATATATAATAATAATAATAATAATAATAATAATAATTTATTATTTTTATCATATTAAATATCCTTTGCTCGTCAAATACAATTACTATAATATTAGAGATTTTATAGTGTACAATTAATGTAAGCTATTTTAATAATTAGTAAGTACAGTGAAAGAGCTCAATTGTGGTTTGATTAAAAAAAAAGTAAAAATGAAAAAATAATGAAAATCGTATAGTAATCTTACTATATTATATATATATATATAATTATATATATGCACTTGAATCGTTCAACACTGCATAAAATGCAGTGTTGAACGATTCATATAGCTCTCTTGATATCATCGGCAAGTTTCCTATTATACATGAACGATACATGACCATCAATCTGTCACCCTCGGCATGAAGTGAGCGCTATAATTTTGTCAGCCTGCATGCTGACCTGCACAACGTTTCTCTCGAGAGCGAGCGAGCAGCGAGAGCAGTGTCGGCCTTGAGCCAGCTGCAGCAGTTGCCATGAAGCGAGCGGAACGATCGGCATCATGAGCTAGTCGGAGAACATAACAAGGCCAAGGGCAATTAGAAAGATCGTAGCTCAGAAAATTAGTTTATATAGAAATTTTAATCACTAAATGAAGTACAAATTCTAGACTATGATTTATATTATATTCTCATCTGTGAATATCCACTACTATAGTATATTATTATACATGTTTATACTGTATGTACACACTCGTCGCCTTGGATAATTTCCCACTTTATGCAGCCTTGTTAATCACCATGCCCTGTGTTATTTTTACGGGGCATTGTGATTAACAAGGCCGCAAAGAGAAATTTTACGAGGCGACGAGTGCACATACAGTTTAGTTTGCCGGTTTATGAGAACGCCACGGCCGTGGGCGCGGCAATCCGCTTGCCTAGCGGCCATCCCAAGTATCTAATATACTTTTAACCTGTTATTAGTACTGACATCATGGTTTAATGTTCATTAATTTAGCGAACTTTAAAACCAAAACAGAAAAGGCACGCTGCCATGATTTTTGTTATTGTGACGTCACAGGAGCTCGAAATCGATTAATTAAATCGAACCGAATCGAACTAAACCGACCAGCTGAGCCTAAAAAAGGCGTTCGTTTTAAAATAAAAGACGGATCGGAATATACGTCTATATACGCCTCCAGAAGCTATAATAAATCCAGAATGTTACTTTTAAATGGGTAAGGGTGCTTATTTTTTTTAATTTCACCACTTTTTTTCAAGTTTTTAGCATTTTTGGTGTCGACGTGTTGTCACAACAGCGGCTCCATGCGGCCTCACTGGCCCCAGGCTTTCGTCTGGAAGAGGTGCAAAGTGGTCGAAGTGGTGGCGACGCGATTTTGAAATCAAATTAAACTTACTTTTTTATACTTTTTTCTAATAGTTATACATATTATAGAAGCATGTAATATTTTTAAAAAATTCCATAGTTTAAAATAACCTTGTTGTGGGACATTTTTAAAAAATGAAGATTACTACGCCTTGGCGACGTCTAGTCTGTGATCTCAGGCGTAATCTAAGGCTTGTTTTACTGTACAGTATAATATATGATGAATGATAAATTATTTTATAATTTTATTATAATAAAATATACCAGTAAAAGTGCATGATTTACATTGTATATAATATTATACATTTTTTTACAATTTAATTGCAAATCCAAAATCTGCATATCTTCTAGCAGCAATGCCAGTATGATAAAGATTTTCATTAATTAATACTTTTTAGTTTGTTTTTAAAATTAATGAGTCTGATCGGTATTTTTCCATGTAAACTTTTTTTCAATAACCAGCATGCATACATCGTGGCCACCGTGCGTGAAATGATTTAAATTATTTATTTCCGACCATTTTCTTCATAAGAAACTTCAAATTCTTGAAATTTATTTTCTTGCTCCTTTTAAATTTTCACTGTTTGAATATGTAATTTTGTTGTTTTGAATCCTTATATTTTAATTTTCACATAGGAGATAGAAATTGCTAATAATTTTAATGATATATGGTACGTACAGTACTCTTTCCATTTCCCCCTCTGCCCATAGTGCAAATAAACCTGTCACGTGAGAAAGGGGCGTGTCCTCGATTTTACCTGTGAGAGCGCAGGTGCGAGGGTCATGTGTTGCATTGCATCATGGCCGTGGCGGGGGGCGGGACTACTGGTGCGTTCTCAATGCCGCTCTTCTATGCAATCATCATTACTAATTACAGTAATTAGCAGATATACCTTGTACTTTAACTTATTTGAAATTGTATAATAATTAGCATTCATGAATATAATAACATGCAATGGATAAAAATTACAATAAATTTTGAAATAATTAATTCTAGAATTGCAAGATATGCATAATTACTAATTATTATTATTAGTCTTTTATTAAACACAGAAAGTGTACATATTAACAGCACTAGAAACATACATTATAGAAAAACATTACAATAGAACACATAAAACATACATACAAAACATATATAATAGTTACAGAATAATAGAACAATAGAAAATGATAATAAAACAATATAAAATAAAATAACAGATGATACTAACAGCCTGTTACATCATAATAATAATATATCATATATATAATCACATATATAAAACAAAATATGACATAAAAAATAGATAGAATAAAAAACTTATTGCTTCATTGCTATTCAAAATCTATAGACTATATGAAATCTCCCCTGGCATAATCGCTAATAGACTTAATTCTAGATTTACAGATATTTAAATGATATTGGCTACAATATTCATTACATAATTTACATACACAAGATTGTTCAGCTTTATGATAACCAGAAGATTTACAAATTAGATGGTGGAAGCCGTGAACAGCCTGGCGAGTTAAGACATTTCTAACATTGGATCTATCCAATTGGGGCAGACACCAATGTTTACATGTCATAGCATCAGTGCTGTAAAACTCAGGATTAATATCCTGAGCTTTTTGATTCCTGACAGCTATAAAATTGGAATATTGATCTGTCGTTGGAAGTTTAAACATTTCTTTGATTTCTGTAATAAAATAATTGGAATCTATCAGTTTATAGGCCAGTCTAGTTTCGGTAAATTTTGACAGACACAGTAATCTTTTAACAAACATGGCTTTTACTGATTCTAATTTATCAAAATCGGATACAGATAAATGAGGCCATACAATTTCAATACCATAAGTAGCCACAGGGGCGACTTTTAAATTGAATAGTTTGAGCCCTGTTTTGACGGATAGACCAGACAGCCCTGAGATAGTGTACATAACAGTGATAGCGTTCTTACATCTTTCTGTTATATGTTTAGAAAAAGAATGCCCTGTCATTTGAAATATTATGCCAAGATATTTAAATGAATTTAGAAATTCAATCTTTTGACCGTCACAATAAATTTCATCGTTTTTGCATAACGGTCCGCCTCTTCTAAACTTAACAACCTTGGTTTTCTCTGTGTTAATTTCTAGACCATTTGTTTTGGCCCAGATGGATAGATTATTTAGCGCTTTTTGTAGCTTGACTTTGCTCTTTGAAATAATAGCAAGATCATATTATAATTATTATATGCCTAAATTACCTAACAAACACGTATATAAATATTACAGACCTGCAATTATTATAATACTATATGTTGTATAGTGAGTGGCAGGCTGGCAGGCGAAGCGGTCATGTCACTCAAGTGGCAAGTTTTTATGCGCTATAATACGAGCTACGAAGTCGCGTATATAAGCATTTATTACATACAATATGGCAAGGATTTTATGATATTTAATTTTGAACGAAGAACATTTTCATATTTATGACTATTGACTGCAATAATTAATCACCAAACTTTCTTTCAACACCGAACTTTTTGCACACGGCATTGAGTTCTATCGATGCTATATATAGAAACAGAATATAAAACACACAGAATTCGCTACGCAATTTATTTTAGGAAGGCCAACATATCTTAATAGAGTTTTCGCCAATATTGAATGGCCTAATATTAATAAAAGACTGTAATTGCATTAATTTAAATAACTTAACGATTATAATCTCAGTTATACTTCAGCGTCAAATAATATTTCCCTGCAAACGAATCGAATGAAATAAATTTAAAAAAATCTAGAATGTTCTAAAACTTAATCGCTTATGGTTTGAGCAAATTCAATCTTGCAGTTTTTTTACAACAGCTCCATTTCCGGTTTTCGTTCATAAGGCCAATGTTAAACCTCTACCTCAGTTTTCACAAAACTGATAAGACAGATTCGCTTCAAAATTTGTATGACACCTATAATACTGATGGTGAGTTCTAAGTCCCCTGCATCAAGTCTTGTTGCATTCAGGCGGTACGATTGCAAGATATCAACCACTGAGATTCATCCTTAACAATTTATTATTTCACCCAATAACATATACATAATTAAACATATATTATTATATATAAATAATCAGTTATTAGGGTGGTTATTAGGATGGCACGCAAAGCACCAATAAGGTGCCAAAACACAAGAGTGGCAGCCTGGCAGCTATCCCTATTAAATTTAGAAATGATTAATATATTTGAGGCTATTAGGATCAAAACCACACACATCCAAGCCAAGCCGGGATTCAAATTCAAATTTTTATATCGATCCATGGCTGTATGTACAGCATGGATCACGTCAATTGTTACATAAAATACATAACATACTTAATTCTAATTAACATTAACTTTTCTAAAATTAATTAATTTTTTATTAATAAAATATATATTAATATATATTTTTTATATTAATATTTTATAAAAAATATATTGTACCTAAAATTGTGTTCTTTCATAACATCACATTAGTAAAATAGAATTACTAGTATATTATACAAAATTATAACTTGGATTAAAAATCTCCAAATTGTGACATATTAATTTGTGATCTTAATATTAGTAGTAAAAACTAATAAATATTATTATAAATTATTAACTTAAAAGATCATTCTCTTCTATTATAATGAGAAGCTTTAACATTGACGACACCAATGAAACCAATTTTCTCAGCCAATGAAAATCGAGCGCGCGAACTGCGCGCGACGACATGTTCTATCAAGCTTCCTATCCTTTAACCCAGCGGTACCTGGTTTTTAATTTTTTCCGACGGTTCTTATGAAGGGCAAGATTAATAATTCATATGAGCCACGGAAAAGATCACTTTACACGACATAAAAAATATTCGAGATTTTGTGCAGCATAGAATTGAATAAAAAATAAATAAGATTTTTGTCCCAACAAACCTTATGGAGCGATGTCAGAATGCGGCGCTGGGGCATTTTTACGTTGAAGCTTGTCCATTTTTTGTTTTGTTTTGTTTTTTGTTTTTTAACTCATTAATCAAACATTTATGACATGATTATAAATGAACTTCTTTTTCCTTTTTTTTTTGCTCATTTTATACACTCTGCAAAAGCATGCAGGATAAAAACAAACAACCTTTATGTTTAAAAAATTGTAATATTTTTATAAAAGTTTCTCACCATAAGAAAGTTGTAAAAGATAAAAGCTTTTCCTGTATAGCAAAATATTATTATTATTATTTTGAATGCTTTTTATATAAAGAAACAACTGAGGCCGACAAACAACCGACAGTACCCAGAATTTATAACGGGAAGATTTTCATGGCGTGGGCTCATTGACCTGCCATCAGAGAACAACCACCTCAGCAGAGCGGCCCGAGAGCCTGCTTATTATATTCGCTACCCTTGTTATATCCGCTACCCTTGGGAGCGGTTGTCAAACAAAAGTTGTAAGCCCAACCCGGGAGGTGAGCGGCACCTCAACCCAGAGTTCCCATGGGCCTCGTCTAATCCACGGCCAGTCTAGAAGACTGGCCGCGTCTAATCCCATGTAGCCTGACCATACATGAGGTGAGACGGGGATGGGCCGGACATTACCGTATTAATCATATAATATATTTATGTAGAAACTGGTAGAAAATCTGCATACCTGAAGGGCTGCAGCTGTTTAACTGTTTATCAATATCAATTTTTATCTTTAAAGTTTTCTGTTTATATTAAAAAACAGAAATGGTTTCAATATTATGTACTCCAAAAGTGCAATACTGCAATATATCATGCACAACGAACTTCTTCATCCCTGCAATAATTAATAAAAAAAGATTAAGGGTAAGGTAACACGTCCAAAGTTGAAAAATCTCTCTCATGAAATTATGAAAAAAAAAAAAAAAAAAAATCCTCTACATCCCCTATCAGTAGCTAAATTGTCAGGTATACATATTCGAGCTAGTTTTTGAGTTATGAATTTTTAAAATTGACTAATTTAAAATGGGAGTTCCATCTCTCCATGCTAAATTAGTCAACTTTAACAGTGGCGTAGCCACGGGGGGGGTTTTCGGGGTTTAAACCCCCCCCATGAAGATCGAGTAATGACTGGATATAAGAAGAAAAAAGGAAAAATTATATAAATTTGAAAAAAAAAGTTAAACAAAAAATTGAAATTTAGGGGTATCAAGTAGTCTTTTCTTTAAAATAAACAAATTATAAGTTAGTTTCTAATTTTAACAGGAAAAAGTGCGACTCATAAATAAATGTTTTATTTCCCTTACAAACTGCATGTGCATATAACTACTATTGTATAAATTAAAACGCTCTCACGTGTGCCGCACTTTCATTTAATTGGTTGCTCCACGCGCCCGGTGCAGACAAAATTTAACAAAAATAAGAGAAGCAATTCCCTTTTTTATTTATTTTTTACAATATCTTAATGATGTGAACTTGGATTATTAAATCAATTTTATTATAAAAATCAAATTCAATTAAATGACACGTACACTGACTCTATAAAAATAATATAAAAGTGGTTACATAAATTACTTGATTTAATTAAAATGATTACTCAAAGCTTTATTTATTATACGCACGTATTCAAAAGAAATTGAAAAATGGGGTGAAAAAAAATATAAACTGTTAAAAAAATTGCATCAGGCCATATATTTTATCCTAGCTCTAATATAATAGTATTTTTCCATTATTTTACCCTAAAAAGGGGGCGTGTCCTTAAAAAAAATCGCGCCTGCGGCGGGCTATTGGGGGGCTTCGCCCCCCAAACCCCCCAGTGAGCTGTTCTCAATATTTATCCTGAAGAACCCCCCCCTTGGGCATATCCTGGCTACGCCACTGAACTTTAAAAATTCATAACTCAAAAACTAGCTCGAATTTGTATACCTGATATTTTAGCTACTGATAGGGGATGTAGTGGAGCTAGAACATTTTAATTTTTTGTCATAATTTTCATGTAATAATTTTCGTTTGTAATAATATGAAATATTATGATCATAGAAATATATGGAATAAGGAAAATTTGTTATTAGGATATAATTATATACCATAATATACCTCTGGACAAATCAAAACTAGATATGGTAACCAAATGTCCTTGTAACCAACTATCCTTGCGACGAAATATTTTGTGACTAAGTATCTGCCTTCCACAAAAAAACTTCTGATATATACTTATTGTATATGATTGATGACATTTTATGTATACGTGAATGAATCAATTTATCACCTTGACATAATATTGACTTTTTGAGTATTGGACACAGCCCCTATGCGTCATTACTAAAATATAACATTGTAATTCAAGGACGAAAAATACAAAAACATTTATTCATTTTACATTTTGATTTCAACTGATTACCGTAGAATGCGTGGTAAATGTTCGCAAAACAAACAGCTAGGGGAAACGTTCTTACTCTCCCGAGGTGTATTCATTAAAACTACATGGATTTTTTTTTTCTTTCGCAACATTGAAGATAATAGCATACAGGGCAATGGCAGGGATACAGATTGTAATGGTTACAATATCATAATTGATGTCGCTAGTTCCATTTCCTCCCTATTAAATTCACGTTACATTTCGCAAGTTTCATCGATTGAGATTTCATGAACATATTTTGTTATTTAAAATTCTCAGGAAAAAATGTTCTCAGCACAATTTTTGTAGTGACCAAAATAATAATAAAAAAAAGGGCACCCAGCTGTCTTTATAGCTCGCGACGCGTGGGACCGCGCCCTTGGGGCTCCACCTGGGCATTGGATTAGTTCAGCTCCCAGTCCATGATAGACAACGGTCATGGAACCCTGAGCTCTCCTTGCTGCCGCGGAGCTCAGTGTAGCTAGGCAGCAAAATCCTGGCAATGCTGGGGACTCTCAAGAGTACCCTCAGGAGATGCAATCTGCCTCTGGGAGGAAACACGGTAGGATAAACGGAGGATGTCACTGCTTGAAAAAATCCTCTGATCACCGGCGTTACAACTAGTGCCACATTTTTTTCTGCAAATATAGGCCATGAATACCGCAGTTAACATTATTATTGGTATTCTGGTTTAGATTTGCAGGAAAAAGTCATGGTGTATTCAACACTCCTATCCTGATGCGAAGATGGGTAATGTAAAAGCACTTACATGAAAATATGAATGAAAGAAATTATTGTAAATTTATTGTAAATAAATGTTAGAATTGTAAATCCAATAGACTGAAGAAAACAGAATTGAAATTTTGAAGAGTTATTAGTAAATTCAATCAATCTCCAATTTAAGTCAATGAATAAAGGTATCAAGCAACAAAATATGCATCAGAGTTATCGTTGGTGCTTTCCAGGAGTGTGTAATATACTGTAATATGCATTTACAAGTATGTATGTAAAAAATATATATTTTATACAATGTCATATATTATTATGACTTATATTATGTATAAATAATTATTATACTATACGGGGTAAATTTCAAAATATATATATAATAATATATATATAATGTAATTTAAACTATTCAACCATGTACCTCTAACCTCACTATATAATGACGCAACTAACGAAAAGTGTCCAAGATTATTTTTTTAAAAATCTATATTCGATTTGTATGTATTGTGTTAATTTTTTTAAAAGTGACGTCTCTAATACTTTATAAATAATAGAGATTCTTAATATATATTAATTTGACTGCAAACTAAGGTATAATGACTATAATGTATAAATCATAACATTAAAGGTATAAATTTTAAATAAAATGCAATTTTCATCACTTTGCACTATATCTGCCATCATATATAATTTATAATACAGTATAAAGTTACACCACAATATATATATATAAAATTTAATTTTTAAAATTTGCTGAAGTACTTATCTTTTACGATAATTTCAATAATTATTTCTTTTAAAATATTTTATCTGTTTTGAAATTATTTTTAATTTTATATACATTCATATATAGCAATATACTGCAGACACAGTTCAGAATAATGCATCATGCATGTGTACAATACAATTAACTTCTAGTATTAAATGTGTATTGTCTCTTTCATTTTATTTTTTATGTAAATTAATTAATTTGTCACTTTGGTAAATATGAAGTCAATCTTCTGAAGTATTTCAGGAATGTTTGAACCCTCGTACGTATAAATTTGCTGAAATATATGTAACTCGAGAATACAACGTACACTACATAATTAATATTCATCTGACAGTATGGTGAAAAGAGCTTCTATTTAAGAATATCACTTTTTTCCCCCACCAATTCATCAATTTTACCAATAATTATTAAAAAAAAAAATGCATGTTTTCCACAGGTGAAACTGCATAGAATATTTGTCTCCTCTCGCAACGACGAAGATATTTGAATGGTATTTGTAGGGGTAGAAGATTTATGCTAACATGATCTCCACGGTTGATGTCCATGTTTGCATTTCTCTTGTATCCCTATACATGCACAAACACCGAGCAAGATTGCATGATTTTTTGTATTATTTATTGCTTTCAAGATTAATGCTGCTCTCGGCACCAATTTGGTTGCAAATAAGGGAAATATATTCTATTAAACTGTATAAATATATACAATATACAGTACAATGTTATAATTTTTATTTTGAAGAAAACTGTTCCTTGTCTCTATGTGGTATTATGTACAGCCACAAGATAAATAAATAAATAGATAAATATATGGATACATAAATAAATAAATAAATAAATAATTAAATAAATTAATAAAAAAATAAGTTAATAAATAAATAAGTAAATAAGTAAATAAAAAAATATATAAATAAATAAAAAAATAAATAAATAAATAAATAAATAAATAAATAAATAAATAAATAAATAAATAAATAAATAAATAAATAAATAAATAAATATATAAATAAATACTATATAGCATAAATAATTCTATATACGTATGATAGAATTTACATCAACTTTGTTCTCCTCTCACAACGTTGAAGATAATGACATTGGTGTAAGGATAAACCAGGATCTTGAAATGACGAAATTAATATCAACATTTCAATTTCCTGATGTTCCCTAAACATGCATGGTGCATCCCTCAAATTTCATCAAGCATGAAACTGTGAAGCATGAAACTATTTTATTATTTTTGTTGTTCTCAGAACAAAATATATTGTCAGCTCAAATTTTGCTGCAAAATAGACCAAATATTTACTACGTATACATTAAAATTTTCCTAATATGCATCGAATCATTATGGCGTATTTTCTCCTTATGTGCATGACGATGTGGATGTTTTTAACGTTTTTACGCTAATTTAATTGTTAATTGAAGATAATAAGCGCGTCTAATCGTAAATACACAATCAGAAAAAATCGATTATTATTGATGATAGTTTACACTAAACACAAATCCCAACTATCACCATCGCTTATAGAAAACCTGTCTTAATTCTTTGCATGCAACGACAGTGCAATCCTAGCCCTTAATTCAAATTACGTGGATTTTACTAGAGGAACTTTTTTTTCCCTCTAGGTTTTCCCCTGCTTTTCAAAATATATGAGATCTCTATCATCATGTTTCTATTTCATCCAAATCTTCGTCTGTCAATGGCTTCGGCTAGAAACAGACCCTATTCCCAATTAAAAGTAAACTCTATATAGTTTGGAGGGGCCATTTGCCAAAGGAGGGTCTCACAGAGTGCTGCGAGTTTGGGTGCAGCTCTTATCTTCTATCTTCTAATTATTCTTCTCTTTAAACACCTTGGTTTAATATAGAATGAACACCTCAGATTTAAAGTTATTATACCTACAATATTTGGGAAAAACATATTATATGCATTAAGTTTAATTTTTAATTTAAATACAATTTTACTGACTCCACAATATATAACACAAGTTGTTATTATAACATAATACTATATAATGTTCTTTCACATTACACATCATTTGCTAAATGAATTCGCGTTTGTCACGGGTTGTGAAAAAAATAATGATAATTCCTCTATTCAATTCATATTATTCTATAATATTATTTGAAAAGTAATTTATTGACAAAATTGAAAATAATATATGCGTAATGGAGTATTAAATCAGTGAAGTCAACATACAGGTACAAATAAACTTCTTATGTAATCCTTTTTTAAATAGCCTTTCTTTAACATACTGCTAACAAATCCAATAATTGTTATTATTGTGATGTTAAGGAGCGTGTACAATGTATGATAATTGAACTGACATTATTACTTGTCATCTTGATAAAAATAAACTTTAATTCTAAATTACTTACCAAGTTCACTTCGGGATGGTTGAACACAACCTCTGCCCAAATTTGCTAAAATTTAAATTTAAATCATTATTTATTCGGCAACTGTTACAAATTATATATATAAATATATATATATATATATATATATATATATATATATATATACATATATTCACATTAATATAATATATACACACACAGTCCGGAAGGCAAAGAACTTTACACAGTTATTCATTTGAAAGCGTTCAAAAGGGTATCATCAAAAAGAGTTAATTTTTAACACCTTGCTCATATTAACTGCGATATGGCAAAATTGGCAAACATTAGACCAGCAGGGGTAAGGTTTGAGCGCTAACGAAGTGTATATACGTTTGATTGCATTTACATAAACTTTGTTCTCCTCTCACAACGTTGAAGATAATGAAATTGGTATAAGGGTAAATCAGGATCTTGAATTATCATAATTAATTTCGATATTTCAATTTTCTGATGATCCCTTATAACTTTTATCCATGCACGGTGCATCCTTCAATTTTCAAATTTCATGAAGCATGAAACTGTGAGGCATGAATCTATTTTGTTGTTCGCTGAAAAAGTGAGTATATAGCCCATTTCAAGGTAATTGCAGTTTAACGCATTTATATATATATATATATATATATCTATATGTGCATATTTTTGCTGATTGTATATTTATATTGCATTGGTTGTCTGTTTATATTTAATTTTCTCTAAAGCCTCCACAGTAAAGTATTACAGTTTGTACACCAGCACCTACCCATAAGGCTTCCGGCCTTGGTAAGACTGTATTTTTATATTCACTAATAAAAAAAAAATCAGGTCCAGACTGGGGTCTTGCAGCGAGCAGCCGATGCCAACCACATTCTGAATGTTTTTTTACCACAAATAAAAGTATAAAATATATAGTTATTATAGACTTAAAATGCGTGATTTTCCTCTTTATTGTCTTTAGAACAAAT
The DNA here is from genome assembly GCA_949825025.1 of Siphlonurus alternatus. NCBI lineage: Eukaryota > Metazoa > Arthropoda > Insecta > Ephemeroptera > Siphlonuridae > Siphlonurus > Siphlonurus alternatus. Next base: position 61,165,643 of record OX463788.1, on the reverse strand, counting down.
TTTGTCGCCCAAATCTTGCTGCAAATAATGAGCTTACAAACTGCATGATACTTTATATTATATACTTATATTATATATACTCTAGTATATAATATAATTATATTTCTTATATATATTTGTAGCTAAACGTCGTGCTTAGTGTGTCATTTTTGTTCTGAAGAGACAATTTATTTGTGTGTTATGTTGATTATACTTTTTTTTTTAACTAAATTATAATCGTATCTTTAAGCAATCCTGGCTCTTAATTCAAATCACGTGGGTTTTACTAGAGGAATTTTTCTATCCCTCTAGGTTTTCCCCTGCTTTTCAAAATATATGAGATCTCTATCATTATGTTTCTACTTCATCCAAATCTTCGTCTGTCAATGGCTTCGGCTAGTAACAGACCCTATTTCCAAATAAAAGTAAACTCTATCTAGTTTGGAGGGGCCATTTGCAAAAGGAGGGTCTCACAGAGTGCTGCGAGTTTGGGTGCAGCTCTTACCTTCTATCTTCTAATTATTCTTCTCCTTAAACACCTCGGTTTAATATATAATGAACACTTCAGATTTAAAGTCATTATACCTACAATAATAGGGAAAAACATATTATATGCATTAAGTTTAATTTATAATTTAAATGCAATTTAACTGACTCCACAATATATAATACAAATTGTTATTATAACATAATACTATGTTCATTCACATAACACATCATTTGCTAAATGAATTCGCGTTTGTCAAGGGTTGTGAAACAAATAATGATAATTCCTCTATTCAATTCATATTAATATTATTGTATAATATTATTTGAAAAGTAATTTATTGACAAAACTTAAAATAATATATGCGTAATGGAGTATTAAATCAGTGATGTCAACATACAGGTACAAAAAACTTCTTATGTAATCCTTTTTTAAATATCCTTTCTTTAAAATACTGCTAACAAGTCCAATAATTGTTATTATTGTGAAGTTAAGGAGCGTGTACAATGTATGATAATTGAACTGACATGTTTACTTGTCATCTTGATAAATATAAACTTTAATACTAAATTACTTATTAAGTACACCTCGGGATGTTTGAACACAACCTCTGCCCAAATTTGCTAAAATTTAAATTTAAATCATTATTTTAGCCTTAAGTAACTTGGGACAAAAGTTGGGGTTAAAGTGCTTTGTGAATGCCCCCATTATATCAACAATAGGGAAAAATATATATGCATTAAGATTAATTTTTAAATTAAATGTGATTTTATTGGCTCACAATATATATTACAAGTTGTTATTATGGCATATAATATTATATATTCATTCACATATCACATAATTTACTAAATTAATTCTTGTTTCTAAAAAAATAGTTATTTATATAGTAATTTTATTTTTTTACTGTAAATCTTCTGTTCAACATCCAGCTGATTTATGGAAACTACTGAATCTGTCTCGCAAAAGCTCATACTATAGATACTTGCATAGTTAAAGGATATTTAAGGTGTCTCATTAGCGTATACAGATAAAGATTTCGTCAGTTGATTCCTTAGGTATACCTGTAACATACTTGAATTGGCACCGTCGTCCACTATCTTCGAGCGATATAATTTTTTGTGTGAATAGCCTCTATTCTCAAGAAACATAAATTGAAGAAGAAGTAATATGTTGGAGCTGCAAATTCCAGAGACTGAGAAATATACATGTATGCAGATTTACAATTTGTGGTGGAGATAATAATGCACGGACCCTCAGTATATAAGTCTATGGTCATAACAAAAATAATGGATTAGCATTTCCTTGAAAAATATGTGACAATGCTAAGAAACAAAAAAGCAGAAAAAATGTTTGTTTAATTTAATCATTATTTGTATTTGATTTTTTACATCAGCTTCCGTGTTTTACCTTGGTGCCACAGTATAAAATAGCGATATTTAGTTCCATAGCAGCATTCACTCTTATATCAATAGACCCGAGAAACATTTATTTATCTTACATTTTGATTTCAACTGATTACCGTAGAATGCGTGGTAAATGTTCGCAAAACAAACAGCTAGGGGAAACGTTCTTACTCTCCTGAGGTGTATTCATTAAAACTACATGGATTTTTTTTTCTTTCGCAACATTGAAAATAATAGCACACAGGGCAATGGCAGGGATACAGATTGTAATGGTTACCATATCATAATTGATGTCGCTAGTTCCATTTCCTCCCTATTAAATTCACGTTACATTTCGCAAGTTTCATTGATTGAGATTTCATGAACATATTTTGTTATTTAAAATTCTCAGGAAAAAATGTTCTCAGCACAATTTTTGTAGTGACCAAAATAATAATAAAAAAAAAGGGCACCCGGCTGTCTTTACAGCTCGCTATGCGTGGGACTGCGCCCTTGGTGCTCCACCTGGGCATTGGATTAGTTCAGCTCCCAGTCCATGATAGACAACGGTCATGGAGCCCTGAGCTCTCCTTGCTGCCGCGGAGCTCAGTGTAGCAAGGCAGCAAAATCCTGGCAATGCTGGGGACTCTCAGGAGTACCCTCAGGAGGTGCAATCTGCCCCTGGGAGGAAACACGGTAGGATAAACGGAGGATGTCACTGCTTGAAAAAATCCTCTGATCACCGGCGTTACAACTAGTGCCACATTTTTTTCTGCAAATATAGGCCATGAATACCGCAGTTAACATTATTATTGGTATTCTGGTTTAGATTTGCAGGAAAAAGTCATGGTGTATTCAACACTCCTATCCTGATGCGAAGATGGGTAATGTAAAAGCACTTACATGAAAATATGAATGAAAGAAATTATTGTAAATTTATTGTAAATAAATGTTAGAATTGTAAATCCAATAGACTGAAGAAAACAGAATTGAAATTTTGAAGAGTTATTAGTAAATTCAATCAATCTCCAATTTAAGTCAATGAATAAAGGTATCAAGCAACAAAATATGCATCAGAGTTATCGTTGGTGCTTTCCAGGAGTGTGTAATATACTGTAATATGCATTTACAAGTATTTATGTAAAAAATATATATTATATACAATGTCATATATTATTATGACTTATATTATGTATAAATAATTATTATACTATACGGGGTAAATTTAAAAAAATATATATAATAATATATATATAATGTAATTTAAACTATTCAACCATGTACCTCTAACCTCACTATATAATGACGCAACTAACGAAAAGTGTCCAAGATTATTTTTTTAAAAATCTATATTCGATTTGTATGTATTGTGTTAATTTTTTTAAAAGTGACGACTCTAATACTTTATAAATAATAGAGATTCTTAATATATATTAATTTGACTGCAAACTAAGGTATAATGACTATAATGTATAAATCATAACATTAAAGGTATAAATTTTAAATAAAATGCAATTTTCATCACTTTGCACTATATCTGCCATCATATATAATTTATAATACAGTATAAAGTTACACCACAATATATATATTATATATAAAATTTAATTTTTAAAATTTGCTGAAGTACTTATCTTTTACGATAATTTCAATAATTATTTCTTTTAAAATATTTTATCTGTTTAGAAATTATATTTAATTTTATATACATTCATATATAGCAATATACTGCAGACACAGTTCAGAATAATGCATCATGCATGTGTACAATACAATTAACTTCTAGTATTAAATGTGTATTGTCTCTTTCATTTTATTTTTTATGTAAATTAATTAATTTGTCACTTTGGTAAATATGAAGTCAATCTTCTGAAGTATTTCAGTAATGTTTGAACCCTCGTACGTATAAATTTGCTAAAATATATGTAACTCGAGAATACAACGTACACTACATAATTAATATTCATCTGACAGTATGGTGAAAAGAGCTTCTATTTAAGAATATCACTTTTTTCCCCCACCAATTCATCAATTTTACCAATAATTATTAAAAAAAAAAATGCATGTTTTCCACAGGTGAAACTGCATAGAATATTTGTCTCCTCTCGCAACGACGAAGATATTTGAATGGTATTTGTAGGGGTAGAAGATTTATGCTAACATGATCTCCACGGTTGATGTCCATGTTTGCATTTCTCTTGTATCCCTATACATGCACAAACACCGAGCAAGATTGCATGATTTTTTGTATTATTTATTGCTTTCAAGATTAATGCTGCTCTCGGCACCAATTTGGTTGCAAATAAGGGAAATATATGCTATTAAACTGTATAAATATATACAATATACAGTACATGTTATAATTTTTATTTTGAAGAAAACTGTTCCTTGTCTCTATGTGGTATTATGTACAGCCACAAGATAAATAAATAAATAGATAAATATATGGATACATAAATAAATAAATAAATAAATAATTAAATAAATTAATAAAAAAATAAGTTAATAAATAAATAGGTAAATAAGTAAATAAAAAAATATATAAATAAATAAATCAATCAATCAATCAATCAATCAATAAATAAATAAATAAATAAATAAATAAATAAATAAATAAATAAATAAATAAATAAATAAATAAATAAATAAATAAAAAAATAAAAAAATAAATAAATAAATAAATAAATAAATAAATAAATAAATAAATAAATAAATAAATAAATAAATAAATATATAAATACTATATAGCATAAATAATTCTATATACGTATGATAGAATTTACATCAACTTTGTTCTCCTCTCACAACGTTGAAGATAATGACATTGGTGTAAGGATAAACCAGGATCTTGAAATGTCGAAATTAATATCAACATTTCAATTTCCTGATGTTCCCTAAACATGCATGGTGCATCCCTCAAATTTCATCAAGCATGAAACTGTGAAGCATGAAACTATTTTATTATTTTTGTTGTTCTCAGAACAAAATATATTGTCAGCTCAAATTTTGCTGCAAAATAGACCAAATATTTACTACGTATACATTAAAATTTTCCTAATATGCATCGAATCATTATGGCGTATTTTCTCCTTATGTGCATGACGATGTGGATGTTTTTAACGTTTTTACGCTAATTTTTATTAATTATTGAAGATAATAAGCGCGTCTAATCGTCAATACACAATCAGAAAAAATCGATTATTATTGATGATAGTTTACACTAAACACAAATCCCAACTATCACCATCGCTTATAGAAAACCTGTCTTAATTCTTTGCATGCAACGACAGTGCAATCCTAGCCCTTAATTCAAATTACGTGGATTTTACTAGAGGAACTTTTTTTTCCCTCTAGGTTTTCCCCTGCTTTTCAAAATATATGAGATCTCTATCATCATGTTTCTATTTCATCCAAATCTTCGTCTGTCAATGGCTTCGGCTAGAAAGAGACCCTATTCCCAAATAAAAGTAAACTCTATATAGTTTGGAGGGGCCATTTGCCAAAGAAGGGTCTCACAGAGTGCTGCGAGTTTGGGTGCAGCTCTTATCTTCTATCTTCTAATTATTCTTCTCTTTAAACACCTTGGTTTAATATATAATGAACACCTCAGATTTAAAGTCATTATACCTACAATATTAGGGAAAAACATATTATATGCATTAAGTTTAATTTTTAATTTAAATACAATTTTACTGACTCCACAATATATAACACAAGTTGTTATTATAACATAATACTATATAATGTTCTTCCACATTACACATCATTTGCTAAATGAATTCGCGTTTGTCACGGGTTGTGAAAAAAATAATGATAATTCCTCTATTCAATTCATATTATTCTATAATATTATTTGAAAAGTAATTTATTGACAAAATTGAAAATAATATATGCGTAATGGAGTATTAAATCAGTGAAGTCAACATACAGGTACAAATAAACTTCTTATGTAATCCTTTTTTAAATAGCCTTTCTTTAACATACTGCTAACAAATCCAATAATTGTTATTATTGTGATGTTAAGGAGCGTGTACAATGTATGATAATTGAACTGACATTATTACTTGTCATCTTGATAAAAATAAACTTTAATTCTAAATTACTTACTAAGTTCACTTCGGGATGGTTGAACACAACCTCTGCCCAAATTTGCTAAAATTTAAATTTAAATCATTATTTATTCGGCAACTGTTACAAATTATATATATATATATATATATATACACATATATTCACATTAATATTATATATACACACCAGAGATGCAAAACTTCGCGCGAAACATGGTGCGCGAAACTTTCGCGAAACTTTCGCGCGAATATTCGCGAAACTTCGCGAAAATTTCGCGAAATTTAAAAAATGACTGTCGCAATGCGATTTTTCATATATTCATCAAAAAATTAAGAAAACAAGATAAAATGGCCCCTTTCATGACCTGTCTATCCTCGAATGTGTTAAATGATTTTAAAAATAATTAAAAATAATTTTTAAAATTTAAAAAAAAAAAAAATAACATTTTTTATATCTAATAAATTAAATTGAACTCTTTTTTTAATTCATTTATGCAATTAAACCTGTCATTAAAGTAAAATTAGGAAGAAAACGGCGTATTCATTAAATACGGTTCGAAAAGGTAGAGCGGGAAATTCAAATATATCAATTTCGCGAAGTTTCGCGCGAAACTTTCGCGAAACTTGGCTTGCGAAACTTCGCGAATATTCGCGAAACTAGCAAAATTTCGCGCGAAGCTTCGCAAAGCGTTGCATCACTGATACACACACAGTCCGGAAGGCAAAGAACTTTACACAGTTATTCATTTGAAAGCGTTCAAAAGGGTATCATCAAAAAGAGTTAATTTTTAACACCTTGCTCATATTAACTGCGATATGGCAAAATTGGCAAACATTAGACCAGCAGGGGTAAGGTTTGAGCGCTATCGAAGTGTATATACGTTTGATTGCATTTACATAAACTTTGTTCTCCTCTCACAACGTTGAAGATAATGAAATTGGTATAAGGGTAAATCAGGATCTTGAATTATCATAATTAATTTCGATATTTCAATTTTCTGATGATCCCTTATAACTTTTATCCATGCACGGTGCATCCTTCAATTTTCAAATTTCATGAAGCATGAAACTGTGAGGCATGAAACTATTTTGTTGTTCGCTGAAAAAGTGAGTATATAGCCCATTTCAAGGTAATTGCAGTTTAACGCATTTATATATATATATATATATATATATATATATATATATATATATATATATATATATATACATATAGATCTATATGTGCATATTTTTGCTGATTGTATATTTATATTGCATTGGTTGTCTGTTAATATTTAATTTTCTCTAAAGCCTCCACAGTAAAGTAATACAGTTTGTACACCAGCACCTACCCATAAGGCTTCCGGCCTTGGTAAGACTGTATTTTTATATTCACTAATAAAAAAAAAATCAGGTCCAGACTGGGGTCTTGCAGCGAGCAGCCGATGCCAACCACATTCTGAATGTTTTTTTACCACAAATAAAAGTATAAAATATATAGTTATTATAGACTTAAAATGCGTGATTTTCCTCTTTATTGTCTTTAGAACAAATTTTGTCGCCCAAATCTTGCTGCAAATAATGAGCTTACAAACTGCATGATACTTTATATTATATACTTATATTATTTATACTCTAGTATATAATATAATTATATTTCTTATATATATTTGTAGCTAAACGTCGTGCTTAGTGTGTCATTTTTGTTCTGAAGAGACAATTTATTTGTGTGTTATGTTGATTATACTTTTTTTTTTAACTAAATTATAATCGTATCTTTCAGCAATCCTGGCTCTTAATTCAAATCACGTGGGTTTTACTAGAGGACTTTTTCTATCCCTCTAGGTTTTCCCCTGCTTTTCAAAATATATGAGATCTCTATCATCATGTTTCTATTTCATCCAAATCTTCGTCTGTCAATGGCTTCGGCTAGTAACAGACCCTATTTCCAAATAAAAGTATACTCTATCTAGTTTGGAGGGGCCATTTGCAAAAGGAGGGTCTCACAGAGTGCTGCGAGTTTGGGTGCAGCTCTTACCTTCTATCTTCTAATTATTCTTCTCCTTAAACACCTCGGTTTAATATATAATGAACACTTCAGATTTAAAGTCATTATACCTACAATAATAGGGAAAAACATATTATATGCATTAAGTTTAATTTATAATTTAAATGCAATTTAACTGACTCCACAATATATAATAAAAATTGTTATTATAACATAATACTATGTTCATTCACATAACACATCATTTGCTAAATGAATTCGCGTTTGTCAAGGGTTGTGAAAAAAATAATGATAATTCCTCTATTCAATTCATATTAATATTATTGTATAATATTATTTGAAAAGTAATTTATTGACAAAACTTAAAATAATATATGCGTAATGGAGTATTAAATCAGTGATGTCAACATACAGGTACAAAAAACTTCTTATGTAATCCTTTTTTAAATATCCTTTCTTTAAAATACTGCTAACAAGTCCAATAATTGTTATTATTGTGAAGTTAAGGAGCGTGTACAATGTATGATAATTGAACTGACATGTTTACTTGTCTTCTTGATAAATATATACTTTAATACTAAATTACTTATTAAGTACACCTCGGGATGTTTGAACACAACCTCTGCCCAAATTTGCTAAAATTTAAATTTAAATCATTATTTTAGCCTTAAGTAACTTGGGACAAAAGTTGGGGTTAAAGTGCTTTGTGAATGCCCCCATTATATCAACAATAGGGAAAAATATATATGCATTAAGATTAATTTTTAATTTAAATGTAATTTTACTGGCTCACAATATATATTACAAGTTGCTATTATGGCATATAATATTATATATTCATTCACATATCACATAATTTACTAAATTAATTCTTGTTTCTAAAAAAATAGTTATTTATATAGTAATTTTATTTTTTTACTGTAAATCTTCTGTTCAACATCCAGCTGATTTATGAAAACTACTGAATCTGTCTCGCAAAAGCTCATACTATAGATACTTGCATAGTTAAAGGATATTTATGGTGTCTCATTGGCGTATACAGATAAAGATTTCGTCAGTTGATTCCTTAGGTATACCTGTAACATGCTTGAATTGGCACCGTCGTCCACTATCTTCGAGCGATATAATTTTTTGTGTGAATAGCCTCTTTTCTCAAGAAACATAAATTGAAGAAGAAGTAATATGTTGGAGCTGCAAATTCCAGAGACTGAGAAATATACATGTATGCAGATTTACAATTTGTGGTGGAGATAATAATGCACGGACCCTCAGTATATAAGTCTATGGTCATAACAAAAATAATGGATTAGCATTTCCTTAAAAAATATGTGACAATGCTAAGAAAAAAAAAAGCAGAAAAAATGTTTGTTTAATTTAATCATTATTTGTATTTGATTTTTTACATCAGCTTCCGTGTTTTACCTTGGTGCCACGGTATAAAATAGCGATATTTAGTTCCATAGCAGCATTCACTCTTATATCAATAGACCCGAGAAACATTTATTTATCTTACATTTTGATTTCAACTGATTATCGTAGAATGCGTGGTAAATGTTCGCAAAACAAACAGCTAGGGGAAACGTTCTTACTCTCCTGAGGTGTATTCATTAAAACTACATGGATTTTTTTTTTCTTTCGCAACATTGAAAATAATAGCACACAGGGCAATGGCAGGGATACAGATTGTAATGGTTACCATATCATAATTGATGTCGCTAGTTCCATTTCCTCCCTATTAAATTCACGTTACATTTCGCAAGTTTCATTGATTGGGATTTCATGAACATATTTTGTTATTTAAAATTCTCAGGAAAAAATGTTCTCAGCACAATTTTTGTAGTGACCAAAATAATAATAATAAAAAAAAAAAATGCGTGGGACCGCGCCCTTGGTGCTCCACCTGGGCATTGGATTAGTTCAGCTCCCAGTCCATGATAGACAACGGTCATGGAGCCCTGAGCTCTCCTTGCTGCCGCGGAGCTCAGTGTAGCAAGGCAGCAAAATCCTGGCAATGCTGGGGACTCTCAGGAGTACCCTCAGGAGGTGCAATCTGCCCCTGGGAGGAAACACGGTAGGATAAACGGAGGATGTCACTGCTTGAAAAAATCCTCTGATCACCGGCGTTACAACTAGTGCCACATTTTTTTCTGCAAATATAGGCCATGAATACCGCAGTTAACATTATTATTGGTATTCTGGTTTAGATTTGCAGGAAAAAGTCATGGTGTATTCAACACTCCTATCCTGATGCGAAGATGGGTAATGTAAAAGCACTTACATGAAAATATGAATGAAAGAAATTATTGTAAATTTATTGTAAATAAATGTTAGAATTGTAAATCCAATAGACTGAAGAAAACAGAATTGAAATTTTGAAGAGTTCTTAGTAAATTCAATCAATCTCCAATTTAAGTCAATGAATAAAGGTATCAAGCAATAAAATATGCATCAGAGTTATCGTTGGTGCTTTCCAGGAGTGTGTAATATACTGTAATATGCATTTACAAGTATTTATGTAAAAAATATATATTATAAACAATGTCATATATTATTATGACTTATATTATGTATAAATAATTATTATACTATACGGGGTAAATTTAAAAAAAATATATATATAATAATATATATATAATGTAATTTAAACTATTCAACCATGTTTAAATTATATAATTTATATTATAAATGATATTTATTTATATCATTTATAATAAATGATATTATATTATAAATGCACTATATAATGACGCAACTAACGAAAAGTGTCCAAGATTATTTTTTTAAAAATCTATATTTGATTTGTATGTATTGTGTTAATTTTTTTAAAAGTGACGTCTCTAATACTTTATAAATAATAGAGATTCTTAATATATATTAATGTGACTGCAAACTAAGGTATAATGACTATAATGTATAAATCATAACATTAAAGGTATAAATTTTAAATAAAATGCAATTTTCATCACTTTGCACTATATCTGCCATCATATATACTTTATAATACAGTATAAAATTACACCACAATATAGTTATATAAAATTTAATTTTTAACATTTGCTGAAGTACTTATCTTTTACGATAATTTCAATAATTATTTCTTTTAAAATATTTTATCTGTTTTGAAATAATTTTTAATTTTATATACATACATATATAGCAATATACTGCAGACACAGTTCAGAATAATGCATCATGCATGTGTACAATACAATTAACTTCTAGTATTAAATGTGTATTGTCTATTTCATTTTATTTTTTATCTAAATTAATTAATTTGTCACTTTGGTAAATATGAAGTCAATCTTCTGAAGTATTTCAGGAATGTTTGAACCCTCGTACGTATAAATTTGCTGAAATAAATGTAACTCGAGAATACAACGTACACTACATAATTAATATTTATCTGACAGTATGGTAAAAAGAGCTTCTATTTAAGAATATCACTTTTTTCCCCCACCAATTCATCAATTTTACCAATAATTATTAAAAAAATGCATGTTTTCCACAGGTGAAACTTCATAGAATATTTGTCTCCTTTCGCAACGACGAAGATATTTGAATGGTATTTGTAGGGGTACAAGATTTATGCTAACATGATCTCCACGGTTGATGTCCATGTTTGCATTTCTCTTGTTTTCCTATATATGCACAAACACCGAGCAAGAATGCATGATTTTTTTGTATTATTTATTGCTTTCAAGATAATTGCTGCTCTCGGCACCGATTTGGTTGCAAATAATGGAAATATATGCTATAAAACTGTATAAATATATACAATATACAGTACAATGTTATAATTGTTAATTTTGAAGAAAACTGTTCCTTGTTTCTATGTGGTATTATGTTCAGCCACAAGATAAATAAATAAATATATAAATAGATAGATAAATAGATGGAGAAATAAATAAATAAAAAAATAAATAAATAAATAAAAAAATAAATTAAAAAAGAAATAAATTAATAAAAAAATAAATAAATAAATAAATAAAATTATTGTTAAAATTACAAAACTTAATTATATTTGAATAAAAAAGTCGTGGTTACATTCATACTATGCCATGACATACTTTATACTTTAGCTTTAAATTCATATATAGCAAAGTAAAAACATATATGATATGATTGGTGAAATTTTGAATTTAAATGCAAGTTTACTGTGACTTTCTACAATAGAGATTATAATGATTATATTATAATAGAACAATATTAACAGGACATAACACCAGAAATTCTTAAAAAAATTATTTATATAGATGTTGCTAAATCTGAACAAGAATAGCGAAGCTTATATTTATTGGGCCCAAAGCTGTACAGTAATCTTCCTGATACCTTAAATCATCTACCTAGTAATCAGCAGTTTCGGTCAAAACTGATTGAATTTTTACTGCAGAAAATTTTTTATGCCATAACAAGAAAAACAACATTTTAAGTAATGTTTGTGCGTTCCTTGAAATAGATGAATTTAATAATATAGTAATATATTAAAAATTAGTTTTCTGATTGTTTCTCTATTAATAAAAATGTATTTTTTTTTAATACAAAATTTTTATTTCTCAGGTATTGTGGACTGACTAGACTATTCTTTAGTATGTATGATTATAATTGTAATAATAATGTAAAACTGATGATAAAATGTTTTAATTTTAATGTTTCTTTTACAGGTATTGCATACTTAAATATTGTAAACATATACTTTGTACCTTACGGTTCTATATGTGTAATAAATAAATACAAATATCCAACTCATTAATTTAAAAATATATACTATATTAATTCTCGTTTGTGAAAATATATATATATAAAATAATAATAATTCCTGTACAATTCATGAATTAATTCATATATTAATATTAATACATAATATATCATTTGCAAAGACATTTATTGGCATAATTAAAAATAATGGGTAATTGCACGAATATTAAACTATTAAACCAGTGAAACCATCATACAGGTATACCGATACAAAAGACTTCTATTGTATCCCATTACATAATGGGGTCTAGGATGTTTGGTCGCAGGATGTTTGGTCGCAGGATGTTTGGTCGCGGAATTTTGGTCGCAAGGATGTTTGGTCGCAAGGACGTTTGGTCGCAAGGATATTTGGTCGCAAGGATGTTTGGTCGCAAGGATGTTTGGTCGCAGGGATGTTTGGTCACAAGGATGTTTGGTCGCAAGGATGTTTGGTCGCAAGGAAGTTTGGTCGCAAGGATGTTTGGTCGCAAGGATGTTTGGTCGCAAGGATGTTTGGTCGCAAGGATGTTTGGTCGCAAGGATGTTTGGTCGCAAGGATTTTTAACTATTAATTATAAGAATTATATGAATTATTGAAAGGCAGTGTAGGCTACTTTTTTTTTCGTGATAAGTATGGTCAAATAATGCACCAATCATAAAGCCACGAATGGTTATGCTGTATAATAGCACTTAAAATTTTAAACTAGTATCGGACAAAATCATATATAGGCTACAAAGAGGCACACAATAATTTAAGTAAATAATCATTTAGTATAGATTTATTCATTTTTTTTACATGACCTAGAAAATCCATCACAAATACTATCTTACAACATGAAAAAAATTATGTACTTTGTACCATCTACTTTGAAACTTATAACGTAATTTAATGAATTTAATCAATAAAAATGTAAAAAAATTTATGTTATAATATACTATATAATACGATAAGATAAATTATGTATTTTTTTCGAATTAAACAAAAAAACAATTCACATAACATTAATATTATTTTTTATAAACTAAATACCAAATTTCACATAAAAAATAGTTTTTATTTGATAGAGAAAACAGTAATGACCATACTAGAAGGTGAAATTGTGGGCAATTCCTCGAAGGTAATGAATAATGTCATTCTCATCGAAATTACCTACGAGCTCATGCAACCTATGAGCAGATTGAACTGTCTTTTTTTTTGGGGGGGCATTTGATGCCCTGCAGATAGTTGCTCGACCTTGAAAGCACACAGAGCTTCCTCTTTTTGCAAGATGACAATAAGTTTCCATATGTTAGGATGATCACAGTTTAAATGTGACTGAAGTCCTCTATGCCACGCCTCCAAAGCATTAGTTGTTGTCGGTGCTTAATCTAAAATTGATTCATACTGATTCCATTTATGTGGGGAATAGAGAGTATTTTTCCTATGCCCCCTACGGTTTCTTTTACCAAGAAACTGTTTTTCAAAGTAATTGAGAACTGGCTCCAACTCAATAGGCAAATAATCAATTAAAGCCTGAAAAGCATTTTCTAAATATTGTAAGGGGACCATTGCTAGAGCGGCTACAAGTCTACATTTTAATTTAATTTAAATTACTTTATTAGGCGACCAAACATCCTTGCGACCAAACATCCTTGCGACCAAACATCCGGCCTTTTACGACCAAACATCCTTGCGACCAAACATCCCTGCGACCAAACGTCCTTGCGACCAAACGTCCTTGCGACCAAACATCCTTGCGACCAAACATCCTTGCGACCAAACATCCTTGCGACCAAACATCCTTGCGACCAAAATACCGCGACCAAACATCCTGCGACCAAATATCCTGCGACCAAACATCCGGCTCCCTACATAATGGTTACATCAAATTCAAATTGTTATATCTGCAGTGATGACCTGCAATGATGTTAAGGAAAGTGTACTGTAGTACGTGCAGTACATCAAGCACTGTGTGTATGTGTAACATGGTAAATGAAATTATATATTAAATCGTCACCTTGATTAAATATACTTATAAAGACATGTTTGAACACAACCCCAGCCAAATGTGCTAAAATTGAAATCTTTTATATTTGGCAATATTTAAAAATCCATGGCACCGAATATAATGAAATCATCAATAAAAAATAATATATATATATATATATATATATATATATATATATATATATATATATATATATATATATATATATACACAGTCTGGGGGGCAAAGTATAACTGTACATATTTATTCATCAAAAAGTGTTCAAAAGAGTATCATCAAGAAAGTTAAATTTTAACAAGGTGCGCACATATATGTACACTGCGTGATGCCAAATAATGGACCAGGGGTAACGTTTGTGCGCTCCCGAGGTGTATATACGTATGATGGAATTTACACCAATTTTTTTCTCCTCTCACGACGTTGAAGATAATGACATTGGTATAAGGATACATCAGGATCTTGAAATATCGAAATTAATATTGATATTTCAAATTCCTGATGTTCCCTTATAACTTACAGCCATGCATGGTGCATCCTTCCAATTTCATTTAGCATGAAACTACGAAGCATGAAAAAAATTTGTTGTTTGCTGAAAAAGCGAGGATATAGCCCATTTCAAGGTAATTGCAGTTTTATGCCTTCATAAATAGTGTATACATATATATATATATATATATACATACATATATATATATATATATATATATATATATATATATATAGAGAGAGAACTATATGTGCATGTTTTTGTTGATTGTATATTTATATTGCATTGGTTGTCTTTTTATATTTAATTTTCTCTAAAGCTCACAGTAAAGTAATATAGTTTGTACACCAGCACCTACCCATAAGGCTTCTGGCCTTGGTAAGACAGTATTTTTATATTCACTAATAAAAAAAAAATCAGGTCCAGACTGGGGTCTTGCAGTGAGCAGCCGATGCCACCCGCATTCTGAAAGTTTTTTCACCAAAAATAAAACTATAAAATATATAGTTCTTATAGACAAAAATTGCGTGATTTTTTTTTCCTATTTATTGTCTTTAGAACAAATTTTGTCGCCACAAATCTTGCTGCAAATAATGAGCATACAAACTGCATGATACTTTATATTATATTATATACATATATTATATATACTCTAGTATATAATATAATTATATGGCTTACATATATATTATAGCTAAACATCGTGGTTAGTGTGTCATTTTTGTTCTGAAGAGACAATTTATTTTTGTGTTATGTTGATTATACTTTTTTTTTTTAACTAAATTATAATCGTAACTTTAAGCAATCCTAGCTCTTAATTCAAATCACGTGGGTTTTACTAAAGGAATTTTTCAATCCCTCTAGGTTTTCCCCTGCTTTTCAAAATATATGGGATCTCTATCAATTCTATCATCATATTTCTATTTCATCCAAATCTTCGTCTGTCAATGGCTTCGGCTTGTAACAGACCCTATTTCCAAATAAAAGTAAACTCTATCTAGTTTGGAGGGGCCATTTGCAAAAGGAGGGTCTCACAGAGTGCTGCGAGTTTGGGTGCAGCTCTTACCTTCTATCTTCTAATTATTCTTCTCTTTAAACACTTCGGTTTAGTATAATATAATGAACACTTCAGATTTAAAGTGCTTTGTGAATGCCCCCCATTATATCAACAATAGGGAAAAAATATATATACATCAAGTTTAGTTTTTAATTTAAATGTAATTTTACTGGCTCACAATATATATTACAAGTTGTTATTATGGCATATAATATTATATATTCATTCACATATCTCATAATTTACTAAATTTATTCTTGTTTCTAAAAAAATAGTTGTATATATAATAATTTTATTTTTTTATGTAATTCTTCTGTTCAACATCCAGCTGATTTATGGAAACTACTGAATCTGTCTCGCAAAAGCTCATAATATAGATATTTGCATAGTTAAAGGATATTTAAGGTGTCTCATTGGCGTATATAGATATAGATTTCGCCAGTGGATTCTTTAGGTATACCTGTAACATGCTTGAATCGGCACCGTCCTCCACTATCTTCGAGCGATATAATTTTTTGTGTGAATAGCCTCTTTTCTCAAGAAACATAAATTGAAGAAGAAGTAATATGTTGGAGCTGCAAATTCCAGAGACTGAGAATTATACATGTATGCAGATTTACAATTTGTGGTGGAGATAATAATGCACTGATCCTCTGTATATAAGTCTAGGGTCATAACAAAAATAATGGATTAGCATTCCCTTGGAAAAATATGTGACAATGCTAAGAAACAAAAAAGCAGAACAAATGTCTTTTAATTTAATCATTATTTGTATTTGATTTTTTACATTAGCTTTCGTGTTCCACCTTGGCGCCACAGTATAAAATAGCGATATTTAGTTCCATAGCAGCATTCACTCTTATATCCACAGACCCGAGAAACATTTATTCATCTTACATTTTGATTTCAACTGATTACTGTAGAATGCGTGGTAAATGTTCACAAAACAAACAGCTAGGGGAAACGTTCTTACTCTCCTAAGGTGTATTCATTAAAACTACATGGATTTTGTTTTCTTTCGGAACATTGAAGATAATAGCACTGCAGGGCAATGGCAGGGATACAGATTGTAATGGTTACCATATCATAATTGATGTCGCTAGTTCCATTTCCTCCCTATTATATTCACTTTTCATTTCGCAAGTTTCATCGATTAAGATTTCATGAATATATTTTGTTATTTAAAATTCTCAGGAAAAAATGTTCTCTGCACAATTTTTGTAGTGAACAAAATAATAATAAAAAAAAGGGCACCCGGCTGTCTTTACAGCTCGCGACGCGTGGGACCGCGCCCTTGGGGCTCCACCTGGGCATTGGATTAGTTCAGCTCCCAGTCCATGATAGACAACGGTCATGGAGCCCTGAGCTCTCCTTGCTGTCGCGGAGCTCAGTGTAGCAAGGCAGCAAAATCCTGGCAATGCTGGGGATTCTCAGACATGCAATCTGCCCCTGGGAGAAAACACGCTAGGATAAACGGAGGTGTCGCTGCTTGAAAAATTCCTCTGATCACTAACGTTACAACTAGTGCCACAATTTTTCTGCAAATATAGGCCATGAATACCGCAGTTAACATTATTATTGGTATTTTGGTTTAGATTTGCAGGAAAAAGTCATGGTGTATTCAACACTCCTATCCTGATGCGAGGATGAGTAATTTCAAAGCACTTACATGAAAATATGAATGAAAGAAATTATTGTAAAGTACACCTAGGGGAATCTGGAACATGATCCCCTGCTGAATTTGAAAGAGTTGAGTGTTAAGATCAAAGTACAGATTTTTTTAAGCACAAAAAATTTAATTTCACAAAGTTGTATACAACCGACTGCGTGATAAATGCTTACAAAAACAACGGGGGTAACGTTCGAGCTCTCTCGAAGTGTAGTTTTTTAATACTCTAACTTCAGCATTTGAAGTATTTTTCGTCTCGCAAATTCGCAGATGATGGTATTGTAAAGGAATTAGCAAGGGGACAGGATATAATTATCACCTTCATTTAAATATGCTGCTTTTCCTTTGCACATACAGGTCTCAAATGTCTCAAAACTGGAGTATCATCGACCAAAATTATACATTTAATTTTTAAGTGCTTTGTAAAATAAATGTTAAAATTGTAAATCCAATAGACTGAAGAAAACAGAATTGAATTTTTGGAGAGTTATTAAGAAATTCAATCAATCTCCAATTAAAGTCTATAAATAAAGGTATCACCATAACAAAAAACAAAATATGCATCAGAGTTATCGCTGGTGCTAATCAGGAGTGTGTAATATACTGTAATATGCTTTTACAAGTATTTATGTAAAAAAAATATATTATGTACAATGTCATATATCATTTTGACTTATATTATGTATAAATAATTATTATACTATACGGGGTGAATTTAAAAAAAATATATATATAATAATATGTATATAATGCAATTTAAACTATTCAACCATGTACCTCTAACCTCACTTTATAACGACACAACTAACGAAAAGTGTCCAAGAATATTTTTTTAAAAATCTATATTTGATTTGTGTGTATTGCGTTGATTTTTTTAAAAGTGACGTCTTTAATACTTTTTAAATAATAGAGACTCTTAATATTTATTAATTTGACTGCAAACTAAGGTATAATGACTATATTGTATAAATCATAAAAGTAAAGGTATAAACTTTAAATAAAATGCAATTATCATCACTTTACACTATATCTGCCATCATATATAATTTATAATACAGTATAAAGTTACAGCACAATATAAAATTTAATTTTTAAAATTTGCTGAACTAGTTATCTTTTACGATAATTTCAATAATTATTTCTTTTAAAATATTTTATCTGTTTTGAAATTATTTTTAATTTTATATACATACATATATAGCAATATACTGCAGACACAGTTCAGAATAATGCATCATGCATGTGTACAATACAATTAACTTCTAGTATTAAATGTGTATTGTCTCTTTCATTTTATTTTGTATGTAAATTAATTAATTTGTCACTTTTGTAAATATGAAGTCAATCTTCTGAAGTATTTCAGGAATGTTTGAACTCTCGTACGTATAATTTGCTAAAATATATATATCTC
The DNA here is from genome assembly GCA_949825025.1 of Siphlonurus alternatus. Taxonomy (NCBI): domain Eukaryota; kingdom Metazoa; phylum Arthropoda; class Insecta; order Ephemeroptera; family Siphlonuridae; genus Siphlonurus; species Siphlonurus alternatus. The sequence goes on along the minus strand of OX463788.1, from coordinate 61,146,386 downwards.
GAGAATAAAACGTACACTACATAATCAATGTTCATCTGACAGTATGATAAAAAGAGCTTCTATTTAAGAATATCACTTTTTTCCCCCCCCAATACATCAATTTTACCAATAATTATTAAAAAATGAAATTCATGCTTTCCACAGGTGAAACTACATGGAATATTTGTCTCCTCTCGCAACGACGAAGATATTTGAATGGTATTTGTAGGAGGAGTACAAGATTTATGCGAACATGATCTCCACGGTTGATGTCCATGTTTGCATTTCTCTTGTTTCCTTAAACATGCACAAACGCCGAGCAAGATTGCATGATTTTTTGTATTATTTATTGCTTTCAAGATAAATACTGCTCTCGGTACCAATTTGGTTGCAAATAATGGAAATATATGCTATAAAACTGTATAAATATATACAATATACAGTACAATGTTATAATTGTTAACTTTGAAGAAACCTGTTCCTTGTCTCTATGTGGTATTATGTACAGCCACAAGATAAATAAATAGAAAAATAGATAGATAAATAGATGGATAAATAAATAAATCAAACAATCAATCAATCAATCAATCAATCAATCAATCAATAAATCAATAAATACATAAAGAAATAAATAAAAATTATTATTATTATTACAAAGCTTAGTTATATTTGAATAAAAAAAATAGTGGTCAAATTCATACTATGCAATGACAAACTTTATACTTTAGCTTTAAATTCATAAATAGCAAAGTAAAAACGTATATGATATGATTAGTGAAATTTTGAATTTAAATGCAAATTTACTGTGACTTTCTACTATAGAGATTATAATGATTATATTATAAAAAACAATATTAACAGGCCATAACACCAGATTTTTTCAAAAAAATTATATGTATAGATGTTGCTAAATCTGAACAAGAAAAGCGATGCTTATATTTATTAGACCCAAAGCTGTACAATAATCTTCCTGATACCTTAAATCATCTACCTAGTAATCAGCAGTTTCGGTCAAAAATGATTGAATTTTCACTGCAGAAAAGTTTTTATGCCATAACAAGAAAAAGAACACTTCAAATAATGTTTGTGCGTTCCTTGAAATAGATTAATTTAATAATATAGCAATATAATAAAAAAATTAGGTTTCGGATTGTTTCTCTATTAATAAAAATGTTTTTTTTTAATATAATATTATTATTTCTGAGGTTTGTGGACTAACTAGACTATACTTTAGTATGTATGATTATAATTGTAATAATAATATATAACTGATGATAATATGTTTTAATTTTTATGTTTCTTTTACAGGTATTGCATACTAAAATATTGTAAACATTCACTTTGTACCTTAAGGTTCTATATGTGTAATAAATAAATACTAATAAAAATATCCAATTCATTAATTCAAAAATATTAACCATATTATATCTCGTTTGTGAAAATATATATTTATAAAATTATAATAATTCCTGTAAAATTCATGAATTAATTCATATATTAATATTATTACATTTTATATGATTTGCAAAGAAATTTATTGGCATATTTAATTATAATGCATAATTGCACGAATATTAAACTATTAAACCAGTGAAACCATCAAACATATATATAGATACAAAAGACTTCTTTTGTATACCCTTTCAATAATGGTAACATCAAATTCCAATTGTTATAACTTCAGTGATTTTAAGGAAAGTGTACTGTAGTACATCAAGCTATGTGTGTATGTGTAACATGGTTCATGAAATTATACATTAAATCGTCACCTTGATTAAATATACTTTATATACTTATAAAGACATGTTTGAACCCAACTCCAGGAAATTTTCTAAAATTAAAATCATTTTTTATTCGGCAACAGTTACAAATCCTTTGCACCTAATATAATGAAATCATCAATAAATAATATATATATATATATATATATATATATATATATATATATATATATATATATACACAGTCTGGGGGGAAAAGTATAACTGTACATATTTATTCATCAAAAAAGTTAAATTTTAACAAGTTGCGCATATATATGTACACTGCGTAATGCCAAATAACGGACCAGGAGTAACGTTTGTTCGCTCCCGAGGTGTATATACGTATGATAGAATTTACATCAACTTTGTTCTCCTCTCACAACGTTGAAGATAATGACATTGGTATAAGGATAAATCAGGATCTTGAAATGTCGAAATTAATATCGACATTTCAATTGCCTGATGTTCCCTAAACATGCATGGTGCATCCCTCAATTTTCATCAAGCATGAAACTGTGAAGCATGAAACTATTTTGTTGTTCTCAGAACAAAATATATTGTCAGCGCAAATTTTCCTGCAAAATAGACCAAATATTTACTACGTATACATTATATTTGGCCTAATGTGCATCGAATCATTATGGCGTATTGCCTCCGTATGTGCATGACGATGTGGATGTTTTTAACGTTTTTAAGCTTATTTTAATTTTTAATTGAAGATAATACACATTCAGAAATAATCGATTATTATTGATGATGAATTACACTAAACACGAATCCCAACTATCACTATTGCTTATAGAAAACCTGTCTTAATTCTTTGCATGCAACGACAGTGCAATCCCAGCCCTTAATTCAAATCACGTGGGTTTTACTAGAGGAACTTTTACTGTTTTTCCCTCTAGGTTTTCCCCTGCTTTTCAAAATAATTGAGATTTCTAGCATCATGTTTCTATTTCATCCAACTCTTCGTCCGTCAATGGCTTCGGCTAGAAACAGACCCTATTCCCAAATAAAAGTAAACTCGATCTAGTTTGGAGGGGCCATTTGCAAAAGGAGGGTCTCACAGAGTGCTGCGAGTTTGGGTGCAGCTCTTATCTTCTATCTTCTAATTATTCTTCTCCTTAAACACCTCGGTTTAATATATAATGAACACTTCAGATTTAAAGTCATTATACCTACAATAATAGGGAAAAACATATTATATGCATTAAGTTTAATTTATAATTTAAATGCAATTTAACTGACTCCACAATATATAATACAAATTGTTATTATAACATATTGCTATGTTTATTCACATAACACATCATTTGCTAAACGAATTCGCGTTTGTCAAGGGTTGTGAAAAAAATAATGATAATTCCTCTATTCAATTCATATTAATATTATTGTATAATATTATTTGAAAAGTAATTTATTGACAAAACTTAATAATAAATTATGCGTAATGGAGTATTAAATCAGTGATGTCAACATACAGGTACAAAAAACTTCTTATGTAATCCTTTTTTAAATATCCTTTCTTTAAAATACTGCTAACAAGTCCAATAATTGTTATTATTGTGATGTTTTGGAGTGTGTACAATGTATGATAATTGAACTGACATGTTTACTTGTCATCTTGATAAATATTAACTTTAATACTAAATTACTTATTAAGTACACCTCGGGATGTTTGAACACAACCTCTGCCCAAATTTGCTAAAATTTAAATTTAAATCATTATATATTCAGCAACTGTTACAAATTATATATATATATATATATATATATATATATATATTTATATATATTATTTTATATACACACACAGTCCGGGAGGCAAAGAACTGTACACATTTATTCATTTGAAAGCGTTCATAAGGGTATCATCAAAAAGATTTAAATGTTAACACCTTGCTCATATTGACTGCAAGATGGCAAAATTGGCAAAAATTAGACCAGCAGGGGTAACGTTAGTGCGTTCCCGAGGTGTATATACGTTTGATTGAATTTACATACACTTTGTTCTCCTCTCACAACGTTGAAGATAATGACATTGGTATAAGGGTAAATCAGGATCTTGAAACATCATAATTAATATCGATATTTCAATTTTCTGATGATCCCTTATAACTTATATCCATGCATGGTGCATCCTTCAAATTTTCTAATTTCATCAAACATGAAACTGTGAAGCATGAAACTATTTTGTTGTTCGCTGAAAAAGTGAGTATATTGCCCATTTCAAGGTAATTGCAGTTTAACGCATTCATATATATATATATATATATATATATATATATATATATATATATATATATATATATATATATACACATAAAGAACTATATGTGCATGTTTTTGCTGATTGTATATTTATATTGCATAGGTTGTCTATTTATATTTAATTTTCTCCAAAGCTCACAGTTAAGTAATATAGTTTGTACACCAGCACCTACCCATAAGGCTTCCGGCCTTGGTAGGACTGAATTTTTATATTTACTTATAAAAAAAAAAAAAAAAAAAATCAGGTCCAGACTGGGGTCTTGCAGCGAGCTTCTTCTTCTTCTTCTTACAATTGTTGGAAGGAGCCTAAACGGCTATAATTCCACGTACTGAGTAACTTGGATCAATTGTATAGTTGAACTGTTTTTTGCAGGGTCTTGTAAAGGATAATGGACGAACAATGGATAGGATGATTATGGAATGTGGGATGCAAGGTGATGATGGAAGTGGTACCTATATGCCCACCACGTGTTACCGTGGGTGAACCAAAACCACACAAGGAATTGGTTGGATTTTAGGACATTGGGTTGACGGTGTGGTGTGGGGTGCAATAATGTAGGTTGATGATGCAGGCGACAACATGCAAGGAATGGCAGGAATTTGAAAGATTCTCAACGTGTCGACTCCTGTGGGCCGACCGAAGAGCAGGGTCAAAGTAGGATTATGTGGATGCGGTGAGGCGAGATGATGATTATGAATCAAATTGACTGGGGATAGGAGTATAGAAATCAAGACGATTAATATATAGAATAGGATAGGGATAGTTACCAGGAGAGGACAGACAATTTGAGCGGAGAGTCACGTCGGCGTTGCTCACTCTGGCGCGCCATCTTGATTCTCTCTTGCAGCGAGCAGCCGATGCCACCCGCATTCTGAATGTTTTTCACCACAAATAAAAGTATAAGATATATAGATATTATCGACTAAAATTGCATGATTTTTTTTTCCTATTTATTGTCTTTAGTACAAAGTTAGTCGCCACAAATCTTGCTGCAAATAACGAGCTTACAAACTGCATGATAATTTATATTATATTATATACTTATATTATATATACTCTAGTATATAATATAATCATATGGCTTATATATATTTGTAGCTAAACGTTGTGGTTAGTGTGTCATTTTTGTTCTGAAGAAACAATTTATTTGTGTTTTATGTTGATTATATATTTTTTTAACTAAATTACTATCGTATCTTTAAGCAATCCTAGCTCTTAATTCAAATCACGTGGGTTTTACTAGAGTAACTTTTCTTTCCCTCTAGGTTTTCCCCTGCTTTTCAAAATATATAAGATCTCTATCATCATATTTCTATTTCAACCGAATCTTCGTCTGTCAATGGCTTCGGCTAGTAACAGACATTATTTCCAAATAAAAGTAAATTCTATCTAGTTTGGAGGGGCCATTTGCAAACGGAGGGTCTCACAGAGTGCTGCGAGTTTGGGTGCAGCTCTTACCTTCTATCTTCTAATTATTCTTCTTTTTAAACACTTCGGTTTAATATAATATAATATAATGAACACTTCAGATTAAAAGTCATTGGGGGGCATTCACAAAGCACTTTAACCCCAACTTTAGCCCCAAGTAAGTTGGGGCTACAGTTGGGGTTAATAGTTAAAGTGCTTTTTGAATGTCCCCCATTATACCAACAATAGGGAAAAAAATATATATACATCAAGTTTAATTTTTAATTTAAATGTAATTTTACTGGCTCACAATATATATTACAAGTTGTTATTGTAGCATATAATATAATATATTCATTCACATAACACATAATTAACTAAATTAATTCTCGTTTCTAAAAAAATAATAGTTATTTTTTTATTGTAATTCTTCTGTTCAACAGCCAGCTGATCAATTTAAACTACTGAATCTGTCTCGCAAAAGCTCATAATAAAGATATTATACTTGCATGGTTAGAGGATACTTAAGGTGTCTCATTGGCGTATACAGATATAGATTTCGCCAGTGGATTCCTTAGGTATACTTGTAACATGCTTGAATCGGCACCGTCCTCCACTATCTTCGAGCAACATAATTTTTGGGTGAATAGCCTCTTTTCTCAAGAAACATAAATTGAAGAAGAAGTAATATATATGTTGGAGCTGCAAATTTCAGAGACTGAGAAATATATATGTATGCAGATTTACAATTTGTGGTGGAGATAATAATGCACTGATCCTCTGTATATAATTCTATGGCCATAACAAAAATAATGGATTAGCATTTATTAAATATGAGACAATGCTAAGGAACAAAAAAGCAGAGCAAATGTTTGGTTAATTTAATCATTATTTTGTATTTTTAAAAGAAAACAGAGCTTTATACAACGATGAACATGCAGTTTAAGTTTGAAAGCAGTTTTGATGATGAAAGTCACCCCTCTCAACTAAACGATTCCCTCAAGACATGCGCCCCCTCCTCCCACCCCCCAAAAACACATCACCTGTAGTGCGTTGCTTTTCTATGGTTAATTAGATTTTGTCTCGACACCAAAAGAAAGAGAGGGATTAAGGTCGTACCGGCATTATCAATACAATGACATATATAACAGACACTATTTAATTGATACGTTACATTATATGAAATTATAAGTTACTTTAAATGACTTAATGGTCCACATGCAGGATTTGCATGTATGCATTATTTCAGAGAACTGTTATAACAACTTATAACAGTAATATATATTTTATTGTGTATTCCAGATGCAGCTCGTGCACCCCCCTCCGCTCCACCATTTGCCTCGCCACTGTCAGGGTCTTAGCATATGCAAGTTGGTGCAATAAAAGTGAAACCTCCTTACTGGCGGTAAACCGTCGAGGTCAGCACTGCATGTAAGTGCATTGTATTATATTTATTATGAAGTTTAAACGTTTAAATCAGCAAGTTGCAAAATCATTTTTTAGAACTTTACAAAATAAATATATAATTTAAATTTGTGCGTGTATATGCGTGTATTAAAAGGACACAATTTTATTTATTGTATTAATTTTATAAATCATATATACTTTAAATATTGTTTGGGTATATGTGTTTAACTTTATTAAATTTAAGCTAATTTTAATTAGAATTAAGTTTATTACATATTTAATGTAATAATTGACGTGATCCATTCTGTACAGCCTATGATCAAAATAAAAATTTGAATTTGAATTTAGATGTAATAGAAATATGTAGTGTAATATTATATGTAATTCGTATATTATGTAATAATTATTCGACTTGTAAATGTTATAAATAAGCCTCGGGGAGGATTATCCTTATAATGCTTGTGATTTAACTCATATAACAGATTATTTAAAGTAATTCATGCATGCAAATGATCTTTATAAAATTTTATTTTCAATTTTATTATGTACAGTCACAAAAGAAATAAATAAATAAAAATTATGACATTTATGACGAATTACAAAAATTGAATTTCAGTTTAGGAGAGTTAAAGATTGTGTTATTTTAGACACATGTGCAGATTCATTGTGAGATCTACATGTAAAAAGAACTATTCCAGCAGCATTAAATTTCATCATGCACATTATATAACTGAATGGAAACGCGTGCGTTCTGCGTGTCAGCTAACAAAAAAAAAAATCTATATTACACAAAAAAGAGAAAAGTGTTCAATTTTGTCCTGCCACACTCAAAGTATACAGTTCTTGTTGTAGCTTATGTTATACCTTGATATTTTTTAAACTAAATACTTCGTGTGTTGTATGCCTATTAATCTTTTTTGTGTACTTTTTTACTCTACGTAGTCCACATTTTTATTGAAGCTATATAGTGTTTCTTGCGTCCTCTCTCCCTTTCTCATTAATTCCTTGAATTATATGTAATTCTTGAGGCAGCTGAAGTTTTACTTCGTTCTCGTTTGCTGCATGGCGCTGCAGCGTCTCCATATATATATATATATATATATACCTTAGTGCTTCAAAAAGAGAAAAAAATATGCTGTTGTAATTTGTTGCAGGAAAGTCAATGCATAAGCGGGCAGTAGAACTACACATTGTCTGGGAGGACTTATTAGAATTGAACTTAGTCAACATTGGTGCTTAGGCTCAGTTGAATTTGTTTTATCTGTGGTTTTAATATAACATGACTATGTTTACATCTGCTTGACTGAGTGAGCTGCTGTCATCTTGATAGTAGTTATAGTAAGAAGCTGCTTATGGGCATGCAGGTACGCCTGGAACAGGGTCGAATAGACCCTGTTCCAGTGGTACACTAGTTCAAAAACAGTGAAAATCGTCCGTCAGACTGGCTTCAACGAAAAAATTGCGTTGCTTTTGTGTATGAACCATGAGTTAACAATTTTAAATTACTTATATAATATATTACTACGTTACAGAAATGTCATAAGTAAACAGCAACTCTTCAAGACATGCAGAGGGCGGAAGGACCTAAAGTATGAAATCAGGTACTCATGAAATAACTATGAATACCAAATTTGTGCTTTTGTTTCAATACGCAATTTTAATCAGCATGTTGAAGATTTAAATAATAGTATGTTTTCATATAAATTTTTATTTAATTATTAAAATGTTGTGTATAAAAATTGCATTGCTGCATGTTTCTGCATGAACTATTGCCTGCATTAAGCCGGTATTACACCATAAAATTTTGCATAAAATTTTTCCTTTCATGAAAATTTCATCGCCAAACAAATAAATAGAGTTGAAGTTTTCTTGTAAGGAAAAATTGTAAGCAATAGTTAGAAAAATTGTATCGTGTAATACCGGCTTTACACTTCACACGATTATACAATTGTGCATACACATTTTGCATAATATATATGCAAAATATATATATATATTTTTCTATACCAGGAAATTTCATCTCCATGCACACAAGCAATTGGGATTGAAGTTTTCTTCATTTCTTGTCAGGAAAAATTGTATGTAAAATTGTATCGTGTAATACAGGCTTTACATCGAGTCAATAATAGTAAATTTCTTTATTACTGTAGTTACAGAAACGTCATAAGTGCGCAGCAAGTCTTCAAGACAGAGGGCGGAAGGACCTGTGAGATACGAATGCGTGAATTAATTATTCATATCATATTTGTCCTTCTGATTGTACGCACTCCCATTCAACATTTTGGCGCGAGATTTAAGTTGCAGGCTATTTTTTATATAATTTATTATTCAGTGAGATATTGCAGTGACCTTTTTAACTCGGCATTCGTATGTGCAGAGAAACAATGCAGTTACATATATAGGCACCACCTTAATTTGAATGGATATTTTTTGTAAAACGTTAATTCATAAGAGTGAAAACCAACTTGCAGTGAAGCAGCTTCATCATAAAAGTATATAAATTTTACTCTAAAATGTAAAAATAAATAACCACATTGTGTATGGGAGGACTTAGAATGTTAATTTTAAGCACCATGCAGTGAATGAAAGGGTAAAGTCTATTCAGTTTATTGCTTGTCTGACGTCACGAATTTTTTATTTCACCCTCCAATACGTTTCTTTTATTTCCTTACTTACGTGACGTCAGACGAATTTAGTGAACATTGGTACTTCAGCTCTTTTAATTTGTTTTAATAAAATATGTTTATATTGTTTATAGCTGCTGCCACATCTTGACAATAGTTATAATGCTGCTTGTGGGCTAAGGAATGCCAAAGTAGTGTCATTACTTCAATATTGTCATTCTTTGAGCATCCTTTGTCCAAAACAGTAAAATTTATCCGTCGCAGAGGCTTCCACGTAAAATGCTGTATGCTGTTGTTGTTTTATTATATACAGGCAGGGGAAACACAAGCATTATCTTTATTAAAATATTTTTAATTAACAATTAAGAAGGAAAGCGACTGTTGCAGTAAAGCGGCTTTATCATAAAATTGTATTAAAATGTTGCAGTTATATAAATAAATAACCAAAGTCAAGAAAATTAATTACACAATACTATAATAATGTTACAGGAACGCCATAAGCGGGCAGCACAACTCTTACACTCTGTCTGGGAGGAGGTTTTTAACTTTCAACACCTGCTAATGAATAAAAAGGTAAAGTCTGTTCAGTTTATCGCTTGTCTGACGTCATAAACTTTCTCTTTCATAATATAGCACTACATTTATAATGGTAGGCCGTTTTGAATTTAGTGGATTTTGTTTTAATATAACATGATTATGTTTAGCTGCAGCCATCTTGATAGTAGTAATGAAATTATGATGCAGCTTATGGGCCAAGGAATGCCAAATTAGTGACATTACTTCAAATATTGTCACTAATTGAGCAGTCCGTTGGTCCAAAACAGTGAAAATCGTCCGTCGCAGTGGCTTCGACGTTGGCCTGTTGCAGTTTTGCTGCTGTATTTATACACAATTACACAATTATAATATAATTATATTTTATTATTTTATGCTGTAAAATTTCCATGCCATGTAGTTTTGTTATGCATATGAATTATTGTGCTGATATACACAACAAATGTGTATAATAAGGGTATTAAAAATGTTATTAAATATGTTGTAATTAAGAATGGTATAGTAAGATTTTTTCGTAAATTATCAAATCATTCACCATTTCTTGCTTGTATAAATAATAATCTTGTATTAACAAAATTAAATAATTAGTGAGTTGTTGTGTAATCTTTCAAAATTAGAAGAAAAAATGTATTTGTCAATTACCAAGTCATGAGCAGGGGCTCCTGACATTGTACCTCATTTAAAGAATTATATTTTTGTTCTCTAATTTGTCAACTATTATAAAATATTTTCTTTTAAGTTCTGTTCCCAAAAACTGAACATGAATTTGATTTTTATTAATGAAAGTAAGAATAATATTTATTTCATTTTATTGGGAAATTGTAAAGCAATAATAAAAATTTGAACATGCATGAGATAAGCGATCATTTAAACATTATATATTTGGAACTTTAATTTCAAGTTGTTTAAAAATTATATAATACGGCTCAGTTTTACATCGTATATAATATTTTTTAAACAATCTTAAAAAAATTAAAAGTAGTTAATTTTCTTGTCCATTCATATATATTATACTTTTATAATTTTATTATGTTCTCTTAAACTGCATGGAGGGTACTTATTGCTACTTCAAAAGTATGCAACAATTTTCCAATTTTTTGAATATATTATAAAATATATCATATAATATAATATATTTTGTATGATATATTTTTGCAATTATTTTAATGGTAAGCAAATAATTTTGCTACTATAATTATATTGTTTGTGATTACTTGCATTATTTCTTTTTAAAGTCATTAAAAAAATTGTAAACATCATGTATCATCTTATGATAACAATTATATTTATTTGCTATAAGAATACAGAGTGCTATTTTGTGTTTTTACAGGATTGTATGAAGTCAATTTGTTGTACTGCATGTTATTATATAAAAATTATTAAAAATATAATTGATATATTTCATATGTGTGTTACCGGCTTGATACAGAGATGTTGAAATGCTTGTGAGCTTTGAATAATTTAGGGGCATTCTTGGTTTCAATAGTTGCACACTTTTTATTCAAAGTCCAAAACATTGAATTCCCTACGTGTGTTTGAACCAAGATTCAAGAAACGTCATAGAAGTGAGCACAGTTCAAGAACGCGTGCATGTTTCTGTATGAACTATTGCCTGCAAATATTAAGCCGGTATTACACCATAAATTTTGCATAAAATTTTTCCTTTCATGAAAATTTCATCTCCAAACAAATAAATAGAATTGAAGTTTTCTTGTAAGGAAAAATTGTAAGCAATAGTCAGAAAAATTGTATCGTGTAATACCGGCTTTACACTTCACACGATTATACAATTGTGCATACAAATTTTGCATACTGTATATACTATTTTTCTATACAAGAAAATTTCATCTCCATGCACACAAACAATTGGGATTGAAGTTTTCTTCATGTCTTGTCAGGAAAAATTGTATGTAAAATTGTATCGTGTAATACAGGCTTTACATCGAGTCAATAATAGTAAATTTCTTTATTACTGTAGTTGCAGAAACGTCATAAGTGCGCAGCAAGTCTTCAAGACAGAGGGCGGAAGGACCTGTGAGATACGAATGCGTGAATTAATTATGCATATCATATTTGTGCTTCTGTTTGTACGCACTCCCATTCAACATTTTGGCGCGAGATTTAAGTTGCAGGCTATTTTTTATATAATTCATTATTCAGTGATATATTGCAGTGACCTTTTTAACTCGGCATCCGTATGTGCAGAGAAACAATGCAGTTACATATATAGGCACCACCTTAATTTGAATGGATATTTTTTGTAAAACGTTAATTCATAAGAGTGAAAACCAACTTGCAGTGAAGCAGCTTCATCATAAAAGTATATTAATTTTATTCTAAAATGTAAAAATAAATAACCACATTGTGTATGGGAGGACTTAGAATGTTAATTTTAAGCACCATGCAGTGAATGAAAGGGTAAAGTCTATTCAGTTTATTGCTTGTCTGACGTCACGAATTTTTTATTTCACCCTCCAATACGTTTCTTTTATTTCCTTACTTACGTGACGTCAGACGAATTTAGTGAACATTGGTACTTCAGCTCTTTTAATTTGTTTTAATAAAATATGTTTATATTGTTTATAGCTGCTGCCACATCTTGACAAAAGTTATAATGCTGCTTGTGGGCTAAGGAATGCCAAAGTAGTGTCATTACTTCAATATTGTCATTCTTTGAGCATCCTATGTCCAAAACAGTAAAATTCATCCGTCGCAGAGGCTTCCACGTAAAATGCTGTATGCTGTTGTCGTTTTATTATATACAGGCAGGGGAAACACAAGCATTATCTTTATTAAAATATTTTTAATTAACAATTAAGAAGGAAAGCGACTGTTGCAGTAAAGCGGCTTTATCATAAAATTGTATTAAAATGTTGCAGTTATATAAATAAATAACCAAAGTCAAGAAAATTAATTACACAATACTATAATAATGTTACAGGAACGCCATAAGCGGGCAGCACAACTCCTACACTCTGTCTGGGATCTGGGAGGAGGTTTTTAACTTTCAACACCTACTAATGAATAAAAAGGTAAAGTCTGTTCAGTTTATCGCTTGTCTGACATCATAAACTTTCTCTTTCATAATATAGTACTACATATATAATAGTAGGCCGTTTTGAATTTAGTGGATTTTGTTTTAATATAACATGATTATGTTTAGCTGCACCCATCTTGATAGTATTTATGAAATTATGATGCTGCTTATGGGCCAAGGAATGCCAAATTAGTGACATTACTTCAAATATTGTCACTAATTGAGCAGTCCGTTGGTCCAAAACAGTGAAAATCATCCGTCGCAGTGGCTTCGACGTTGGCCTGTTGCAGTTTTGCTGCTGTATTTATACACAATTGCACAATTATAATATAATTATATTTTATTATTTTATGCTGTAAAATTTCCATGCGCTGTAGTTTTGTTATGCATATGAATTATTGTGCTGATATACACAACAAATGTGTATAATAAGGGTATTAAAAATGTAATTAAATATGTTGTAATTGAGAATGGTATAGTATTGTTTTTTCGTAAATTTTCTAATCATTCACCATTTCTGGCTTGTATAAATAATAATCTTATATTAACAAAATTAAATAATTAGTGAGTTGTTGTGTAATCTTTCAAAATTAGAAGAAAATATGTATTTGTCAATTACCAAGTCATGAGCAGGGGCGCATGACATTGTTCCTCATTTAGAGAATTATATTTTTGTTCTCTGATTTGTCAACTATTATAAATTATTTTCTTTTAAGTTCTGTTTCCAAAAACTGAACATGAATTTGATTTTTATTAATGAAAGTAAGAATAATTTTTATTTCATTTTATTGGGAAATTGTAAAGCAATAATAAAAATTTGAACATGCATGAGATAAGCGATCATTTAAGCATTAAATATTTGGAACTTTAATTTCAAGTTGTTTAAAAATTATATAATACGGCTCAGTTTTACATCGTATATAATATTTTTTAAACAATCTTAAAAAAATTAATAGTAGTTAATTTTCTTGTCCATTCATATATATTATACTTTTATAATTTTATTATGTTCTCTAAAACTACATGGAGGGTACTTATTGTTACTCCAAAAGTATGCAACAATTTTCCATATTTTTGAATATATTATAAAAAATTTAATATAATGTATTTTATATGATATATTATTGCAATTATTTTAATGGTAAGCAAATAATTTTGCTATTATAATTATATTGTTTGTGATTACTTGCATTATTTCTTTTTAAAGTCATTGAAAAAATTGTAAACATCATGTATCATCTTATGATAACAATTATATTTATTTGCTATAAGAATACAGAGTGCTATTTTGTGTTTTTACAGGATTGTATGAAGTCAATTTGTTGTACTGCATGTTATTATATAAAAATTATTAAAAATATAATTGATATATTTCATATGTGTGTTACCGGCTTGATACAGAGATGTTGAAATACTTGTGAGCTTTGAATAATTTAGGGGCATTCTTGGTTTCAATAGTTGCACACTTTTTATTCAAAGTCCAAAACATTGAATTACCTGCGTTTGTTCGAACCAAGATTCAAGAAACGTCATAGAAGTGAGCACAGTTCAAGACAGCGTGCATGTTTCTGTATGAACTATTGCCTGCATGTATTAAGCCGGTATTACACGATACAATTTTGCATAAGATTTTTCCTTTCATGAAAATTTCATCTTTAAACAAATAAAGAGAGTTGAAATTTTCTTGTAAGGAAAAATTGTAAGCAATAGTTAGAAAAATTGTATCGTGTAATGCAGGCTTTCAACTTCACATGATTTAACAATTTTGCATACAAATTTTGCATAAAATATATACTATTTTTCCATACAAGAAAATTTCATCTCCATGCACACAAACAATTGGGATTGAAGTTTTCTTCATTTCTTGTCAGGAAAAATTGTATGTAAAATTGTATCGTGTAATACAGGCTTTACATCGAGTCAATTATAGTAAATTTCTTTATTACTGTAGTTACAGTAACTTTATAAGTGCGCAGAAAGTCTTCAAGACAGCGGGCGGAAGGACCTGTGAGATATGAATGCGTGAATTAATTATGCATATCATATTTGTGCTTCCGTTTGTACGCACTCCCATTCAACATTTTGGCGCGAGATTTAAGTTGCAGGCTATTTTTTATATAATTTATTATTCAGTGATATATTGCAGTGACCTTTTTAACTCGGCATCCGTATGTGCAGAGAAACAATGCAGGTACATATATAGGCACCACCTTAATTTGAATGGATATTTTTTGTAAAACGTTAATTCATAAGAGTGAAAACCAACTTGCAGTGAAGCAGCTTCATCATAAAAGTATATTAATTTTACTCTAAAATGTAAAAATAAATAACCACATTGTGTATGGGAGGACTTAGAATGTTAATTTTAAGCACCATGCAGTGAATGAAAGGGTAAAGTCTATTCAGTTTATTGCTTGTCTGACGTCACGAATTTTTTATTTCACCCTCCAATACGTTTCTTTTATTTCCTTACTTACGTGACGTCAGACGAATTTAGTGAACATTGGTACTTCAGCTCTCTTAATTTGTTTTAATAAAATATGTTTATATTGTTTATAGCTGCTGCCATATCTTGACAATAGTTATAATGCTGCTTGTGGGCTAAGGATTGCCAAAGTAGTGTCATTACTTCAATATTGTCATTCTTTGAGCATTCTTTGTCCAAAACAGTAAAATTCATCCGTCGCAGAGGCTTCCACGTAAAATACTGTATGCTGTTGTCGTTTTAATATATACAGGCAGGGGAAACACAAGCATTATCTTTATTAAAATATTTTTAATTAACAATTAAGAAGGAAAGCGACTGTTGCAGTAAAGCGGCTTTATCATAAAATTGTATTAAAATGTTGCAGTTATATAAATAAATAACCAAAGTCAAGAAAATTAATTACACAATACTATAATAATGTTACAGGAACGCCATAAGCGGGCAGCACAACTCCTACACTCTGTCTGGGATCTGGGAGGAGGTTTTTAACCTTCAACACCTACTAATGAATAAAAAGGTAAAGTCTGTTCAGTTTATCACATGTCTGACATCATAAACTTTCTCTTTCATAATATAGTACTACATATATAATAGTAGGCCGTTTTGAATTTAGTGGATTTTGTTTTAATATAACATGATTATGTTTAGCTGCAGCCATCTTGATAGTATTTATGAAATTATGATGCTGCTTATGGGCCAAGGAATGCCAAATTAGTGACATTACTTCAAATATTGTCACTAATTGAGCAGTCCGTTGGTCCAAAACAGTGAAAATCATCCGTCGCAGTGGCTTCGACGTTGGCCTGTTGCAGTTTTGCTGCTGTATTTATACACAATTGCACAATTATAATATAATTATATTTTATTATTTTATACTGTAAAATTTCCATGCCATGTAGTTTTGTTATGCATATGAATTATTGTGCTGATATACACAACAAATGTGTATAATAAGGGTATTAAAAATGTAATTAAATATGTTGTAATTGAGAATGGTATAGTATTGTTTTTTCGTAAATTTTCAAATCATTCACCATTTCTTGCTTGTATAAATAATAATCTTATATTAAAAAAATTAAATAATTAGTGAGTTGTTGTGTAATCTTTCAAAATTAGAAGAAAATATGTATTTGTCAATTACCAAGTCATGAGCAGAGGCGCATGACATTGTTCCTCTTTTAAAGAATTATATTTTTGTTCTCTAATTTGTCAACTATTATAAATTATTTTCTTTTAAGTTCTGTTTCCAAAAACTGAACATGAATTTGATTTTTATTAATGAAAGTAAGAATAATTTTTATTTCATTTTATTGGGAAATTGTAAAGCAATAATAAAAATTTGAACATGCATGAGATATGCGATCATTTCAGCATTAAATATTTGGAACTTTAATTTCAAGTTGTTTAAAAATTATACTATTTCTAAAACATGTGTAATTTATGTATCAATTTTGTGTTAGCTTTGACTATTTGTTTAATATATTATAATCTAAACTTATAGTGTTTATATGAATAAGCTACATCAACTTTTTTTTCTTAACTAAATTGTTATTGTTAATTATGTAGTGAAATATTTCTGTAATCATGTTTTTTTTTTCCAGATGAAACAAAATTTTCATTCCTCTTCTCGAGCTATAGCTCATTGAGGTATAAATGTTTTTTGTATAAATGAAATGTATCATGTTTATTTAAAATGAATAAATAAAAATAAAAAAAAATATATAATACGGTTCAGTTTTACATCGTATATAATATTTTTTAAACAATCTGAAAAAAAATGCAAATTGTTGAAAAAATTAAAAGTAGTTAATTTTCTTGTCCATTTATATATATTATACTTTTATAATTTTATTATGTTCTCTAAAACTACATGGAGGGTACTTATTGTTACTCCAAAAGTATGCAACAATGTTACATATTTTTGAATATATTATAAAATATAAAATATAATGTATTTTATATGATATATTATTGCAATTATTTTAATGGTAAGCAAATAATTTTGCTATTATAATTATATTGTTTGTGATTACTTGCATTATTTCTTTTTAAAGTCATTAAAAAAATTGTAAACATCATGTATCATCTTATGATAACAATTATATTTATTTGCTATAAGAATACAGAGTGCTATTTTGTGTTTTTACAGGATTGTATGAAGTCAATTTGTTGTACTGCATGTTATTATATAAAAATTATTAAAAATATAATTGATATATTTCATATGTGTGTTACCGGCTTGATACAGAGATGTTGAAATACTTGTGAGCTTTGAATAATTTAGGGGCATTCTTGGTTTCAATAGTTGCACACTTTTTATTCAAAGTCCAAAACATTGAATTACCTGCGTTTGTTCGAACCAAGATTCAAGAAACGTCATAGAAGTGAGCACAGTTCAAGACAGCGTGCATGTTTCTGTATGAACTATTGCCTGCATGTATTAAGCCGGTATTACACGATACAATTTTGCATAAGATTTTTCCTTTCATGAAAATTTCATCTTTAAACATATAAAGAGAGTTGAAATTTTCTTGTAAGGAAAAATTGTAAGCAATAGTTAGAAAAATTGTATCGTGTAATGCAGGCTTTCAACTTCACACGATTTAACAATTTTGCATACAAATTTTGCATAAAATATATACTATTTTTCCATACAAGAAAATTTCATCTCCATGCACACAAACAATTGGGATTGAAGTTTTCTTCATTTCTTGTCAGGAAAAATTGTATGTAAAATTGTATCGTGTAATACAGGCTTTACATCGAGTCAATTATAGTAAATTTCTTTATTACTGTAGTTACAGTAACTTTATAAGTGCGCAGAAAGTCTTCAAGACAGCGGGTGGAAGGACCTGTGAGATACGAATGCGTGAATCAATTATGCATATCATATTTGTGCTTCCGTTTGTACGCACTCCCATTCAACATTTTGGCGCGAGATTTAAGTTGCAGGCTATTTTTTATATAATTTATTATTCAGTGATATATTGCAGTGACCTTTTTAACTCGGCATCCGTATGTGCAGAGAAACAATGCAGGTACATATATAGGCACCACCTTAATTTGAATGGATATTTTTTGTAAAACGTTTATTCATAAGAGTGAAAACCAACTTGCAGTGAAGCAGCTTCATCATAAAAGTATTTTAATTTTACTCTAAAATGTAAAAATAAATAACCACATTGTGTATGGGAGGACTTAGAATGTTAATTTTAAGCACCATGCAGTGAATGAAAGGGTAAAGTTTATTCAGTTTATTGCTTGTCTGACGTCACGAATTTTTTATTTCACCCTCCAATACGTTTCTTTTATTTCCTTACTTACGTGACGTCAGACGAATTTAGTGAACATTGGTACTTCAGCTCTCTTAATTTGTTTTAATAAAATATGTTTATATTGTTTATAGCTGCTGCCACATCTTGACAATAGTTATAATGCTGCTTGTGGGCTAAGGATTGCCAAAGTAGTGTCATTACTTCAATATTGTCACTCTTCGAGCATTCTTAGTCCAAAATAGTAAAAATCATCCGTCGCAGAGGCTTCCACGTAAAATGCTGTATGCTGTTGTCGTTTTAATTTATACAGGCAGGGGAAACACAAGCATTATCTTTATTAAAATATTTTTAATTAACAATTAAGGAGGAAAGCGACTGTTGCAGTAAAGTGGCTTTATCATAAAATTGTTTTAAAATGTTGCAGTTATGTAAATAAATAACCAAAGTAAAGAAAATTAATTACACAATACTATAATAATGTTACAGGAACGCCATAAGCGGGCAGCACAACTCCTACACTCTGTCTGGGATCTTGGAGGAGGTTACTAACTTTCAACACCTGCTAATGAATAAAAAGGTAAAGTCTGTTCAGTTTATCGCTTGTCTGACGTCATAAACTTTCTCTTTCATAATATAGTACTATATATATAATAGTAGGCCGTATTGATTTTAGTAGATTTTGTTTTAATATAACATGATTATGTTTAGCTGCAGCCATCTTGATAGTAGTTATGAAATTATGATGCTGCTTATGGGCCAAGGAATGCCAAATTAGTGACATTACTTCAAATATTGTCACTACTTGAGCAGTCCGTTAGTCCAAAACAGTAAAAATCGTCCGTCGCAGTGGCTTCCACGTTGGCCTGTTGCAGTTTTGCTGCTGTATTTATACACAATTGCACAATTATAATATAATTATATTCTATTATTTTATGCTGTAAAATTTCCATGCCATGTAGTTTTGTTATGCATATGAATTATTGTGCTGATATACACAACAAATGTGTATAATAAGGGTATTAAAAATGTAATTAAATATGTTGTAATTGAGAATGGTATAGTAATGTTTTTTCGTAAATTTTCAAATCATTCACCATTTCTTGCTTGTATAAATAATAATCTTATATTAAAAAAATTAAATAATTAGTGAGTTGTTGTGTAATCTTTCAAAATTAGAAGAAAATATGTATTTGTTAATTACCAAGTCATGAGCAAGGGCGCATGACATTGTACCTCATTTAAAGAATTATATTTTTGTTCTCTAATTTGTCAACTATAATAAATTATTTTCTTTTAAGTTCTGTTTCCAAAAACTGAACATGAATTTGATTTTTATTAATGAAAGTAAGAATAATTTCTATTTCATTTTATTGGGAAATTGAAAAGCAATAATAAAAATTTGTACATGCATGAGATATGCGATCATTTCAGCATTAAATATTTGGAACTTTAATTTCAAGTTGTTTATAAATTATACTATTTCTAAAACAAGTGTAATTTATGTATCAATTTTGTGTTAGCTTTGACTATTTGTTTAATATATTATAATCTAAACTTATAGTGTTTATATGAATAAGCTACATCAACTTTCTTTTCTTAACTAAATTGTTATTGTTAATTATGTAGTGAAATATTTCTGTCATCATGTTTTTTTTTCCAGATGAAACAAAATTTTCATTCCTCTTCTCGAGCTATAGCTCATTGAGGTATAAATGTTTTTTGTATAAATGAAATGTATCATGTTTATTTAAAATGAATAAATAAAAATAAAAAAAATATATAATACGGCTCAGTTTTACATCGTATATAATATTTTTTAAACAATCTGAAAAAAATGCAAATTGTTGAAAAAATTAAAAGTAGTTAATTTTCTTGTCCATTCATATATATTATACTTTTATAATTTTATTATGTTCTCTTAAACTGCATGGAGGGTACTTATTGTTACTTTTAAAGTATGCAACAATTTTCCAATTTTTTGAATATATTATAAAATATATCATATAATATAATATATTTTATATGATATATTATTGCAATTATTTTAATGGTAAGCAAATAATTTTGCTATTATAATTATATTGTTTGTGATTACTTGCATTATTTCTTTTTAAAGTCATTAAAAAAATTGTAAACATCATGTATCTTCTTATATATGATAACAATTACATTTATTTGCTATAAGAATACAGAGTACTATTTTGTGTTTTTACAGGATTGTATGAAGTTAATTTGTTGTACTGCATGTTATTATATAAAAATTATTAAAAATATAACTGATATATTTCATATGTGTTACCGGCTTGATACAGAGATGTTGAAATGCTTGTGAGCTTTGAATAATTTAGGGGCATTCTTGGCTTCAATAGTTGCTTACTTTTTATTCAAAGTCCAAAACATTGAATTCCCTGCGTTTGTATGAACCAAGATTCAAGAAACGTCATAGAAGTGAGCACAGTTCAAGACCGCGTGCGGATGGAGTTAAAGTGACAAATATGATATAACCTGTTTAATCTAACAAGGGTATTATATTTTAACTTTAGTTTAAATACGCACATTACACATTCGACCAACGTTTTCCAAGATTGCGTTTTTTGTGTTTTACAATTTTATTATAATGTATGTATACAGTACCTCCGTATAGCAGCAGCAGCACGAACTTAACCACTGCTATACATATTAATAGCCTATATAGCCTATATATATATGATAGAGGATTTTACCACATAGCCTTCTACGGACAATGCGGCTGCTAATAGTTCACAGACCCAAGTTCAATACATCAATGGTAAGTATCCATCAGAAAAATTATATAGTCGCCATGTTCGTTTGCTAATTTTGACTCCTGCTATAACACCACCGCGCATCGGCGCGCAACCCTTCTGCGCACGTTTTTTCGGCTCGAAGTCAAAACACTACTACCGCGAAATTCTTTAGATGCTCTTTTATTAAACTGACCCAAGGCAAATAATAAAATTTTTATAGCAACAAACGTAAAAGGTAAGTGCCAATACGTAATTTTAAATTTGCAAACATAACTTATTTAGAGGGTTAACAATAAGCGATCGAAAAATTGTTCCGTATAGGATCTTACGTGCGCCCAATCGTTTCTTGATAGTATATATAGTAGGACAAAGGATTGGTGATGTCATCAAATGTCATCATGGATGCTGACCATTAATTTTGATTCCAAACCACATTTGTTAAGAAGGCCTAAGAAACTATAACGTTTTGAAGAAGCTGGTAATTGGGTGCTCTTCATATCTCTCTCAACGCTATACAAATATATAACCTTGATGTGACGTTGCAATCACTTTGTACTGATGTTTGCAAACAATCAAAGGAAGCATTGGAAGCAAT
Source organism: Siphlonurus alternatus (assembly GCA_949825025.1). NCBI lineage: Eukaryota > Metazoa > Arthropoda > Insecta > Ephemeroptera > Siphlonuridae > Siphlonurus > Siphlonurus alternatus. Next base: position 61,124,219 of record OX463788.1, on the reverse strand, counting down.
GATATATAGGTATATTTTTCTTCATTATTTTTGTATGTACGTTAATATTTACTGTTTAAAGAGTATGTATGTAATTCAAAAGAATGAAATTTGACTGTAGTAGTAGAAAACGTAAATCGTCATAAAAATAAATTTGGTTGTCCTTTCAGCTTTGTATTAAATTTTATATTTACAACAAAACAGCATTATATAATTCTTGCATGTATTTTTCATTTCGCCCTTTTTTGATTTAGAACCAAAAAGGTGGGTCTCCTTATGAAACTTGTATGCTATTCAGGGGTACACCTTTTTGATTCTTGTTTTACTTACATTACTGTGTTGACGCCGTAAACTTGCAAAATAAGAACACAGTATATATATATATATAATATATATATATATATATATATATATATATATATATATAATCGGGATCCTGGTTCCGCGAAAAACGTTCGCGGATCTGGATCCCGGATCGCGGATCCGCGAAAAACGTTCGCGGAACCGAGCCCTGATATATATATATATATGATAGGACTGATAGTTTAAGTTTCAAGTTATGCGGGGCTTCAGATTCCCCATATCTCCTCTCTACATTTTCAGCTACTCTAGAAAACTATTGTTCTCCGCTTATTAATATAACATATGTAACGAATCTATAATATAAATGCACATAATGGTTATATAAGTAATATCTCTCTTTTTTTAACTCAATGCTGGTCTCGGTGAACATATATTTGTTTTTTAATCAAAGTGAGGATACAATTAACCTTTTGTCTTTTGTGTGATTGAAATCAATAATTTAATTTTAAACATGCAATGCATTAGACAAGGTAATTGAGATTAATTTCAAGGCTGTTTAAAAATTTCCGCAGTTTTATATGTAAAATTAATATTTTATAAATATCCTTTAGTCTAAATCTAAATATAACTTACATTAATTGTAACTTGTTACTGATCTGTATATACATAATCTCATAATATTCCTTATTGTTACAAAATATAATAATAATAGAGTGAAGGCACTCTATACACTGAAGACAGTATATTATATACTATCAGGTATTTACGCAGTTTACGATTTTACAGGGTTCTATAATATAATCAACGTGATCCGAGTTGATATTTATGCAATAACTTGGTCCAATTAAAAAAATAAAATAAAAAAAGACTATAAAGACAAAGACTATATAACCTCGAGATGAACTGCTGATCAGTATTTTAAATAATGTCGCGTCATGATGTGAATTTAGATTTTAATTAAGTTCTGAGACATACAAATATGCTTAGAACAATTCAATATACAATTGACAATATAATATATACATAATATACAAAATAAAGATATAATGAATTAAGCAACATGATAAATACAGCATGAACAATTGAACGTAATGACTATATATATAATACCGATAAAGTCAGGATTATAAAACATTTATAAATTTAATAATATATAAGGTGCAGGATTAGAGTAGACCATATTTTTTTTCATACCTAACTCTTGCAACAAAAAATACAAACTTAAATTATAGTTATAATTAACTTCCTTTAAGCTTTTTTTTAATTAATTTCTATAATTAAGTATTAATTAATAAATTTAACTTACCTCATCATGTATGCTCCATTATTTCCTTAAAACACGTTATTATTAATGAGTGCGATTCACGAAGCAGTTAGCCAGGTTTCTAACCACGTTTAGCTTAACCACGTTTAACTATACCTGTTTTACGTGTTAATCCACCTTAGTTAAACATGGTTAAGCTAAACGTGGGTAGAAACCTGGCTAACTGCTTCGTGAATCGTGCCCAATATTATATCAAATTCAATTTTATGTATTAGCGTATTATACCAAGATTTGTTATTAACAAATATTGGCGGATTCAATTATATACTTTAATAATCACGTCACATATATTGGGCATAATATATAATACATATTAAAAAACAAAAAGGTCTATTAAAAATTTATTGCACATACTTTATTCACTGCCGTGATAATAAAACAGTTTAAAATGGTTTGCACTCGACCTTGAAATTTTTGCGAAATAAGCTGTTTCTTTTAACACAAGTGAAATTTTAGCCGTACACATACATGCACGCTCAGTTGAAACTACACTGATGGCATCAAGGCATCAGACAGCAGTGGCAATATTATATAGTCGAGCCCTCATCAGGCTCATTAGTGTTTCAACGCGTACGGCAGTTAAGATTAGCAAGAAATAAGATGGTTTTGATTGAAAGACGTCAGTCTCTAACCCTTCCTTTCTTGGCCAGTTGGAGAAGAAGCGATATATTTATGAATGAACAACTGTTGGCATTTATTATTAATAATAATTAATTATTGTATAATGCTCACTGGTTATAGTCTAAGAAATATTCATCCGAAAATAAAGCCTCTTATCCACAGAGTGACGACATAATTTTTTTGTGCCTTTAAAATAGTCTTCAAAATTTATAATACTGAATAAATTTTCATACTCTTTTTAACATCATGATATTAATTATTGATTTATTTTTTTATAATTATGCTTCAACTTTGCCCTGATATTGCATATAGGATAAATATTCAGCATAATAGTACAATTTATTTATTTTTCATTTCACCAAATATATATAAGCATATTACATAAACAAAAAATATAGCGAAAGAAAAATAATGGTGAAATAGGATATTTTACAAGGCACTATATGAAGCACCAATGCACATAGGAGTGCACATACTGTATTTAAAACAATATAATTATTATGGCCGAGATAGTTAGGCAGATTTGAATCCCATTTAATTAACAACTAATTTGTCGTGATTCGTGATATGATTCGTTGCTATCTAATCTATCTATTCAAGTATGCAATTTATAAAGTACAGTTAGGCTTCTGCTCCTATAAATTTATATAATATTAATAAAACAATCACCGTCATTCATGCAGGTTTTTGCACCTGTTTTTGTGCCATCATGCGACCGGGTGGGAGGGTACATGCAGTACAGTAAGTGTGTTATTTCAGTAAAATGTTTATTTATTTTACAATATTTACAGTCCTGCTTGCTTGCAGTAAGCAGCCGACCGAGCAGCGATGATGCCTGCAATGCTGTGAATGCTGCACGTGCAATATTCTTCTGGAAATGTTTGTATGTAATATACAGATTATACAGTATATTCTAATGCTCTGGTTAGAAGTTGTGTTCGTAGTTTGCTGAACCATTATCCATAAAGTGACGAGTTTCTGCGTCATAAATTTATAGCATGATGCTTAAAAATAAAAAATTAATCTTTTATTCAATAATTCACGGATTCACACAGTCGCGGAATAATAAAAGGATAAATCGGTGCGTTATAATGTTATAATATTATATAACCTTTTACGTTATTCATTCAATAAAAACTTCATATAATTTGTTCATTGAATATTTACTTCATTTAATGAAAAAATCAAACTATGAAATATGAGTAAAAAATTAAAGAATAGTTTTTTATATATAATGATATACAAATCAATATAATGTAAATATTAGCATAACTAGCCTGACCCAGGCGGTCCCAGGCTACCTGCCTGGCAACCATATGGGCCATATGGACAGACGAAACATATGGCCGGACAGGCCGGACTGCATGTATGGGATCAAGAAAACCAATCCTTTTGCATACCTATATTAGACAAAGTATAATAATATACAACCCCGAGGAGCTCTGAACCACAATATAGTATTATATATATATATATATATATATATATATATATATATATATATATATATATATATATATATATATATATATATATATATATATATATATATATATATATATTTTACAGTAAAAAAATCTGAGTGTTGCTTGCTGGCAGCTGCTTATATTATCCTATATTATATACTTATAAAGTTATAATTCATAATATATCTTACTCGCTCTGCATGCGGCAGTGAAGATAGAGTTAAACTCACATTGATTTAGGAATACCTTGACGTCATGAACCTCTTCTTTTGTCCTCCAATACAATGGGAGGATCGCGTGACGTCAAGTTATTGTTAAATCAGTTAATTAAATGAATCTTAGTTTTCACCTCGGGACAGTCACTCCTATACCTTTTAATTTGCTTCCTAGCTGGTCAGTCATTTTTAGCAATACCAAACAAAGTTCAAGCTTTTTTTTTTTTTTTTTTTTTTTTTTTTTTTTTTTTCCTATATAAGAGCTTACAGCTCGCGGCGGGGTAATGGGGGATAAGCAGTGGCGTAGCCAGGATTTGCCCAAGGGGGGGGTTCTTCAGGATAAATATTGAGAACAGCTCACTGGGGGGTTTGGGGGGCGAAGCCCCCCAATAGCCCGCCGCAGGCGCGATTTTTTTAAGGACTCGCCCCCTTTTTAGGGTAAAATAATGGAAAAATACTATTATATTAGAGCTAGGATAAAATATATGGCCTGATGCAATTTTTTTAACAGTTTATATTTTTTTTCACCCCATTTTTCAATTTCTTTTGAATACGTGCGTATAATAAATAAAGCTTTGAGTAATCATTTTAATTAAATCAAGTAATTTATGTAACCACTTTTATATTATTTTTATAGAGTCAGTGTACGTGTCATTTAATTGAATTTGATTTTTATAATAAAATTGATTTAATAATCCAAGTTCACATCATTAAGATATTGTAAAAAATAAATAAAAAAGGGAATTGCTTCTCTTATTTTTGTTAAATTTTGTCTGCACCGGGCGCGTGGAGCAACCAATTAAATGAAAGTGCGGCACACGTGAGAGCGTTTTAATTTATACAATATATAGTAGTTATATGCACATGCAGTTTGTAAGGGAAATAAAACATTTATTTATGAGTCGCACTTTTTCCTGTTAAAATTAGAAACTAACTTATAATTTGTTTATTTTAAAGAAAAGACTACTTGATACCCCTAAATTTCAATTTTTTGTTTAACTTTTTTTTTTCAAATTTATATAATTTTTCCTTTTTTCTTCTTATATCCAGTCATTACTCGATCTTCATGGGGGGGGTTTAAACCCCGAAAACCCCCCCCGTGGCTACGCCACTGGGGATAAGGTAGGGAACGGATGGTGGCCACGGCCTGTTACCCGTATCAGCATTCGCTGAGGTGAGTGGTGAGTTTGAGCGAACCGTGGATACGGATACTTGATACGGCCACCCATCCAAGTACTAACCACGCTCGACGTAGCCTGACTTCGGTGATCTAACGAGAACCGGTCAATGCACTGCGCCACGCTCGACCTCTTATGCTCTTAAGTTCACTATAAGCTGCGTGATGAAGCCCTCTCCACAGAGCAAAATTAAAATTCATGTAATAGTTTCATATGCGCAGACTGTTCACCATGAGTGGGTGTAATAATATGCACGTTAGACCATCAACAGAGTTGGTCTGGTATCTCCGAGTGGGGGTACAAATCTGATTAAATTGTGTCCCTGCATGCATAATATGTCAGGCTTTTTGGCTGTTGTTTATAAATACTAAAAATATAATTTTTATGCTATGCAATATCTTTATCTTCTTGTGCTAATATATTATACAATATTTTATAAATGTATATTTAATACGTTGTTGCATTTTTTTTTTTAAATTTTGTATTATACGATACAATTTTTCTCTACAAAAAAAAAAAAAAAATCGTCTTCACGCTGCAAACAAATTTAATACATGAAGTTGAATTTTTTCTTGTATTTAAACTTTAGTTTTATTGTATTTATTTATTACAACTATAGTAACAATACAAAAAATTTGACAGCATACAGCAATTGACTAGCTCGCTTAAAAGTATGCATTATTGTTGGAAAGTTGTAAAGATTTTTTTTATAAAAAGGTTTTTTATTGTACTGCCAAAATATTTTCTCTCTCCTTACTTCCTCCTTTTCTTTCTCTTTTGTATAAAACACGGGTTCTTGTTCTCTGAATTTTATAATATCCTTCTTTTTGTAATGAAGTGTTGAGTTCTGAGAACCATAAAAATAGAAATATTGAAAGGGTGTGTATAGTTCTGACATGCATAATGCTATTATACTCTCTGGTCAGACTGGTGACGATCGATCAAGTGATTGCTTCTCTGAAAGGAGTGAAGGAAAGAGCAGGTGCAAAGGTAGGCATTGAAGTCAGCTTGGTATTTTATTCAAAATTTCAGGTTTATATTTATTTTTCTCTATACTTTTGTGTTCTTTTAAAAATATTTATAACTGCACATATTTTGGTTAAAAAATCTTATAAAGCGCTGAGAAATGAATTTCATTAAATAACTTTTATGAGAGAACAGAGAGAACGTTGCTTTACTCTTGATAGTAATGATAGTATAATTATAATAATGTGTTCTTATTCTTATACTTTACCATAATTTTTTCGTACTCGACTCGACAGGAGCTGGAATGTAAAACCATGCATTATTATTATTTATTATGTGGTAAAACATATTTACATATTATAATACAAAATACACCAATAACATGAGACCATAATTGCCATCTTTTGTGGTTGAGAAGTTTCAGAACAAAAATCAATATTTGGATTACATCATTACACAGGCGCGGATCCGGGGGGGGGGGGGGGGGGGCTGGGGGGGGCTGCAGCCCCCCCCATTTTGGATTTAACATGGGCAATATAGGCATTTCCCCCACTCCAAATTTTTTTTTAACATTGGCCTTATGGAGGCAGCCCTTCCCGAAATTTTTTTCTGGATCCGCGCCTGTCATTACAAGGAAATTTGAAAATATGTAAGTAACTTGAGGACCCAAATTTTAATAAAATATGAATATTTATATATTATATTGATGTAGGTTCTCACGGTGCGATGAATGTTGATTCAGATCTCTTTCGGGATCTGAATATTAGTAATGAATATGAATATTTAGTAAGATAAAATATTGCGAGTCGTGTTTACATAAGCAAAATCGCATAGCACTGTAACGAGTTCTGACATTGTAAGCAACTTCCTGTCCCTTAATGTTTTTTTGTTCGGAATATTATATGATTAGAATTAATGAATAATATTATATTATTTCTTTTTTTAACTTTTTTGAAGATCATGTTATAAAAGGAATGGGATAATTTACAAGTGCAAAGAATTGACATTTTCATTTGAAATTGATTGATTGATTTTATACCTACAATGGTCGGCACATATAAACTCAAAAGCAAAATGTATCGCAAAAGGAATTCACGTGTTAAGAAATGTTAATAAAAAATTGTCAGAAAACTTAAATAAACAATTGTATTACGCACATGTACACGCGCATCTTTTATATGCTGTAATATTATGGGGGAACACAAAAGATGCTAGTACACTATTTTCACTACAAAAATCAGCACTTAAGGTAATTTATAATCTCAAAAAAACAGAGTCATGTAAAAAAACTTTTATGCAACAAAAAATCCTAACATTGCCTTCTTTGTATATACTAGAAAGTGCAAAATTTGTAAGAAATCAACCCGATCTTTTTGAAACTAACGCCACCCTTCATACTCATAATACAAGAATCAGAAATGATCCTCACCTTCCAAAAAATTTCAAATGTCCTCATTTTGACCTTATAACAATTTATAATAAACTGCCAACGGCAATTAAAAATATTGACTGTAATAAAAAATTTGCGAAAGAACTAAAAAAGTTTCTATTAGCGCACCAGTTTTATTCAGTAAAAGAATATATCAATCTTAAGAATACAACATAGCGGATAAATGCCACTATGATGTATTATCTTTATTTATATATGTGTATGAATATTATTTTAATGTTTGCTTTAATTGTTTTAATATTTCTAAGTGCATATAATATTGTATCATGTTTAATTTTTAAGATATATTTATAAGTCTTTTTTGTCTCTATGTTGTATTATGTACAGCCACAAGAGAAATAAATAAATAAATAAATAAATAAATAAATATAATAGATATATATATTTTTTTAAACATGATCTTTTAAATCTGCGATAAACATTACTCTGAGTACTATACTATACTACTCAAAGTAATGTTTATCGCAGATTTAAAAGATCTTGTTTTGTTTAACTATAGGCACATATGGCTGCTACTACAATTATAATAATCACATGTTTGGCAATTTATCAAATTTTATTCAGGATTTTTTCTCGGGTGCTCTCGGCCAATGAGACATTATATAGCTCTTAGTATAGAAGTCTTCTTTTGTTGCTACAGTTACACGTGTTACACAATAAGCAGCCAGCTTGCCAATCTGAGCCGCGTCACGGAGCTCAAGGATAGGGAAAAAAATATTCCTCCATCATGGCCAGTATAATATGTAAGAAAGCCACAGCCACGGCCCGACGGCCGACTGGACACTGGACTCCACTGACTCCAGTCGGCCGTGGCCAAGCCAACGCGAGAAATGCCCTTGTAGGTATAATTGCCAGGCTTGCCCCTCAGCCCCTAATTCTATCCTACCACGAGCCGCGTGCTACGAGCTTTTTTCTTTACTCTCTATTTTCTCTATTCATGAAGATTCATGAGTGGAGGGGAGGCAAGAGAGGGGAGGGAGGTTCGCGGAGGCCCGGCAAGGCAAGTGGCAGCGTTGCCTGCCTTGCCTTGCTCCGTTGCTGCGTCAGCTTTCAGCTTCTCACTCTTCTGACTGTTCTCTCCAGAGAAAGTTCTCTCCTCACACTCGCAGTCAAACAGAAACAGGCTCACAAAGCTCACTCTTGCTGTTGAGGAGCCGCGTTAGTTTTAAGTTGCGCCTCCTAGATTCCAGTTCATTTATTTTTTTTAGCGCAATCTCTCTAAAAATTTTAATTTAAATTTAATCATTTGTTCGCCTTTTTTAAAAAGTTTTATCTCGCGGCCGGCCGCTCAACCCCACCAAGCCATCAAGTCGGACCTGCCAGACCTGCAGACAAAGCCTGGCCTCCCGCCTCTTAGTTCCAGATTGACTACGTTGTAGCTACAACTTCGCTACTTTTCTGGACCAAGAGAGAAGCACGGACGCGTAAGGTACAGTGGATTTTTACTTTTTCTAAGTGCTGTATGCTTATTTTGATTCTTAGGGAATATTTATAGCAAAATAGATGACGAGAAAAAAAAATATAAAAATCCTATAAAAAAAAAGTTAAAAATCCTCCTGGCAAACGCTTGCAAGTAAACGTCAGCTCGTCAGCCACCCGCTCGCTACCGGTAAATTCATCCATGGGTAAATTTATTGGACGTGAATATTAATCATTATAACATGCTATACTGGTAAGCGGAAAAAAAACCCTCGGAAAAAAAACCCTTGTATTAAAAAACCCTTGAAAAAAAACCCTAGGAAAAAAAACCCTCGGGGATAAAAAACCCACGGGAAAAAAACCCTTCGCTGAAGGAGCAGCCCCAAAAGGAGCATTCGTGGCGTAGTAGCGCGGTAGCGAGGTTTCACGTTTTTTTTTTTTTCCTATTTTGACAGATTATCATTATAATGTTCCAATAATATATATTACATAAGATATCATATATCTGATTAGTCTCATTAGTCATGTTAATAATAATTATTGAATCACTTAACCTATAAGATATTATAATTTTCAAATGTTCATTTTATGTCTATATATATATATATGTTAATAATAATACGAGTACGTAGGACGACGACTTTTTTTGTTTTATTACTTTTTTATTTTAATTATTTTATATCCAATATATAATATTCGAAGTTAGAAAAAATATGTTTTTAAAATAATTTTTAACTAAAAACACAGTTGGAATTACTATACAGATAATAGTTAACTTCCACAACATCGCCGCGTAGACTTCTACATTTTGATGAGCTCCCCACACCGTGAAACCTCGCTACCGCGCTACTATGCTACGAATGCTCCTTGGGGCTGCTCCTTTAGCGAAGGGTTTTTTTTCCGTGGGTTTTTTATCCCCGAGGGTTTTTTTTCCTAGGGTTTTTTTTCAAGGGTTTTTTAATACAAGGGTTTTTTTTCCGAGGGTTTTTTTTCCGCGATTCGCTATACTATACGTAATTGATCCAGATATATTATAATATAATTATGTATGTAGATCCACAGCCGGACGGAACTCTTACCAGGCAAGATAGAGTTCCGTCAGACTTAATTTTAATATAAAAACTATTTTATTTATTTGTATTTAATTAAAATTGTATCTATAAATAATAATTATGCCTATATTATAATAACTATAATAATATACTTATTTTTGTGTCTAATATAATATATATTATTATGTTAATTTCTATTATAGTCTTTAAAATGCACGTCTGCGCGGCGGCCGCGCGATTATACTGAATATTATTAATTAATTTTATTATATATTATAAATATAATTATGCATAATTATAATATGATTCTTTTAATAAATATTATAAATACTTTATATTCTGAAATTCTCAAAATTAGCATCATACAGATTTCGGAGGGGGGGGGGTAGTAAATTGGGTTTTACTACCCCTCTACTTCATATTATATTTGCACGACATAAGCAGAGCTATCAAGTACGCTCTGACATAAGTAAAGCTGGCGACAAGGGAGCGCGCAAGTCTAAATGCGTGCATAGCGGGCGGCTGTATTGTCGTTTGAACGTCCGAGCGGCCACGCGCGCTCTTCTCGCTCATAACCCTTCCTTAAAGGGGGTGTGACTTTTCAAAATTTAAAAATTCACCAAAAAATCTTCTTTCCAAAAATGTAAATTTCACTTTCCTCCGACTCCCCGTTCCTTCCATACCGCCCGGTCAAAAGTCTACTATGACGTCACATTACTTAAGAGGGCGCTTTCGTTCGATCCTGGACCAAAACTGGAGGGGAGAGTTTTCTTACTGAGGGGTGGGTCACGGCGACTCGAAGCAAGCTGGGGTGGCTTGCTCCTGCTAACTTGACGTTTGTCGCGCGCTCGGAGCACATGTGCACACCATGTGCGAGAAAACCACAAACATGAATCAACTGTGAAATTTATACATTTGTTTAAAAAAAATCATTTGATTAAAACGAAATTAAAATAATCAGTTGCAGGAGAAAAAATTAGCCTACAGACGTCTTTTTTTTTTCTCTCTGCGACATTTTTTGCCCAAATTAAAAAAATTAATTGACACAATTGAGGGAGGACCTTTCCATTCCCTTCAGCAATGTAGTTTTAGGTTAGATTGCAAGCAATTTATGTGACGAGTATAAAATAAATGTATGCATATAATATACGTGTATTTATGTATATTTTATACATATTATATATTATGCGGTTATTTACTATATGAACTATCAATATAATACACCAATAAAGATATAAAATAATGATAAAAATAAAAATATAATAATAATAATATTTTGGCAACTTTTTAGTCTCAATCTTATATATATAATTATATATATATATATATATATATATATTATATATAAATTATATATATATATATATAATATAAATATATATAGGATACACCATAGCACTATAAGAGCTTACATGCAGCTCGCGGCGGGGTAATGGGTAGGGATAAGGTAGGGAACGGATGGTGGCCACGGCCTGTTACGCGTCCCAGCATTCGCTGAAGTGAGACTGAGGGAACCGTGGAAAACCTTAGTCAGGACGGATATTATTCTTTTTTTTTCATCAATGGACCAACACGATGTCTAAAGCCTAGGGAACCACACAAAAACGCAATGATATATGTTACGATAAAAAAGTGCCACTTTGAAGCACATGCAAAAGTGTTTAATTATTTGAATATTCTCTAGAAATTGAGAGACTATAATATAATTATAATATAAGATTAATAATTTTCGCATGATTAACTGCACACTCTGATAATATATTTACATTTCGTACAGACTATTTGAACTAAAATCAATAATGGATAAAAAAAAAAATGGTATATACTATGTATAATGAAATGTTAAAATATCGCTCGTTTCATCCTCTTTTTTTCCTGCACCCCGTCATTATAGTTATACCGATTGATTATAATTTTTTCTTGTGAAAAAACAACAACACAGCTTGGCACCAACCGTCACTGGACACACAATTTTAAAATTTTACACCCAGAACTGTAGTCTGGTAAAATGTAGTCGTGGTCGTATTGCAGCCTCACGGCGGCATCCATCGAACAATTTACGAAGGTTTTATAAAAAATGCGTATGATAATTCGGGAATAATTTATTATTACTTTTCTTAAATTAAATAATAATTAAATAATTAAATTCTTAATTATATGGTCATATAAGTCGTATATAATATTACATTTATTATACAATTATTGTTCGAGTGCATTATAAGTTATAAGTGTCTTGTCAACGTGCGTATGGATATAGTATATACAAATGCTCTCCCCGGCACATGTTGACTTTTTTTTTTTTGTCGTTTTGAGGGTGACGGTCGAGTAATATATCACGCCGGCGGAGAGGGGTGTGGGAGGCAGCTTCTCCCTCCACCCACTTCTTTAGTTCTTAGCCGACTAGCTGAATGCAACAAAATTGTTAACGAAAATATTGAATTTTATCATCTTCATTACGCAATATTATGATAGAAGCTCTCAATATTAAACACATTTAATTTTTTTTATTAAAGAGACCAAACTTCTGCGTAAAATCTTACAAGTAAAATCTATATACGATAGTTACTTTGCTGGGAAAAAAATCCCAAAGTACCTTATAATCGCCCACTTTGATCGCAGTATAATTAAATTAATCAAAGTGTTACACAAAAACAAAAACAAAATTATTTTAGAGCAACTTTTTTTGTGTATTGTGAGAAAATTTTAACTTTGTCGCACTAATAGTTTTTCGCAAAATACCCGTACAAAGAAAACATCTTTTTGAACGTCAAAACTCAACGAAAGCGCCCTCTTAAGGTCGCGCGCAAGAAAGCAAGCAAGCAAGTGGCGGCGAGCGCTATAATCCACGTTTTCGCGTCTTTAAGCCCGCCTAGCAGCCGACAGCAAAGAGATAAAAATTATCCGCCACGGGATGATTTTATCTAAAGAATATTCTGCGTTTGTATCCGCTTTCGGCATTTCTTCATTTTAATTAGGAAATTAAATATCACGATGCAAACTCAAATTTTTTACAGATTTCTTTTGTCAACTGACTTCAAACACATAAAATATTTTATCAAGCATCTAATAACTTTATTGTAGACACACGTATTGGATTGACATATTATATATGTACAGTACATACGATTTATATTATGTATATAGTATTTCAACAGTATTTTAATTACCTATGATTTTAGCCGCAGCCTTACATTATATAATTATAAAATCACGGCAAACACGCAACAAAAACTGTTATTATTTTGTGCATGATCGCTATTTATTTACTTTCTTCGACATTTGTATTTAAGTTATATAAATATGCAGCATATATAGTGATTATTCGATATTACCATTATTAATTATTAATACAATATACTTTAAATTATTATATTTAGTCTAACATACATATAAGGCATTTTATATATCTTTTATTGCACTCATTATACGCTTGCTATTATGCATATACGGAAATTTATAAATAATTATGTGATTCAATTAACTAAAGGTGCAGTGATAACAATCTGAGAGATAACGTGGAGGAGGCGAAGTTATTGAATGCTGATGCAAAACAAATTTTTACAAAACTGAACTGAAAAAATCTCCCTACATTCTTGCTCCCTTATGTGTGCGGCCGGAACTGTCCGCTGACACTGAAAGCCAGAGTAAGCCCACGTGTCTATAAAGAAACAAAACTTTGCAATTATAAATAATTATGTATTTTTGCCTCAAAATCGAATTAAAAATTTGTTCATTATTTGTATTTATAATAATATGTAAAATCTAAAATCATTGAACCGATTGAACGTACAGTACTATATATACTATATATTATATATTTATATAGTCTACGACTAAATAACATCTAAGACTAAATAACAGTTAACATTATAATATAGTAATACCATACAAATACTATATTATATAATGTTAATTGCTATTTAGACGAAATATAATATAGTATAGTACTGTACGTTCAATCGGTTCAATGATTTTAGATTTTACATATTATTATAAATACAAATAATGAACAAATTTTTAATTCGATTTTGAGGCAAAAATATATAATTATTTATAATTGCAAAGTTTTGTTTCTTTATAGACACGTGGGCTTACTCTGGCCTTCAGTGTCAGCGGACAGTTCCGGCCGAACACATAAGGGAGCAAGAATGTAGGGAGATTTTTTCAGTTCAGTTTTGTAAAAATTTGTTTCGCATCAGCATTCAATACCGTCGCCTCCTAGTACTTGGAGTTGCACGTTGTCTCTGAGATTGTTATCACTGCACTTTTAGTTAATTAAATCACATAATTTTTTTATAAATTTCCGTATATGCATAATAGCAAGCGTAATGAGTTCAAGAAAATATATAAAGCCTTATATGTTTGAACCAACTTGCTGCCAGATGATCCCCGTCGATTGAATCGCGGTAAATATTCTGGTGCCCGAGTCTGCTCTGCTGTGCTAGAATTACGCTGGAATTACGTACTAGAATTAAATTACAGAAACCCTAATATTATTAGTATTCTTACTTTGAGCTCTGAATATAAATAAAGCTTTTATGTTATATTATTTTAACTCAAAGGGAAACAAAGTTTCCATCTATACATTTGGACCGGCGGAAACACCTTTATATATTATATATAAATACATATATATATATATACATATATACATATATATATATATATATATATATATATATATATATATATATATATATATATATATATATTACAATGACACTGAATATTAACAACAAGAATTAAAAGCAGAACTGGTGTGATATTATGCATGGGGCAGCCTCTAAGTTGAAGATTAATTATAATTATTAACAATTATTTCGTGATTATTATAAAAAATATAATAATTTAAAGTATATTGTATTAATAATTAATAATGGTAATATCGAATAATCACTATATGCTGCATATTTATATAACTTAAATGCAAACGTCGAAGAAAGTAATTAAATAGCGATAATGCACAAAATGATAACAGTTTTAGTTGCGTGTTTGCCGTGATTTTATAATTATATATAAATTTATATAATGTAAGGCTGCGGCTAAAATCATAGGTAATTAAAATAATGTTGAAATACCATATACATAATATAAGTCGTATGTACTGTACATATATAATATGTCAATCCAATACGTGTGTCTACAATAAAGTTATTAGATGCTTGATAAAATATTTTATGTGTTTGAAGTCAGTTGACAAAAGAAATCTGTAAAAAATTTGAGTTTGCATCGTGATATTTAATTTCCTAATTAAAATGAAGAAATGCCGAAAGCGGATACAAACGCAGAATGTTCTTTAGATAAAATCATCCCGTGGCAGATAATTTTTATCTCTTTGCTGTCGGCTGCTAGGCGGGCTTAAAGACGCGAAAACGTGGATTTTAGCGCTCGCCGCCACTTGCTTGCTTGCTTTCTTGCGCGCGACCTTAAGTAATGTGACGTCATAGTAGACTTTTGACCGGGCGGTATGGAAGGAACGGGGAGTCGGAGGAAAGTGAAATTTTGAAATTTACATTTTTGGAAAGAAGATTTTTTGGTGAATTTTTAATTTTGAAAAGTCACACCCCCTTTAAATATAAACGTAAATTAAAGTTAATGACAGTTACGGAAGCTAGAAAACTTGAAGCTTTTTTTTTTTTTTTTCATAAAAAAATTATTTCTGTGTTTTTTTTACAATCTATCCGCGAGCTTTGGATAAAAATTTAATTAATCACCGATTAAACGCCAATTAACTTCTAAATTTTAAAACAAAAATTAATTTTCCTGTTAATGTCAACTCTTGGCTTTAATTATCCGCTAAAATTTTTAACCTAGCTTAATTAGGGATTTAATTACGAATTTTTTAAAAAAGTGCTCTTTGGCCGCCATTTTTTAAGGGTAACCGGAAATGCCCCAAGGAGATTTTGGGGGATTTTGAGTATGTGATCTCTAGAACATAAGTCTACATTGACCCTGAAAGTTTCAAAACTTTTATAATTTTTTCCGGGTCAAAACTTAATTTTACTGGACTATAAGGGAAAGGTAACTCGCCCAATGTTAAAACACACACACACATAACAATTATGAAAAAAAAAATTAAATTGTTCTCCTCTACATCCCACATCAGTAGCTAAAATATCAGGTATTATACAAATTGGAGCTATAGTTTTTGAGTTATTCATTTTTAAAGTTGACTTCTTTAATATGAAGAAATGGAACTTCCATGTTAAAATGAATAAACTCAAAAACTAACTCGAATTTGTTTACCTGATATTTTTGCTACTGATATGGGATGCAGAAGAGAACAATTTAAATTTTTTTCATAATAATTGTCATGCATGTGTGGGATTTTTTTAACATTAGGCGTGTTAAACTCATCATCAATAGGTGGCATACAATTTTTAGAAGTGCATGAACTTGTCAGTTTTATGAAAACTGAGGTAGAATGGACGGAAACTGGAAATAAAGTTGATGTGAGGAAACCGGACCCTTGCTGAAACCATAAGTGATGAAAGATTTAGAATAACATTCTCAAAATTTTAAAATTTATTTCATTCGATTCCTTCTTATATTATAGAAATATTCTATGACTGAAATAAATTAGATTTTAATGGTTAATGAAATTACATTTTTATGAAGACATAAAAATGAAATACCTTACTATGCATCACAAAATAATATTGATGACTTCCTGCTCTGGGCTAGTATTATTTAAGTGTCTGATTTGTTGGTTGATTTGTCGAATGTCAAATAGCTTAATTGTTGCCCTGCAATTAACAAGAAGAAGATAACGTTGTTAGTTATTTACCGTGCAATTATGTCGATACGTGCGCGGGAAGTTACTATTGGCAGTGAATTTTTTTATGAGATGGAGATTAATAGTTTACGTACACGAAACTATTGATATTCAAACCTTTTGTTAAAAGACCGCTGCGTACAGTACAGTAATTAATTATTATATCCAGTACGAAAATGTTGAAAGTACATATTATTATGAACTCTCTCATTGTTTTACTACAGAAGAAGACTAACATTGAAAATAATAATTGTACTTTAACTTTCCTTTTTGTGATTCAATATAAAAGGTAGAACCAGATAATAGTAGCTCCTCACTGTTCTCTGATTTGAATACCTAAAAGAATGAGAAAGTCAACAAATTCTTATCTGGAGGAGGGGGAGGGGGGGGGGGAGGGATTAAAGAAAGAAGAATCAGTATATAATATTATACAATATATAGGTCTGTTCGTAAATCCTGTATGCAGTGTACTGGCAGGACTTGATATTGCATCGATTGCATCTTCTCTTTAATTAAATGAAACTATTTGCGAAACAATTTCTATTATTTAAATATGATGAAAGGTACGTTTGTAATATTACTTATCTCCCAGTGTGTTTTTACAGTACGCGTATATGGAATAATGTGCATTTTTTAAGTTTTAAAACTCATAGGCTAGGCTTTTGAATTTTGGCTAGATTGTTTTTGATTGGCTACCTGTTATGCAGGTGCGTACAGGTATGCATATCTATAGTGAACCGAACCTGACATAGCGATGACGTCACTGGCGATGCGCCATCGCCTCCAGGTAAAGTGCATCTTTTAAATATGCATTTGAGCATACTTGCAGTGCTAAAAAAATTCGCATAAAATTCACACATGTATTTCTCAACCCCCTCTTTCGATTAAGCCAATCAGATTCACGCATGCAAATTCCTCATTCAAGATTTTAATTTGATGGGCAAAAATGATATTTCATGCACTTAAAATAGCATGCACATTATTATTATTAAAAATACATATAAATATTTGCAGCTTACCGGTTCTACAGTGTTATTTTTTTGTTACTGTTTCTTGTATATTAGCATCACTTTTTTGTCTTTTAGAGCAGAAACTAAAGATAGTCTTTGGCCTTTTCATTTTAAATCTACAGTAATATATAATACATATGTAACTACTAACTATATTATTTTACACAGTTCGCGCGTATTACCATGCACAACTTCTAATTATTCATTATTTTAATCAAATTATGCTTTTTTTCACTCACAATTCACGATATAATAGTACACAATACACTATTATATAATATATTAATTTGGTTAATTAATTACTTATTTAAAAAAATATCATGCACGCTCACTGTCAAAACTCGCAAGTAAACTATAATATGAGACGTGACTTTTTCAAAGTTTTGTCGCAGAGTGACGCAGACTCTGTCCTCGATACAGTTTAGAATGCTGACCTCTTCATGAATTTTCATTATTGTAAAGGGGTGGGAGTTAGGGTAAGATTTTTATTTATTTATTTTTTTTTTTTGCATGTTGAGGGTTATTATTATTATTATTATTAAATAATATAGCTAAAAGTGCTGTCATTCTACGTACGTACGAAGCGTCCATGGCCCGCAGGCATAGAGATGCATTTGATACTATTAGTAGCTGTCAAACCTTTCTCAGGTGACTTCCTGGAGAGGCTTCAACAATATATAGGAATTTTTCCAGGTTAAATACCTCACATTAGAAGCTTTTTGTTATTTTGCATTAAAGAAATGAGAATTTGTCTCGCAAATATTTTTATTATTTTTTGTATTTTATTTGGTCAGATTTGAGCTACGTCCTCCTGACCGTCCCCGGACATTTTTCTAGGGGGAACGCTGACGGCCTCTTACGAGGCTAGGGGGAACGCCGTTCCCCCGCGTTCCAGTACGACTACAGCACTGTAATATAGTACAGCATATATTACAGTCAGCTGCATAGTTTATTCCTTTATTGGCCGTAGCATACAGTATAATTTAGATACGAATTATTATATCGCCCTAGCAAGTACGGTCACATGCACCATCAGTAATCAGTACCATCACAACTTTGGGCATAGCCGGGGAAATTTCACATGTACCCGATAATGAAGGGTGGTACTTTGTTGTTTTCCTCGACTCTGACAAAAGTCTGGCCATCCGTGTTTTTTGCTGCAGTGCCCACTTGAAATGTGCCTGTGTAGAAATATGAATTTTATCTTTTATAATATCTACATGTGTGTATATTTTGCTGGTTTTGACACAATTCAATTGTTATATATATCATTATAAATTATTTCTCCTTACATATACGAGTAAATTGCAACTCCTCTGCAGTTGTTTGTAATGCCATTGTAATTTTATATTTTCAGAATTAAATTTTGAAGCTTGCACAGAATACACATTGTATTCTTCATTAATAAAAATTAATTTTATTTCTAAACATCCGATATTTCTCGAATGCTCGACTTTTGACGACCTGATAAATTTGTAAGAAATAAAGAATAAGAGTTTTGGATATGGGATGGATGGTTACCTTATAATAATGTTTTAAAAATCGGTTGCTTAAAAACTTTAACTGCTGTAGGATACTGTTCTAAAGTGATTATTTTTAAAATTTAAAATTCTAACTAATATGTGTTTTTTTTTTTACTCTGAATGTAAACCGTCATCTATTTCTATTAACTACAGCTTTATTTTTATGTTTTCTTTTATAGCTTTCCTCGTAAACTTGACGAAACTCGTGAGTCAGAAATTTTGTTCTTACAGCATGTTCACACACCCTCGAGACGGTCACGGTCTGTCATGATGAACATTAAATTTAATTAAGATTTTTAGTAATTTTAGTGCTTAGTAAAAATACAACAAAATCTTGATATGAATTAAGGTAGAGATAACGCCGAACAGCTGTTCGACGTAATCCCCTTTGATAAACATGTAAACCTTAGCAAATTGACAAAAATTCTGAAATTTTTTTGAGAGGCAGATATTAGTGCCTAAAAGCC
The DNA here is from genome assembly GCA_949825025.1 of Siphlonurus alternatus. Classification (NCBI taxonomy): domain Eukaryota; kingdom Metazoa; phylum Arthropoda; class Insecta; order Ephemeroptera; family Siphlonuridae; genus Siphlonurus; species Siphlonurus alternatus. Next base: position 61,104,471 of record OX463788.1, on the reverse strand, counting down.
ATAGAAAAAGTTTCAAGAACATTTAACGAGCCGATTTTTTTAAATTAATTTTTTAGTTTGGCTCTCCATGGGAAAGCCCTATGCTGAAAATTAAAAAAAATATTAGAAAAAAATCGGCTCGTTAAATTGTTTTGAATTTTTTTCTATGGCTTTTAGGCACTAATATCTGCCTCTCAAAAAAATTTCAGAATTTTTGTGAATTTGCTAAGGTTTACATGTTAATCAAAGGGGATTACGTCGAACAGCTGTTCGGCGTTATTTCTACCTTAAACTTGATGTTATTTTCTTCAGTGACGTATTTGTATAAGAACTCCAAAGACTATATATAGTCTTTGTAAGAACCCCACGAAAATCATCGTTTTGTTATTATGACATCATAGTTATCATACTTCCCTATATGGTTAAAGTTACCAATTAATTATTATTTTATTATTATTAAATTCAACTGTGCAGAACAAAAATAATATAATAATGACCGGATGAATGAAATTATTATTTTTTATAAATGGCAAGTTTTTTTTTCTTTTTTTCAAATACCATACTGTATTATTTTCTAAAATTAATAATGCATGGTCGTTTAAGCTACTTTTCATAAATGATTGCAACAAATTTTGCGTTACCTGCGCAGAGAAAAGAAAAGGCAATGATCACCTCGATTAAATATAATTTGATGCTGCAATGTATAATCATACATTTTATATTTATTATTTCACAGTATGACTTCTTTATAATGAGAAAGATAAAATAATAACTCTTTCAAAAGTTCTTAATTAACAAAACAAATTCAGCTCAGAGTGATACTAGTCTTCCGGCAAAAGCGTAACATTTCACAATAACGCCCTTTAAAAAAGAAAAAAAAAAAAAAAAAAGCAAGCTGGACTTCAAGACCTTCCATTCAATATTTTATGGTGAAATGCAATATGATTGTTAGTTGCGTTGAAATAAAATGTTTTTGATGAAAAAATAAACAAATTAAACCAATGTATATGAAATTTTGATTTTAAATTAAGTCGACAAAATTTAAAATTTCATATTGGTATTCATATAATGTGAAATAAAGGTAACGAAAAAGCATTATTAATGTTTCAAAGTCTCTAATTTGAAATTATATATAATAAGGTCATCAAAACTGGAAAGTTAAAAATACAAAATTAAGTTTATAACGTTGATGTTATCCCGAAATATATATGGTAGGGCCCGATGAGTAGACGTAAATATAATGTAATGCCGCTTGTTGGGGAGCACTGGGAAAAGATCAACACATACCTAATTGAACGTGGTTCTTTGATTATTTTCCCCGTTCTCACTAACAACACTACATCAGTGTATATTTGAGGACTTGTTTATTATAACAGTGACCTGTGTATGACTCCTCCAGGGGGCGGCCTTGGGTCACGTGGGGTGGGACATGTAGGCAAAGTTCCGTACTGGCTGGAAACTTGCTGGCATGCCCAATCTCCAAGTGCACCTGTCTTACCAACATTGTCTGTGTGTCAAAATTGTATGATTAATGTGACTGAGGTATTATTGTGTAGAAAATAATATTAATTTAATGTTATTTTATGTTTTGTGTACAGTGAAATTATTATAGCTGCTCATGATTTCGTTAATTTTACAATCAACAGCATGCAGCCAGAGTTGTTTTCAGAGCAGCTTATAATGCAATTTGTAGAAAATAAATATATCATAACAGATTCCCTGGTTGATATGATGCATATTTGGGGTGTTTTATTTCAAATTCAAGTTAATTTTATTTTTTTTCTTTAGCATAAACTTGATAATATATAATTTATATAAAGTTGTGCTGCAAGCGCGGATCCAGAACCAAATTTCGGTGGGGGAGGGGGGGGGGCAGGCTCTCCACCAATGTTAAAAAAATAAGTGTTGGAGTGCCCCATATTTATATATACAGTATATATATGTATGCCTATATTGTCCATGTTACATCCGAACTTTCGAGAGGGGGGGGGGGAGGATCCGCGCCTGAAGTAAGTTGTGTTATAACTTACACAACGCCATCTGCAGCAGATCCACCCATTAATCACGGGTATACTTGTTATTTGATATTTGGCTGATGCAAGAACAAGAAGCAACATATCACCGAGGGCGTGCTCGCAGCTAAGGACTGAACAACCCCCAACGACGTGGAGGCCTGGCAATCATCGTCATGTTGGGTGGCCCCAACGCGACTCCGGCGCCGACTCGGCAAAGATTGGAGCAAGGCGAGCGGCACGATGAGAGCAACCACGTGACACCGCCTCCAACAAATTCGCTGGTGTCAAACAATACAAACCTGGAGCTCTTTGAACAAGCCACCATGTGCGGATCTGAGGAAATAGTTAAAAGTTCCGTTATAAAAAACTGGAACTTTGAGTATTTCCTTGGTTCTGAACTCGGAATATATAAGCAACGTCGTTGTTCTCCAATTAGTTTCTAATAATGTTAATTATGTTTTTAATATTCCTAATGTTTTGCGTACTAAAATCTTGCCAAAATATGGCACAAAATGCAGCCTGTAGTCTTTCTCACAGTATGACGTAAATAAGATGCCGTTTCATATTATATCATCTATAATCTCTGCATCAATAAATAAAGATATGAATAAGTATTATGATAGAATTATTGTGTTTCCGGCTGCGCTTTTCTCCTTATACGACTTTTTTTTGCGTGCTTTTATTAATTAGATGATTGTTTATTTAATTGTGTAAAGTTGAGAAAAGTAACTAAGCTTGCCCGGAGTTCATGGATGTTCATGAGTTATGACTATTTATTCATTCATAGAATATCATAGAAATACTTGTAATTTAAATATTTAAAAAAAAAATGTTACTGTATATATGTTACTGTATATATATTATATATATATATATAATATATATATATATACATATATTACAACTTAAGGGCATTGGGTGTAGCACCGGTAGTTGGCAACACTGACGTATCTTCACCATGTTAATTTTTGATCATTGCTCCTCGGATTAATTTTTATGATAGAGCTAAGCTGATTGCTGTATAGAGTATCAAGTATTTTTTTTTTATATTTTAGAAAAATTCATGTAAATTTAAAAAATTACTAAAAAATACCATTCTTTAAATCAGGCTTTATTTAGCCAAATTGTGCACTTGGGCTACTAATTATCTTGATACTACAGCAATCAGCTTAGCTCTAGCATAAAAATTACTCCGAGGAGCAATGATAAAAAATTAACATGGTGAAGATACGTCAGTGTTGCCAACTACCGGTGCTACACCCAATGCCCTTAACAATAAATTTTTTAGTCTAAATAACAAAGAAAACTATATTTTATTATTTAAATACAGAAGTGGAGTTACAAATATTTTAAATCATTATTACAAAATTTGTTATTATTATTTCCAGTGTTTTTTTATTATTATTTATACTAATGAATATTGTATATTATCATTTATCATTATGATAAATTATTCATCTACATTGATCTACTTTGATTTTTAAATTTATTTAAAAAACTTCGGAACACTGATTATTAACATTTATAAAACACCAAAAAATTGAGCATATCTGCAAACCACATGGTAAGAATAGACCTGGAATACTAAGGGTCAGCAATACAAAACTATATACAGGCTGTGGAACCTTTATCACCAAGAAATTTGTGGGGGAATGGGAAAAGGGTTAAGCTGCTCAGGTAAAATTTGTGACGTCACTCTACAGCAGAGGCAAGCTGCAAAGCGAAGAAGTCAGCAATTCACCATTATATGAGCTTGAGTTTTAGGAGTTCTAAAATAACTTGCTATCAATTGCAGAAATATCAAATACGTTCACAACATTTAGTTTTGGCTTCAATTTGGCACTTCGTATTATATTTGTAGTGCATAATTATATTATGGTTGTTTCACGAAGCAAGTTAAAGAAACGATAGAAAGACAAGGAATTAATTTTTATGGGAAATTAAGAATATTTGTTTTATTTTTATTATTATATATTTTCTAATATATTTTCTATTAAATTCAATTTATAAATTAAAATATAAAATTATTGTAGAAAAAAAATATACTTAAAAATCGTCGGAATTAATTTTCAAATTCAAATTCAAATTCAAATTCAAATTTTTTATTTCGATCATAGGCTGTACAGCATGGATCACGTCAATTATTACATTAAATATGTAACATACTTAATTCTAATTAAAATTAGCCTAAATTTAATAAATTTAAACACATATACCCAAACAATATTTAAAATATATATGATATATAAAATTAATACAATAATTAAAATTGTGTCCTTTTAAACATCACATTAGCACCATAATATATTTAACACACAACTTTTAAATTCAATTAAAAGTCTATACATCATGACAAAATAATTGGTTATTTTAACAATTTACTAGTAGTAAATTAGTTATTTAAAAAGCACTTTTGCATAAATTGTCATATATTCACATAATTTATTTCTTCTTTTCACAGTACAATAAGTTTCTTGTTGCACTTACTCTTCTTGTATGAATTATTATGAAAATTATTTTTATCAGTTAAAGATAAGATTTTAATATGAAAATTTAACCACAGTCACATGTTTGATGTTATTTTTCCCTTTTTTTTTTTTTTTTTTTTTTTCACTGTATCACATTATCTTGATGATCTTAATGGATGATAAGTTTTACATTAATATATTGGTTTTCTCACTATACACGGAAAAAACACTTGACAGTTTTCCTGTTAAATTTAGCTGTTTTACGCATTTGTATTTGTACCCATAATAAAAATTGGTTAAAATCAACAGAGTTGCTATTTTAGATTTTTACAAATTCAGAACTGTTGAATTTTAGACATTAGATGTGTAGAATTTGGTGTAGCAGTGTATGAATGTTAAAAACGACAGAGTTTGCGATGTAAGATTTATAGGTTCTATCTTTTTGATTTTAACACTTCTACTCTTTTAATTTCTACAGTTTATTCCTTGATTCTACTGACGTATTTACTTCCTTATATTCTACAACTTTACTCTGTTAAATATATAATGTTCTAGAAGCTGGTATTAGATGATGCAATTGATCTATTTATTGCATACAGTTTTTCTTTATACAAGAAAACGTAAGTTCCATTTCGTAGAAGTGGACTTAATGTTTTCTTGTAAAGAAAAACTGTTTGCATTAAATAGATCAATTGCATCAACATGTAATACACCATCTTCTATATTATCGAACATTCCATCAAAAAATATTACAAGTTTCATAAGCAATATATAGTAAGTTATTGACAATATTATAATTAAATAATGTTTAGGGAGCAAACTAAACAAGCTAATCCTGAATAAAGATTTAAAAGGGTTAATTCATTTAAAAAAAAATAAAAATTTATTTATAGTAAATATTTAATTAAAAAAATTCAAACAATATACAATATATTAGATGACTTTATTTGTACATTAAAAACATTATAAATTTTGTGAATGAGGTGAAGATGGAAATTTGTCACACTTGAACTCTATTTTTACACTATTATACTCAACAACTGACGTAAAGGAGCATCATCTTGAGGGTCAATTCTGGGTTTCCTTTCCATCTGGGTAGTTTGAATGGCCGTTCGGGGAAGTGGTGGTAGCACAAGGGCGGTTGTAATCTGGACTGCATTCGCTAGACATTCAGTCTGATGCATAATCCCCACATGGACGTCAACTATAAAAATGCACAGTTCTAGCATTAGTATTATTGCAAATTTATGGCAAGTAATCCTTCAACTTACCAAAAAATATGCACGTGTAGCGTTATATAGCCCTCATCGCTCCTCAACGGTTCGAATATCGTCGGCCGTGTGAATTTGCCTCGAAAACACTCCGGCACGCAGTATTGCTGGCCGCACGTGTCTTAAAATATTAACACAATTATTAAAACAATGAATGACATAACATTATAGGAAGTAAAATATTAATTAAACTTACCGTTGATGATCCAGAATACATTTCACAGAGAGAGCACAACAAGAACTGAACTGACGCCTGCAGATTGAAACAGGAAATGACCAAAACGTGTCTGTCGCGCAGAAATAACGGTCATTTTATAACGTGGTAAAACGTTTAATTTTTGCAGAGTAGATGTGTTAAAATTAATGTAACCGTTGAAACTTCAAAATGTTACAAAGTTTCTAACGTTGAATGTATGCTTACACATTGCCAAACTGTTACTTTGCTTTTTACATATTCTAACATTTAATTTCCAACAATTTCGCACGGTTAAAAGTTACACCGTAAAACGTACTTCCTTTTTAACAGAGTAAAATGCTACTTTTACGTATTGAAATGCTAAATCTTACAATGCAACTGCGTACATTGATATTTAACAGGGTAGAGACTGTTGATTTTGACAGTCCTCGCTTAACAGTGTTTGGAACTGTTGAATTTAACATATAACTAGTTTATATTTAAAAGGAATACTGTAGAATTTGTACTAACAGTTCAAAGACTGTCAACTGTTTTTTCAGTGTAGTAATTATTATGCTGTGTCAGCTACGTTCCAGTTTGCTACATCTCCATCTGTTATTTTTGTGTCCTCTGAATAAAATTCTTTAATATTGTAATACTCTTTTTTTATTAAGATAGTTTTCAGTTTATTTTTGAATACATTATCACTACTTTCATCTCGCAATGATTGTGGTATAAAATCGTGAATTTTATGCGTTTGGTAATATGGATTATTTTTATAAAAAGCAGATTGGTGTTTTTTTACTACTACCTTCGATTTATTTCTTGTATTGTATGGAGAAATGTCGGAAACTTGATCGTATGACTCAGCATGTAGTCTTTTATACATTGCACATTTGTAAATATAAATACATGGTAAAGTTAACATGTTCAGTTCCCTAAAATATGTTCTACATGAATCATATTTTTTAAACCCTTTTATTGTTTTAAGAGCCCTTTTTTGAAGAATAAACAGTCTATTTAACATAACATTATCACTACCCCACATTATTATACAGTAGCTTAAATGAGAATATATATTTGCATAATATACAGACAGTAATGTAGGATCTGACACAATTCTTTTTAATGAATACAACAAGAAATTGCTTCTATTTATTTTTTTTGAAATTTCTTTTAAATGTACATCCCAATTTAGTGTATTATTAATATTCAACCCAAGAAATTTGGTATCACTTGCTTCTTGGATAATATCCCCATCTAGTTTAACTGTAATATTTATTGTTTCTTTACTTGTTGGTAATTGAAATCTGAGGAATGCTGTTTTATCTACATTTAACAATAGTCTGTTGCATTTACACCAATTTACAAGTTGTTGTACAGTATTATTTGCTCTCAGTTCTAAATCTTTTACTGTTTTTGCTGAGATCTTTGCATTTGTATCATCAGCAAATTGTGATACCTCATCAGCATCAATGAGGTGTGATGCCAAATCATTTGTGGTAAAGTTGTATATACGGGGGCCCAATTTGGAACCCTGAGGGACCCCAAGGGTTACAGGTAGAAGGTCGGATTTGTATTCATGATTGACATTTCCATTTAGTTCTGATTTTATTTCAACATATTGATATCTATCACTAAGATAGGATTTAAACAAATTTAAACTGGTCTCATCACAACCCATAGCATTAAGTTTGGTAATAAAAATATCGTGAGGGAGGCAATCAAACGCTTTTGAAAAGTCAAGAAAGAGTCCAACTGAGTATTTCTTATTTTCTAAATCATCATAAATTGGATTAATAAATTCAAATATAGCAGTTTCAGTTGATTTTTTAATCTGAAAGCCATGTTGTGTGGGGGATATAATTTTATTATTTTGTTCGTAAATAGCAAATTGCATATCCATTACAGCTTCAAAAATTTTGGCAAATACAGATGACAGACTAACTTTTAATTTTTTATTCTTATAATATATAATACATTTATTTTTGATAAAATCATAATTATTTTATTTAGACTCCAATTGTATATAATAATAAATCATCATGTTTTATATTTATACCATTATTATTTTTTATATCTCTATGAATTCTATTTATTGCCAACTATAAAACTAAATATAATTATAATTCACATCAGAATTACAGCAATTACTATAATTTTTATTTATTAGGTTAACGATGAATCTCAGTTACTGCTGGAGTCAAAGAATATTTCCCTGCAAACGAATCGAATGAAATAAATTTTAAAAAATCGAGAATGTTCAAAAACTTGGTCGCTTATGGTTTGAGCAAATTCATGCAGTCTTACAGTTTTCTTACAACAGCTCCATTTCCGGTTTTCGTCCATAAGGCCAATGTTAAACTTCTGCTTCAGTTTTCACAAAACTGATAAGACAGATTCGCTTCAAAATTTGTATACGAATCACGGACCAAATACCCCCGGACGAAATACCCCCGGACCAAATATCCCCGCCCGGACCGGACGAAATACCCCCGGACGAAATATCCCCGGACGAAATATCCCCGGACGAAATACTCCCGGACGAAATACCCCCGGATGAAATACCCCCTTGTAAGTGGAGAGGGGCGGGCGACAAACACAGGAGGGGAAGTTGACTTTATTTATAAAGTCTGTTTTTCTGTCGTTTGTCTGACGTCACGCGCGTCGTTAAAGAACGAAGTTAGTAACGCCATTTTTCACAACAAATATATATCATATAATATTCAAAGTATATTTATAGTTAATGCCGTATCAAGATCTCAAATTGCGTCTTTAATTTTATACCAAAACATACTCAAAATTGTGCCGCAAACAAACGATTTTTGTATATGCTATGCTACTTTGATTGTGCGGCAATTATAAATTGTCTCAGCGTTTTGCAGCAAGATTTTGAAGGTTTTTAAACGATTTTAGGTTTTTAAACCTAGGTGTGCCCCTAGCGATTTGAGCAAAGCCCGAAATTAACAAATATTTTGGGATTTGCTCATTTAAATTTGAACATTTCTAGAAGTGCTCAAATCGAAAAAAGCAATCCCCCGACGAGAAGTTTTATATCGGGCTTTGCTCATTTAAATTTGCTCATTTCTGAAAGTGCCCAACTCGAAAAAAGCAACCCCGACAAGAATTTTTATTTCGGGCTTTGCTCACTGTTTTGATCATTTCTAGAAGTGCTCAAAGCAAAATGAAAAATAATAATTGGAAATTGTGCCGTATTATAGCAATAAATAATAAAATATTGTAAATTTAATAATATTTTAACTATATCACTTTTTAATTTATTGATAAAAATACAAATTTAACATTAATAGCGTGTATATAGTATTTTTTTTTTTATTAAAACATTTCTTTCTGTATTATTCAAGTCAGATTGAAAAAATACGATTTTTTCACACTGAGAGACACTTTTAATTTTTTTTATTGTCATTTTTTTATAATTAAAGGGTATGATTACAATTTATATACCCTAGCAATGAATTCCAGGTTGCAGATGAACAATTTCTAAGTTCAGACGACGTACCACACATGACAAAGAAAAGAGTGTCTCAGATCAGCAGCAGCATTAGCAAATTCAAAGCAAGGTTTTGTGTTTTGCAACTACAAGAAAGGTTGTCAATCTAAAACATGTTGTGCAAAGAAAAAATTTAGATGAAATTTAAAATGCCATGATAGTGATCCCTGCAAAAATAAGTCAAGTTCAGGTAATAATAAGATCAGGTAATAATCAGGTATAATATTTATTTATTTTAAGTTAGTAGGTTTGGTACTATCTTGAGGAGCTCTTTGCTTCTTTGCAAGTTCTGTAAATTAAGTTAAAATGATTTTGTAATATATCAGCTGTAAAAAAATTATTTAAATTAACTAACATACAATATTAATATAAAAAGTATGACAAAATCGTATTTTTCAGTATAAATTGAATAAAACAGAAAGAAATATTTTAATAAAAAAATAATATACAAGCTAATGCTAAATTTGTATTTTTGGTACTTAATTAAAAAATTGATGTAATTATAATATTATTAAATTCACAATATTTTATTGTTTTAATTATTTATTACAAATTATTACTATAATACGGCACAATTCATACAATTATTATTTTTCACTTTGCTTTGAGAACTTCTAGAAATGATCAAAACAGTGAGCAAAGCCCGAAATGAAACTTCTCGTCGGGGTTTGCTTTTTCCGATTTGAGCACTTCTAGAAATGGTCAAATTTAAATGAGTAAATTTAAGCCCGAAATAAAACTTCTCGTCGGGGTTTGCTTTTTTCGATTTGAGCACTTCTAGAAATGTTCAAATTTATATGAGCAAAGCCCAAAATATTTGTTAATTTATTCGGGCTATGCTCAAATCGCTAGGGGCACACTTAGATGTGCGCATTGAATTCGGGCTTTGGTGCCAACATATATAAATAAAGGAAGGAATAAATAAGGAAATAAATAGAACAACAAGTAAATTAAGAAATTAAGTTTCTTCAGGAGGGGTACACATGCTACGTTAAGTGTTCACGGCACCTATAATATAGTACCGGGGGACCAAAAACAATAGAAAATATTGCATTTTTAGACCTATACCAATTGAATCAGAATTAAAAAATTACACTAAAAAATTTACTTAATTTTTTTTTTTAATTTAAAAAGTTATATAGGGACGATTTTGAAAAATTTTAGTTTAAAAAAAATCTAAAAAAAATGCAATAAACACTAATAATTAAATACCAATTGAATCAGAATTAAGGTAGAGATAATACGTATCAGCTGGCCCAATGCTAAAAAAATCCCATTCATAAAAATTATGAAAAAAATTTAAAATGTTCTCCTCAACATCCCCTATCAGTAGGTAAAATATCAGGCATACAAAAACGAGCTAGTTTTCGAGTTATTAATTTTTAAAGTTGACTAATTTAACATGGAAGTTCCATTTTTCCATGTTAAATTAGAGAACTTTAAAAATTAATTACTCGAAAACTAGCTCGTTTTTGTATACCTGATTTTTTACCTACTGATAGGGGATGTAGAGGAAAACATTTTAAATTTTTTTCATAATTTTTATGAATGGGATTTTTTTAGCATTGGTCCAGCTGATACATATTATCTCTACCTTAAAAAATTACACTAAAAAATTTACCTAATTTTTTTTTTTAATTTAAAAAGTTATATAGGGACGATTTTGAAAAATTTTAGTTTTTCTATCAAAGTGCAATGTGAACTATAGTGCAAAGTGTTATGTGATCTATTTAATAGTGCATCAAGAAATCATATGTGGAGATAATAAATCAATTATATTAAAAAGAGTGACAGTGATTTTGAAAACTTAAACTATTTTTAAATATTAAAAAAAAAAAAAAAAAAAAAAAACATCAAGATTAAAGAACCTGATAATAATGAATAATAATATATATGTTAATAGTATAAATTTATTTAAAATTATTTGTGTAAACCTATGTATGTTAATTTTAGGTAATTTTAATTAGATTTAAGTACCTGTTATGTATGATTTATGTAACAACTCTGACGTGATCTATGCTGTAAAGCCAACGATCGAAATAAAATTATTATTATTATTATTATTATTATTATTATTATTTAAAAAAAATCTAAAAAAAATGCAATAAACACTAATAATTAACATGCATAAAATGTATCGTATCAAAATATATTACACATTAATTTTAATTCGACATGAATGATATGATAAATTAATGCATAATGCATTGGCCTAACGTTGCTAACTTCCTTCTTTAATACGACGCGCGTGACGTCAGACAAACGACAGAAAAACAGACTTTATAAATAAAGTCAACTTCCCCTCCCGCGTTGGTCACCCGCCCCTCTCCACTTACAAGGGGGTATTTCGTCCGGGGATATTTCGTCCGGGGGTATTTCGTCCGGTCCGGGCGGGGATATTTGGTCCGGGGGTATTTCGTCCGGGGGTATTAGGTCCGCTTACCTTGTAGACCACCTATTGATGGTGAGTTCCAAGTCTCCTGCAAGTTTTGTTGCATTCAGGCGGGACGATTGCGAGATCTCAACCTACTGAGATTCATCCTTAAAGATAAATTCCTTACGAGGAAACAAAATCAAATCAGTGGCTTTAAATAAGGGCTGTTTATATCATGCCACAATTCATGATAAAAAAAAATGCAAAATGAGAATCTCACGGTTTTTCCCTCTCTCTCTCCTTATAGATTTTCGCGCTTCGAAATGAAAAATTATTGAAGCAATTGGTTACATATTATACGACGAGATCAATTCAAGCCATCGAAATTCTGTTTACTTGATTCAAAATTAACCTTTCACACCTGATTGTTTTGAACAATCTGGCTAGAACACAAGAGATCGTGGAACTTTTATGTATAATTTGAAAATTTAATTTATATTAATGGATATAATATTTATGTATAATATTTTCTATTTTTTTTAGGTGAATTAATATGAAAAGACGATGTTGTAATAATTGTAAGTTCTATAGATTAATATTTAAAATATTATATTCAATAAGGAATTAAAAATTAAGTATTAAGTTTAAAGAAGTGTCATTATATATCTTGTACGTATTATATATTATATGGAAGTGTACTGCATAATATTTAACTATATATTAAATTTAATGTAACGATGCGCGTGTTAACTAATAATTGTATTATGAGTGAAATAAATTGATAATGTTGTCATATTCTCTTATATAGATATGAAGTATACAATTATTATTATTTTTTTTATGAAATTCATAATTAGTTATTGCCTTTCGATTGCATGTACAACAGTATAAGCACAAGTCAATAATGTTCTTCATTACTTTATTATTTATTATTCATTACTACTTCATTAATGAAAAAAAATCATTGCAATATCCATTCTTATCCTTTACTATTGCCAAACCCTTCTCTACCTGGCGTTCAGCTGTAGACCGACGTCATAAGTCGCATTAGCCGCCTGACTGACTCGGGTGATGTTGGGCCCACTGTATAATCCTGGAGTCGGGTCTATTCCTATTATGTCTATGCTGCAAACTACATTAAAGTAAAGTAGTAAAATCACGTTTTCTGTCAGCCATATTTCTCGTGCACCACCATCTTGACCATCTTGATCTTGTGTCGGGAAAACTTGATTCGAAAAGTCTTTCTCCCTCATGTTTTTTTCAGAGTAAAAGCATTGTTAGAAATTTGTGCTGCAAGCTGCAACCCTCAGGTGTTCTCTCCCAACGTTTTTAACAAATCTTGGTCTCTCCCTGGCCATAAATTAGACTTTTATTCTGTCGTCTTTTCTGTCTGTCGCAATTTGACTCGAACACGTGATGGGCGGGAAGACAGATTCTTGGAAATGAGCGGCTAGGGATGGCCTGGCGGAGACGCGGGTTGTTGCTTGGATGGGTACGATGCTTTGTTCTGCTGTAGCAGGGGTGATTTACTATGGTGGCCTTGGCTACTGCGCCGCGCGGAAAGACCAAGGCAAAGCGTCCCCGATCGGCCGCTCACTAACCTGCCATAGTCACCCTCCCTCCCTCCCGCCCGCTTCCCTGACGTGAGTGCTCTTTTGTCACACTCTTTTATTGATTTAAAACTTAAAACTCTTCCTCACGCCCAGCGTCATGACGGGACGGGGTTCTATTTATATTTATACTTAGAAGATACATTCAGTACAACATACATAATAATAAATATATAGCAGCAGGTATAGCTGCCTGCGTACCAGCTGCAGCTGTCTGTATTGTGTGCTTGGTTGTCACTTGTCATGGAGCCGCCAACAGTCAAGTCGTGCATCAAATATAAAATTATGTCATGCATGTTCATGCATTAGTGACTCCTCTTTTTTCTTTTGTTTTTGTTTACATGTGAATTTAATTGTGCAACCTGCTTTATCTAAAATTGTGGTAACTACTATATATATTATATACAAATTTTCAATATTGTAGAGGGACAAAATTTAATTAAGAAAACGAACGAGCGTCTGCAAGCTTGTATATTATACTCGAACAATTTTCGCATAGTTTTTCCCTATTATACATGAAAATTAAACATTTTAATATCTCCATAAAACAGCTGAAGTTGTAAAGAAAAATTGTATGCAATAGTTAGAAAAATTATAAAGTGTACGTATATAATACCGGCTTTAATTAAACTATAAAGCCCAACTTCCCAAAAAAATGGGTGAAAAAATTAATTTGCTGTGTCAATACATCATGCAATGCCGAGATTACATAATATATTCAATGAGTTTTATGAATTTACCGGGCAGTGGTATGCGCCTCTGATTCATAATTGGATAGTCGTGAGTTCGATCTCAGGCACCGCCAATTTGTTCAATAGTGGCGGTTGCTAAAAAAAAAAAAAAAAAAAAAAAAAAACTCGGTATACATCCGACCATCCTGACTGAGGTCTCCATGGTTTCCTGAGTCACAAGCAGGCTAATGCTGGGATTGATAATACTTAATTGTGGCCAGTACCCTACATCAGGGTTCAGTTGAAGAAAAAATAAATGTAAAAGCAATAATGTGGTTCATATGCTACGTTATAATTGTCATTTGTTGTACGTATGATGTACGTAATTACTATCTTCGGCCACAATTTCTATGACAACACAGGTTAAAAAAAAAAAGCGGAAATAAACTAATAATAATGCAATTTTTCAATTGTATAATATAAATCAGTGTTAGGCAGGTCGCACACTCGCATTTTTACGATTGTATATGTACGTTTCTCATGTATATAGAACCCAGGGGCGTAAACAGGGGGGGTATACCCCCCCCCCCTTGAGAGCTGAACCTTAGTAAATTTTAAGAGAAAAATAACAAAAAATGGTACTCGATGGATACGATTTAGCTAAAATTTCATGAAAAATTTTCTTAAAAAAAAAAATAAATAAAAATTTGTATCCTCGAAACACATCGTTAATACCAAAACGACTGGTTAGTATATTATACTTAGTAAATAGTTCTTGCGTTAATACATCTTTAATTTATTTAAAATCGGTCTACAGTATTATGATTATTTAAGCATGCTATAATTCTATTATGATAATTATTTTATGATAATTATATTATGTAGTATTCATTATTAAGTTATTTATGTTTTTGTGTACAAAAAGACAACAATTTAAAGTATAAAAAAATGTACATTCCCCGCATGATGTTCAGCATAAAAATTAAATATATTATATAGTATTTATTATTTTTTAATTAATTATATATATATTATGTATATTACATCTTACAATTGCTATATATAGTTTCATTGTCTCATGTATAATATTTATTTATTTAATACTGTACGTATATCTTTAAATTTATATTATTGAAGTTAAAAGAATCCGATTTTTTAAATGTATTAATTAAAACAGTATACTTAATGCAATAAATTGATGTTCCGGTTTTGGAAATTTATTATTTTTTTATTTATTTATTTATTTTTTTTTTTGCTTCCACATTAGTATATCGTCTTAAAATGTGGTATATTTTTTATAAGAAAAAGTATCCTATATAGTGACAAAAATATTGTAGTAGCTACATAATTTACGATTTACAATTATATAAGAAATTTGCTGAAACTTTTCATTGAAAAAAATTATAGTCCACGTCCCTTTTTCAAAAAAATCGCGCACCATGAAACTAATAAGAATAATATAAAAGTGGTTATTATATAAAATTGGTTGATTTAGCTAAAATTATTTACTCAAAGCTTAATTTATTTATTACGTTAGTGCACGTATAATCCATATACACGCATTCTCTATTAGTATTTTTTCATAATTTTACCCTAAAAAAAGGAGCGTGTCCTTAAAAAAATCTCGCCTGCGGCGGGCAATTGAGGGGCTATGCCCCCCAAACCCCCTAGTAGGCTATTCTTAATCTTATTTATCTTCAAGAACACCCCCTTGGACAAATCCTGGCTACGCCACTGATGGAAACATGCAGTTTTAAATT
Source organism: Siphlonurus alternatus (assembly GCA_949825025.1). Classification (NCBI taxonomy): domain Eukaryota; kingdom Metazoa; phylum Arthropoda; class Insecta; order Ephemeroptera; family Siphlonuridae; genus Siphlonurus; species Siphlonurus alternatus. The sequence continues at coordinate 61,088,637 of OX463788.1, read as the reverse complement.
TATTATCATATTACGAAGGCATACGATACGAAGCTGTGTGTCCGGCTTTAACTGATTGCATAAGTTCTTATATACAGTAGTTTTTAAATCATACGCTATGCGAAATTATGCATGTGAATAAACTATAGTGTGAGACAGCCTTTACATTATACGATGCAATTTTATAATTACTTTGGCATAAAAATTTTCCTTCCACAAGAAAATTTCCATTTCAAATCAATAATTCAATTCGTTCATTCAATAAACTGGCTGTACAGGTACAACAGTACAACATGGATTACGTCATTCCTAATAATAACATTAAAATTATACATAACACATAACAATATCAAAATGAAACAATTGTTCATAAAATTATCAATATATCAAATTCAATTACGACTAATAAATACAATCAATTAAAAAACAACATTAGACAGTATATCTTCTGGCAACTTATTATGAAAGTACATTTTTACAGAATACATTTCCTTATTTATGAGAATATTTATTAAATTTTCCTTAAATTAAATAGTTTTTCATTTTCCACTTCTCTAAGACATGCTGGTATAAAAAGTCATACATTTTGACAGTCCAGTAAGCAGAACTTTTTTCTAATAAACTCGAGTTATGCATTTTTAAAAGTAACAAATTTGTGTTGCAGTGGGGGAAATGCCTATATAGTCCATGATAAATCCGACCCCCCCCCCCCCCCCTTCCGGATCCGCGCCTGTATGTAACTGTGTATGCTGAGATCGAATTTTTTTGCAGACGTAACAGGCGTTAATACAGGCTTTAGTCAAAACATAATAATATATGGTCATATGGTGAAAAGTTCGGTTACTTCTGGGTTCTGGGTAAATGTCGTATTGATTTATATTTTTGTTGAGCTGCGTGTAGATGTCGTTATCTTGCTCTGCTCATGCACATGCGAATCAACAGTTCACGTGTTGCCTTGTTTCAGCGTCTTCAGGCAACGGCAGCAGCAGCAGCCAGGTTGAGAGCTTGCGAGCATGGAGTCTCCTCCGTCTATAAGGTTGGGCGATCCTGTGTTCGTCAAGGTGGGTGGGCAGCATGGGATGCTCCGAGCCTGGCCCGGAAAGGTAAGTCCCCCATCATGTTAAATTATACTGTATAGCCCTTTAGGTGAGTTATTATGTTTATATCATATATATGTTGACATCCGGACACGAATTCGCTTCGGACGCGAAATTTTTGTTCCCAACGCGTTGGGATCATTAAAAAATTCCAAGAAGCGAAATTCGCATTCGGAGCATCGCAATTTTGATCACAACGCGTTGGCACTTCAGCAAAATTCACAACGCGTTGGGATCAAAATTATTTGATCACAACGCGTTCGGAACAAACGAGAATGATCCCAACGCGTTGTGAACAAGTGAAAAACATTCAACGCGTTCGGAACAAAATTAAGATGTTTTTTATTGATTTGCATGACACGAAATTGATGTCGAGAAAGGCAAACTCATTGCAATTTGAAATAGGAAATAGGAAGGGTATCGCGGTTTGCGGTGAACATTAATAATAATTTAAAAATAACTTATAAATCTAATAATAAATTTAAAATGTTTAAACTTTATTCTTTATGTAATTAATATTTATTGTTCACACTTTAGTTTTGTATCGAACAATAGAGTATTGTCCTCAAATTTTTTTATTGCAGAAATGGATACAGGGTGCAAAGTTATGCTACCCTGATTTTTTTCAAATTTCTTAGAGCCCGGGAACTATTTTTAAAAAATTATTGAAAGTCCTTTTCGTGACGTCACGAGACGTCGCTCCTTAAGAAAAGATAGGACTTGCCGCCGCGTGACGTCACAAAAATTACTTTCAATAATTTTTTAAAAATAGTTCCAGGTCTCAAAAAAAATCTGAAAAAAATCAGGGTAGCATAACTTTGCACCCTCTATCCATTTCCGCAATAAAAAAAATTGAGGACAATACTCCATTAGAGATAACGAAGTATTAAAAATGCTGTCCTAGAATTTTTGAATATAGAGAAATTTCGCAATGTATTGTAGTGCCAGCTATTATTATTATTTTTATTATAACGGCACAATAGATGAATTGACTTAATTTACATAATAATACATAACATCACAATACCCCGAAAATTCACTGCATGCCACTGTATATACTAGGCATGCATAAATAATATAATTATAGCGGGTGAGATCTTTTGCTACAATATCCACTCTGTTTTTAAACACAGAAAAAATGTAACTAAAAAATTATAATCATATATAGTACATTTCGGAGCTTATGCGAGCTTATGCAAGTTCTTTTTTTTATTATTATTTTTTTTTAAATATATATTTTTTATTATTTATATTTTTAATGTATGATATGATTAGTGAAGAATAATCTATTAACGATTAATCTCAGTTACTTCGGAGTCAAAGAATATTTCCCTGCAAACGAATCAAATGAAATAAATTTTAAACATCGAGAATGTAAATGGCCGCGCTTGGGGCATACATGACCAAAATGTGTCAATTGCCCCAAAATACCAATTAACCAACCAACCAACCGATAATGTTCTAAAACTTTATCGCTTATGTTTTGAGCAAGTTTAGTCTTGCAGTTTTCTTACAACAGCTCCATTTCCGGTTTTCGTCCATAAGGCCAATGTTAATCTTCTACCTCAGTTTTCACAAAACTGATAAGACAGATTCGCTTCAAATTTTTTATGCCACATTTATATATTGATGGTGAGTTCTAAGTCCCCTGCAAGTCTTGTTGCATTCAGGCGCTACGATTGCGAGATATCAACCTACTGAGATTCATCCTTAAGCGAATTATTTTTTAATGGTTCTACTTACATTTAGTATCCAACTGCAATCTGAATAAAATATCTTTCTTTGCTCTATGCAACAATTTTAAGTGATAAAATAAACTAATATGAAATCCTTTTTAAATAAATTAACATGGCAATAATTGTTCATACATGATGAGCCTGAGGGGCAGTTTGTAACAGTTTTCTCCGCAACATTGCAGCTCCATGCGAAACTCCGAATTGGAAAACAATTGTTCTACAAAGTGATTCTCTACGGCAAACGTGGCAGGTATGGATATAAACATGATTATCTTTTTCATCTTATCTCAAGCTATACATTTTGAACATTAAGATAAGAAAATGTACAGTACTATACCCTCCATTCAAAATTCAAATAAATATGTCCGATCCTTCCAATCCAGCTATGCTTTAACGCTTTAACATGGCGGGATCAGACATTTTTATTCTATAATGGATCGCAAGATCTATACTTCTGCTCTGCGTGACCATACCCACAGACATAACAGGCGTAAAGATTGCGATGTTCTGAGGTGTGCACTCTATTCGAATAAAAATGTTCGATCCGGCCATGTTGAAGTATAGCTGGTTCAGATATGTTTTTTTAATGGATTGTACAGGTCTTGCTGGATTAAGATTGATATTATAACTAGAAAAATCACAAGCCATGCATATAAGTCATTCAACACTGTATTGTGTTGTAGGATGGCTGTGAAACCTCAGTTTGTAGTGCCCTATGCTCAACACGAAACTGAACTGAAATCCTTCAGTAAGGGAATAGAAAAACTTCAAGCTTTACGACTCAAAGCTGGCCATCGGGATCAAATGCGTACCTGCATCAAGAAAAAAACAAAAATCCGCTGCCTGAAACCGACCCGAGCCCAACGCGGAGGCATACAACCCGCGACAACGGCTGCAACTCAAGTGAGTCTAGTACACTCAGTTCAAATATAAATGTCCTATACTGGCCATGTTTAAGCAAGAACTATTTACTAAGAGGACGGCCTAACTTTTTTGCAGCCAACCGGCTGACATTTATTTAACCCAGTGACGACACGACGTTGACTTTTCTAGCGCATTTGATTGGCCTACAGTCAGCTACAAAGATACCGCGGTCAAAGATGCCGCTTTATTAGTCATCTGTCAAATCTTTGACGTCTTCAAAGAAACCGCCCGAGCACGTGGCTCATTTAGCGGACTTCCCCGAAGGTTGGCGAGAAATGTCGAGTATCGAGGTTCTTCAATAAGTTGTTCTAGGCCGTCCTCCAGTATATAGTCGTTGATGTTTAAGGTTGAGATAACGCCGATCAGCTGTTCGACGTAGGTCCCTTTGAGTAACATGTAAACCATAGCAAATTCACAAGTATTCTGATTTTTTTTTAGGCAGATATTAGTGCCTAAAAGCCATAGAAAAAATTCAAAACAGTTTGACAAGCCGATATTTTTTATTGAGTATTTTAGTTTGTCTCTCTATAGGAAAGCCCAAGGTGTATAGAGGTTTATAAACCTCTATACACCTTGGGAAAGCCCAGCTGTGCTGAAAATTTAAAGTAGAGCACTTGGGCGATTTCATTTTTTGGAATATTTTATTTTCTAAAGATATTTAAACCTGCCTTCTATTCAGAAATGAAAACCAAAAAAACTCCCATCTCAAATAGCTTCACCACAAAAAAATTCCCAAATTTGGTGTTTCGGAGGCCTTTAACATGCATCCTTATGGAACAGAAAACAACTGTTTACTCCAACTTCGTCTTAACTATGGTACCAATTAAAAAATACGTACGTAATCTATGATGAATTCTTTAATGGATTTTCAAATATATTTTTTTTTTTACCGAGCAGTTTTTTCTAAAAAAAAAAATATTGAAATTTTTGCGGGTTATTTCCTATAAGGATTTTCAAGATTTTTTCCCGGAAAATAGCTCCGTATTTTTTTTATTTGAAAATATATCAGATTACGTACGAATTTTTTAATTGGTATCATTACAGTTCATACGAAGTTGGAGTAAAAAGCTGTCATCTGTTCCATAAGGATGCATGTTAAATAAAGGCCTCCGAAATACAAATTTTGGGAATTTTTTGTGGCGAAGCTATTTGAGATGGAACTTTTTGGTTTTCCTTTCTCAATAGAGGGCGAGTTTAACCAAAGAGCGTACAATATAAAATCTCTGGTTTAACTATTTTTAGAAAATAAAATATTAAAAAAAATGAAATCGCTCATCACTATACTTGAAGGTAGAGATAACGTCGAACAGCTGTTTGACGTTACTTCCCTTTGATTAACATGTAAACCTTAGTGAATTGACAAAAATTCTGTTTTTTTTTTTAGAGGCCCAAAAGCCATTGAAAAAGTTTCAAAACAATTTAAAGAGCCGATTTTTTTAAATTAAATTCTTAGTTTTGTCTCTCCATGGGAAAGCCCAATGCTGAAAATTAAAAAAATTAATAAAAAAAAATTGGCTTGTTAAATTGTTTTGAAATTTTTTTCTATGGCTTTTAAGCACTAATATCTGTCTCTCAAAAAATTTCTGAATTTTTGTGAATTTGCTAAGGTTTACATGTTAATCAAAGGGAAATACGTTGAACAGCTGTTCGGCGTTATCTCTACCTTAAGTTGTTTTGAAACTTCTTCTATGGCTTTTAGCCACTAATATCTGCCTCTCAAAAAAATTCAGAATTTTTGTGAATTTACTAATATGTTAATCAAATATACATCAAACAGCTGATCGACGTTATCTTGGCCTTAAAATATTGCCAGATTCGGCACTTTTATTTGAAAGTAGTGAAAACGTATGACTAATATTTTGAAACATTTCGGTGTATAATTTTCTTCCAATTAATTTTCATGTTATAAATCATAATTAATTATATAATTTTAATTAATTTTCACAAATACACCACGGCTAATAAAAAAATATATTTAAGAATTTAAAGGGACATAGGACAATGCAATCATGAATGCATAAAAAGTTTATGTAAGATATGTTAATAGGAGTAATGAGTAAATTTCCGTTGTTGGACCATCCCCCGAATTTATAAAAATTGAATAAATTTAGACAGCCGCAGGGCAATTGCACCGGCAACATCGCACTGAGCATGGCTGGGCGGGAGGAGGGAGAGTGAGTTCCATGGAAAATTGGCAGCTATGTTGCCTTTCGTGATTGCTGACGCCAGCAATCCACACTTCAGCTACTAGCTGGGCGTTTACCCTGAGGCACTCGCCACCGTGCGGCATTATATTCATACTCAGTTAGTGGGCAACTTTTAAATAAAAAATACTTATTTTTATGGTCCCCTGTCCCTTTAATCTGAATAAAGTTTGTTTACATCCTCAATTAAGTGTATATTAGATAACATATTGTATAATAATTATACACATTATTATTGAAAACTTAAGTTTACCACAGTATTCAAGTGTATCATTAATATCATTATACCATACATATTTTAATAACCATGACAATCTTTGCAATTGCTGTTTCAATGAGTAACTTGTTTCCTGTCGTCCATATTTCTCTTGTTCAACTTAATATTTAATGTAAATAAATGTTGCTGTCTTTTTTTTTCCTAGTAACTATTTTTCCTTGAAATGAAAACTAAACATGTTTTGACTGAAAGCTATTGTTTCAGAAACAGCTTTTCGTGAGACTGCAGCATAAAAGCCACATCGATCAACTAGCCTTGCCTCCCACACTGCCTCTCACCTTCTCTACTCCTGACACAGCTCCACCTCTCACATCTAACCTTGCAACTTCCAGTCACAGTTCCTCTGAGTTACCAGAGTGTCAACCTCCCAAAGTCCCTACTCCTGAAGTGGTTCCAAAACGTAAATCAAGGAGACAGCGCAACATTGAAACCTCCAACAAGAGTCATTCACTTGAGATGTTCCAACCCTCCAACCTCCCTATTCCTGAACTTTCTTCAGAATGTAATTACATGAAGACCTCCAGCTCCGTCATCCCGAGATCTGAAGTGGCTTCAATACGTAAATCAGAGAGACTCCGTAGCTCTGCACCCTGCAAATGTGGCTGCTCATTGAAAATCAAGCCCAGCAAGATATCTCTTGCTTCTAATACGGAAACTGCATTCAAGACTGTTCAACACCACGGGCACACTGTTCCTGGTGATTCAGTCTCTCGCTTTAAAGCAATAAAAACGCCCAGAGTAACCTCATCAAAAAGTATACCAAAAAAGAAGAAAAAATATGATTACCATGGCCCAGAAGAGCCCTTTGGGTGTCTAAGTGACGAATCATCACTTGATGATGTCCTCGTGTCTTGTAAGCCATCTGTGGCTCTAACAACGGAGTCCGTAACTTCATCCAAGTCTGCTCCAGCTATTAACTCAACTTATGGAATTAACATTGAAATTGCTTCCAATGCCCCAGCAACAGAAGCTGCTGCAAGGAGTACAAATTCTGTGATAAAAGATAAGGCTCAGATAAGTACCAAGGCTCATCTCGGAGCTACCCCTAATAACAAAAAATTAATTACTGCTGCTCTTTCTGTAATTCCTATATCAACCTCCCACATTACACCTTCAGCTCCCGAAAATATTATGGACGACTTAAATGCAATCAGCGAAGGGCTTTTTACACTTGATGACGCGACGATGAAGGAGACAGGCAGACGAAGTGTTCGGTTGCAGAAGAGAATCAGTGCTCAGTGCAAGGCAGAAGAAAAACAGAAAAAGGGACTAATTTCAGTGTCTCCAGAGAAGTGTTCAGGTCTAAAAGCCAAAATATGTAACAAAAAAATTAAAAGCACATCTATGTCAGACACAAAAACTTCAGAGACCACCACAGAATCGCAGCAACCTGATCCTCGGCTCAGTCCGTTTTTAAATGTGGTTTTGTCCACCAGCCAACATGATGGAGAGAAATCTACTTCTAGTCAAGGACTCAAGAAAAAGTGGGCGTCACTGGAGTCCTTACACACTCCAGAGGACTTGACGTTGGAGAGTGGCTTCTCTACGGAAACATCTTCCCGGACTTGTGGTGAAGGCTGCAGTGCTGCAGCCTTCTCAGCACTGACATCGTGGCAGAAAGTCCCCGGCACAATCTTCAGCATATATCAGTTGAGTCACTCATGTAAACTTAGGGCTGTCTCACACAGAATCACATAATTTCGCAGTGTATGATCAAAAAATTAAGACTACTGTATATGCGATTAAGTATACGCGTGCACACAGCTTTGTTTCATATCGCATTGCATGTGATCGTACATTTCTCATTTGGAAACGGTTCTAAATTTTTATTATACAAAATCATACTATACAAAGGTAGTGTGCAACCTCCCTTACACTTGTTTTATTTGTAGGGTAACAATAAGTATTTTTTAATTCATTGTTTTTGTTTTGTTTTCTCATCCAAGTGATAATACTTTTGAGACTAGATCAGTAAATATATAATATATTATATTGGGAGGAATTAAATTGTTTTTTTAAAGTAGAGTGAGCGATTGCATTTTTTTTTTTTAATATTTAATTTTCTAAAAATACTTTAAGCTGCCCTCTATTGAGAAATGAAAACCAAAAAATTCCATCTCAAATAGTTTCACCACACAAAATTCCCAAAGTTGGTGTTTCGGAGGCCTTCAACGTGCACGCCTTATGGAACGTAAAACCGCGTTATACTCCAACATTTTCTGAACTATGGTACCATTTAAAAAATACCTACGTAATCTATGATGAATTCTTTAATGGATTTTTAAATAAAAAACAAAGTTTACGGAGCTGTTTTTTCGGAAAAAAATCTTTAAGTTTTTGCGGGTTCATTCCCATAAGGATTTTCATGATTTTTTTCCAAGAAAACGACCCCATAAAATTTTTTTTTATTTGAAAATTCATTAAAGAATTCATCATAGATTACGTAAGTATTTTTTAAATGGTACCATAGTTCAGAAAAAGTTGGAGTAAAACGCGGTTTTATGTTCCATAAGGCTGCACGTTAAAGGCCTCCGAATCACCAACTTTGGGAATTTTTTGTGGTGAAACTATTTGAGATGGAATTTTTTGGTTTTCATTTCTCAATAGAGGGTAGCTTAAACTATTTTTAAAAAATAAAATATTAAAAAAAATGAACTCGCTCACTCTACTTAAATCACGTGCATAATTATTGCTATTTTGTTGTAGAAGTGAAAAAAAACTTTACATATTCTGTAACTTCTGCTACAGATGTATAGCATAATTTTGATGAATTGCCTGTCAGACCTGATTATGACTTAAGCGGCATTAATCGTCTAGCAGAGATGTGAAGTAGTTATAGCTCGTAGCCAGGGGAAATTTTAATAATGAAATTTTAAATACTTATGTAATAAATCCGCATGGTAACATTCTATCAAGTTGAATTTTCAAGTGATTCTGTAGCCTAGCTTTTTATTCCAAGAATCTGCAGTGTACCTTATCACATCAAGTATTAAATATTTTTTAAATTTGAAAGGCGACCTTAATTTAAAGTTATTGGCTCATTTTTTTAACCTGCAGTTCTTGTTGAGCTTTTTAATTGGCTCTTGTGATGCACATAAAATGTACATGATGTTGCAGGGCTTTGAAGCGTGATGTGCAGATAGAAAGGGCCCTTAGGAAGCTTTATGCTGCCCTTGAGATTAACCGGCCCTTGCCAGACCTTGATGGGGCACTTGCAGAAGTAGCTAAGATCAAGAAATTGGTGACTGGACCTCTCATGCTCCTCAAAAATCCTCCTCTCGTCATAGCAACAATCAAAGTGAGTCGATCCTCGCATGTTATTTCACACAAACTCAGAACCTTCTTGTAACATTTATAAGATTAGGCACTGCATTATATCTTTGCTGATAACTGATTTATTGTTTGCATTATAGACCATGGGTGCTCCAAAGTGCTATCAATCAACAATTATCGTATTCACTTGTTAAAGGCACATTTTTTATATTATTTTTGTTCCATTGCTGTTTTCTTAAACTACAGTTTTACATATTTCTTTATTAACCTAAATTAATGGTCATGAAACTCATGAATGGTCCCCATCAAACAAGGAAGCATTATCTTTGTTTATTTATTTATTTATTTATTTATTTATTTATTTATTTATTTATTTATTTATTTATTTATTTTTCAAGTGTCAAGAGTTTTGCCAGATGTGTTACGGTTACCTATGACTCTGCTGAATTGCAATAATTCCACACCACAGGAGGCTAAAAAACTGAAATATGATTATACAGTCAGTGCACCGAAATAATAAATATAAAGAAATACGATTTTTTTGCCTATAACTGAAATTATTTCTTGTTTTTGGGGTCTTGTTGCAAAGCATTTCTTTATTTCCAGCTGATTTGGTACCGTCCAACACAACAGCAAATGAGGAACTTTGGCAAGGACAAAGTGAGTATTGTTGATTATTATTTTAACTTCATAAGGTACCACTAAATTTGACTGCAACTGTACATGGTTGTAGTTTGGGAAATAACATTAAAGATAAAGATTAAAATCATTAATTGAGGATGTGATATAATTTCTTTGCTTCATTTTGCTACTTTTGAATCACAGAGAGTCTAATGACTGACTGGCTTGTCAGCCTTAAAAACGCATTTCTTGCCCATTGGACTCACTGTGTTATTGAAACCTATGTGGTTGTAGCAGATAATTGATTTTCACTCCTGTTAATTTTATTTCTCATTGGAATTATTTGTTGCTCTGCTACCACTTTCATTAACCATTACCAATGAAATTTTTGTCACACACTATACCAAGGGTGGGGGGGGGGGTGTCCGAAACAACCTGCTGTATCGTCACTTCCACATTTAAAAAAAAAAATGCTGGGTGGTTAACTAGGGATTGCAATTTTTTCCAGAATTTTCCTGCTTTAAAAGGGTGACGGGTCGTCTCTTCCCCCACCCCCTCCCTGGTAATGCTAGGATTAAGCATGTTGTTAATTGAGAGAAACCATTTTCAGAGTTGTATGACTTGCATCATAATTCGATCAAGTAATTGCAAATGAGTATCATGAGAGAGGGTATACGTCCATTGAAACATAAATTCCCTTTGTTTGTCACATTTGTACACTCGTTTCCTTGGAAAATTTTCATTAGCAGCCTTGGTAAATAACCATGCCTTGTGTTTTTAATTTACTCATGGGGTATGGTGATTAACAAACCTGTAAATGGATTTTTTTTTCCAAGGCGAAAAGATACCTCCAGAATTGTAAATTTGTTACATTTTTAATTAATTTATTATTTGTCACACCTGTAAAAAAAGGTCACCATTATTTAGTAATTTTATGCAGTAAATTATTCACAGACTGCTGGGGTCTAATAGAATAGTTAATTCCATCCTCCTGCTCCCTACTAATGATGGTAACAGTGTTAAATGTCACAACTTGTTTGTTTCTGCTGCAGGATATTCAAATGTCTCAGGCCTCTGTTCTTCGCCAGAAAGCGGCTGAACTCCACCAACACATGCAGGTAAGATCCGACCCGAACAAATTTAATTATGTGTTGTCTCTAGTTTTAAAAGCTCCTTTTGACCATTTTAGTAACAGTAAATCCTTTTCAGAAAAACTATGAAATAACAAAGCTTATTAGAAATGTGGAAAAGGGCTTTTCAAATCAGTTAACATATTTAATGTTCTCTGGATTTTGTCTAAAAATTGTGTTTACGTTGAAATATTATTTATGTTTTCTTAATATTTGATCAATCTAAACATAAATTCATTGATAATATAAAAACTGTACAATATAACAAAACTTTGTTTTCTGTCCTTTTTTCTTTTCTTTTTAATCTAATTTTACAATGCTAAAATATAAAGAGAGATTTTTAAAAAATCTCTTATTTTATAGAAAAGTTATCTATTTTGTGATCTTATTTTTTCATTTTAAATTTAAAACAAATTACAGAAGAAATTTGAATACTACATTTTGGTTAAGGGTAAGTTACAAGGGCAAGGTAACTTGCGCACCCAATGTTAAAAAACAAATCCCACACATGAAAATTATGAAAAAAAAATGACATGTTCTCCTCTACATTCCCTATCAGTGGCTAAAATATCAGGTGTACAAATTCGAGCTAGTTTTGAGTTATGAATTTTTAAGGTAGAGATAACGCCGGTCAGTTGTTCGACATAGGTTCCTTTGATTAACATGTAAACCTTAGCAAATTCACAAAAATTCTGAAGTTTTTTTGAGAGGCAGATATTAGTACCTGAAAGCCATAGAAAAAGTTTCAAAACGAGCCGCTTTTTTTTTAACTATTTTTTAATTTGTCTCTATGGGAAAGTCCTATGCTGAAAATTAAAAAAAATAATAATAATTAAAAACAATTGGCTTGTTAAATTGTTTAGAAATTTTTTCTATGGCTTTTAAGCACTAATATCTACCTCTCAAAAAATTTAAGAATTTTAATGAATTTGCCAAGGTTTACATGTTAATCAAAGGGACCTAAATTGAACATTTGACCGGCATTATCTCTACCTTAACGTTGACTAATTTAACATGGAAGTTTGATTTTTTCCATGTTAAAGTAGTCAACTTTAAAAATGAATAAATAAAAAACTTGCTCGAATTTGTATACCTAATATTTTAGCTACTGATAGGGAATGTAGAGGAGAACATCATAATTTTTTTCCATACTTTTCATGTGGGGGATTATTTTAACATTGGGCGCGTTAACTTCCCCATCGGAAAAATTACTTCATTTTTATGAAGCTATCATAACACAGTGGATTAACGGTGGTTATTTTTGCAGTGCTTCTTTCACGTGCCAGAGGGTCGTGTCTTTTCGGTGTGGTTTGCCGAGATAATTTCCGAGCTGTGGTTACTCTTTCCTACCGATAATAAGGTGCTCAGCATTGTGGACAACATTATTTGTAAGTGCCCTTTCTGCATCTTCTTGCCTTTAATAAAATTACTTACTGTATAATCAATTCAGACATCAAGCTTATTTCCCATTAGGATTGTATAGGAGAACAAAGGAGAAAGTTTGTGAAATCAGACCATCAGCATCTGGGATGGATGTCCACAGATAGGATGCAAATTGTGTTGACTGGAAAACTATCCAAGCTCCTTTGACATATTTGTAAAGTTCATAGAAGTTTTTGGTTGAAAAATATAATGCAAATTTTCAGCATCTCTTTTACTTAAAAAAAAATCGGCATTACTATTTTGTCCCTTGTATAATTATATGACAGTATTTTGTAACACGGTTCAAGCACCGTAGTTGCAGAGTTTGTAGACAAGAAAAATAAGTAGTCAGACTATGTTAAAATTCCCCGATGATTCAATGTCTCGCTTTGTCTCTATGCATGGCACCATCAAGATACATTAAAAAAGAGCGGGAACATATTTTAAAATGTATATTTGTAGTACTCTTTTTCTTGTTGATTTTGTTGTTTTAATTTGCGGGTCTTTGCAATGTCACTCAGTTGAATTAGTATAGCAGAGCTAACAGATTTTTTATTTCTTATTAAATTGTCTTTAATGTTTTTTAAATAATTTGACTAAAATATATACATATCTTTTTTTAAGCAAAAAAGTCAATTTAGTATGTTTTTCTCCAGAAATGTTGTCCCTAATGTGTGCTGCATGTTTGAGATGTTTCTGAAGTTTTGTTTGTTACAGTAGATGCCAGCAGCGACGATGACGAGGAGGAGGAGGTGCTGAAACCAGGTGGCAGCCGTAACAGCAGTTGCAGCAGTAGCCGTTGTAGCAGCAGTAGCGATTGTCGCAGCAGTAGCCGTTGCAGCAGCAGTAGCGGTTGTCGCAGCAGTAGCCGTTGCAGCAGCAGTAGCAGTGTGTCATCTGGGGAGGTGAGGCTTGAAACTCCCCAATAGTACCCCAGTCTTGAACAGTTCTTAGTGTTAGCAAATACGTCACTTGGTAACTTTTTCATTTAAAGACTTATCTCAAGTGATAACATATAACTGGGATGTGACATAAGGCTTTGGGCAACAAAGCTATACCAAATGACGTTTTTTCAGGCTTTGAATCAATAAAAACTGAATGTGCAGGATAAAATCTCCTGATTTAAAATTTAAAGAAACAAAAAGTTTAAATGAAGCATATTAAGTTGTAAGGACAATGACGATTAATGTACCATTTAATACAACAGCTTTGATGAAATTAGTCTAAACTTGTGTATAATTATGGTAATTATCAAATCAAAACTATTGTTGTTGTTATTTACATATTTTTTCAAGAGTTGTTAAGAATTAATTTAAAGGATTAGTAAGCCCCGGCCTTGTCTTTAATATATATCATGTATCATAGGTAGTTAAAAAATACTGGGTACAAAAAAACAACATCCACCCTAAAGTTCCCATATAAACGGCTAGTAACGTCAGCTATTCAGTGACGACAACAGGCCACAGAGAGAAGCGGCTGGGTCAAAATGTGAAAGGAAAGTCAAAGCATTTGCCGATTTGCTCACTTTGCTAGTGAATATAAGGTTTGTTTATGCTGCCACAGAGTTGACACTTTTTAAGTAAATGAATTTACATTCCATAAATGAACCTGCGAAGTATCATTTTTCTGCGACGCTTGTGAAGACCACGAAAACTAATTTAATCTGACGATATAAAATCACTGAAATTGTCGAAAGACTTTCTCTTTTTTTTTCTGCCTTCGACTCCCCGGCGGGCGGGCGGGCGAGGGTGCGACAATAAAATTGTCTCCTTACAAACCTACCCTCCTCTCACATGACCCACACATGGATGGCGTGCCGCGGGGAGGGTTACCCTTATTGTTCAACTCCTTGAAAAAAATTTACAACTAAGAAAAATAATAGTAATTGCCTTCTCGATGTGTCCTCTTCGTGTTGTTGACATGATCAACGGTGACCGAGCTGACACCCTTCGGTCAAAAGAAACTGATATATTGCAGTGGGTCTCACACATCATATTCAAGCTAGAAGAGCCTTGTGGCCCATTGTCGTCAGACCCTCGTACTTTTAAACAATAATTAAAATTACCAATGAAGTGTGACACATGTTTTAAACCTAAAATTGGGCCTGGCTATAGACTGTCATTAAAAGAAAAATACATGTTAATCCGGGTTTACTAGTACTTTAATGACACAATTGGCAGCCATTGCTAATATTTAGAGAGCAGAAAAAAGTCATTTCGACTTTTTGTGCATATGAGGACTATTTTGTTGTCATTTAGGATGTCCACCGATCTCCGGAAGTGGATTAAGATAACCCTATAAAAAAAATGACTATTTAGCCTATTTTTTGTTTTTGCGACTATTTTGGCAAAATGTGACTTTTTTGTGACTTTTTGACACTTCTTAGTGCGCATTTCAGCTATTTTCTTCAAATCGTCAGTAGGAATTACTAAAGAAATATAGAGTAAAAAAATAAAACTCACAAACATATCAGAATTTTAAACACAGAATTTTTTTTAACAATGCACGCCATCTATGGATGTTCATCTTTTAAAACTAATAAAAAAGTTTGCTGCCTTTTCTAAAGAAAATTGACTTTTTGTAGACTATTAGGCGCTTGCATGTGACGTCAGTGTGACCTTGGATCGGGAGTTTCAACAGTCGTCCGCCAGTCGTCGATGGTGGCCTGGTGGAACTCCGCAATGTATAAGCATATAGGAGAAAATATTAAAAATATATTTAAAAATATATAAAGAAAATATTCTAAATTCTGAGGTGAGCAAAAGTTTGTAAATTTTATTTTAAACATTTTGTTCACCTCACATTTTTTATTTTCATTTTAAATAATTTATAATGTATTTTTTTTAATCTTTTGCCTGCATGCAGAGTTCTCTACCACTCCACCGGCATGGCAAGCTGCGCGCGCATGTTTTCACTCAGCCCCTGTAAAGTAGACTGATTGCGTTGCTCATGCAACCGCCTTATTAAAAAGAAAAAAAAAAAGGCGAATTTGTTTAAAGACTATTTTCCAAAAAAGTTGACTTTTTAGGCGCCTATATTTGAAAAAAAAATGTGACTTTTTTTCGCTCTCTACTAATATTTTCCTGATTGTAAATCTAAAATATTTTTACACAGAATGATAAAGGACAATTTGACTATTATACAACAAATCATAACCTTCAATTAATTAAATCTCCAATTTTCTTGTATTATATCATCCTTCGTCCGGAATAATGAGCTATGTGCTTTTTTAGGTGCAATTTCCCACCTGAAAAAGCAGATAGCTCATTATTTTCAGAAAATCAAGGGAAGCAGATAGCTCATTATTCCGGACAAGGGACGATATACTGTATATTTTTCCACCATACAGCTTTGTATTATTTAAATAAAAAAATGAAAATGAATAAATATATATATATATATTATATATATATATATATATATATATATATATATATATATATATATATATATATATATATATATATATATATATATATATATATATAATAATAATAATACAACTTTATTTGCTAAACAATGAATGAACATGTAAATTGAAACACAAATAAAGAGAAAATAGGAGTATCAATATATAAATAATAGAGGCTATTAACAACTTGTAGTAATATGAAAAGACTTGTGTCTACATCTGTCCGCAAGTTGTAGAACTAAAATTTTTAAGTTGAGATGCAGACTCCCTATTGGCTGTTAATCAAAGACCAATTTTCAGTTGTTTAATCAGCATTATCCAATGCCATCTATCACCATTTTTTTGTCTCCCTTGAGATGTTTACTCTGGTATATGCTCAACATATGGAAAAGACAAAATTGTGACGTTTACTATGTTTGCAGGCTGACTAGCGGGGGAGCCAATCAGCAAGGAGTTGAGTAGCGGCAAATCACAAAAGCTGCTGCTGCCAGCCAATGATGTTCCAGCCAATCGAGGACAGCACATCACACGCCAGTGAAGTGAGGCAAATGATGGCACTCGGCTGGCATAACTGGAAGACTTGTACCCCACCCCCCTTACCCCCATTTTAATTATGACTAAAATTTTGACTTTGGTTCTTAGAAAGATATTTAGTTGTATTGCTTGAAAGACAATTTTTATTTAGCTTTTAAAAAAATGTTTATCAATTTGTAAGTTTTGTTTCTTCTTATTGTGACTATTTGTTATTTATACAAGTCACTCTTTCCTTGGAAATGTTGTCACCAAAATCATTAGATCATTCAAATATTACAACAAAGCTGTATGTATTTTCATTGGCGAGAGAAAGTTTCTAGGGAGGCAACTGTACCTAGTTCATGTTTGCTACTGAAAAAAACACAAATTAAGGCTTTGTAAGTTGCTTGAGTATACTGTTAGTTTTTATTTTGCATAATTTTTGGTGAATAAATTTTTTTAATGAAGTGAAATTACCTCTCAACTCTCTTCATAAAAGACATTTTTGATTTTTTGAAAGTCATGAATAAACAACTGTGAATAAATTAAACAACACATAATTATGTGTTCAGTGTTTGTACTGCTCTCATTTTATTTTCAAGATTTGATGACCATAGGAGTGTTTTGTTAATCAATCTACCAAGTGGGCTGGTCCATTTAGCGAGACTGAATTGATAGAGCATGTGGATTGGTTGTTCGCTTCTCTGTGGCTGCACCAACCATAACCCCCTCAATGTCCTACTCCTACTGGCTGCTGTCATGCAAGATTAATAATAATAAAAAACACATGTGTGCAGTTGTTACAACTTATATGTTGTTCTTGATATCCATTATCCAATCTCTGCCTTTTATAGACTCTGAGTGTCCACTTAATGAGCTATAGACCCTGAGTGTCCACTTAATGAGCTGGTTAAGTAATTTTTAATTGTTTTTGAGAATATAATTTAATTTCTTGTGAAATACTATATCTTATTCATGTAAGTTGTTAGTTGAGTGTATGAACACATTTTTATTATATGAATGGAGTACAGTGTATTTATGTGTTTTTTAAAAGGATTTTGTATATAAACTCTGGATAGGTGACTGTGCTGCCGTCGGTGAGACACGGTCGTGAGGAGGAAGTGGGTGGCGGTTACAACAGTAACCAATGGGATGTGCACCATTTAAACGTTGCGGAACTTCCATACAGTTTACAATGCAGATGGTTGCGCTGAGCCGCCATCTTACGTTGGAGATTCGCCTCAGTAGCTCTAATGCTGTTGGTATAGAGATAACCTATCCAGAGGTTACATAATACAAAATCCTGTTTTGTTTTTTTTTACCAATAATTCAGCATAAAATATTGTTGTTAACATTAGGAGATTTAAATATGTTTGCTGTAGCTTTTGAGTGCTCAATGAACATTTATACTAGCTGTTTATTAAATTAAATACTGCATGTGCTTAATAATTTGGGCTATGTATGTTTCTTTAATAAATTTAATTCAATAATGACTAATTCTTACAAGTTAAAAATTTGTACCTTTTTACTTGTCAGAGAATGCAACATCATATAATTTAACTTAACATTTTATGTGTTAAACATAAAATTTATATTAAATAAAACAGCTTCATTGAGCAGTCACATAAAATCTTTTTTATCATTCATAAAGCTTGAGACAAACTCATTACTAAAATTGAATTCCAAAATTCAATTTTTATTACCATGTGTATTATACTGTATATACACGGTAACAAAAACTAGTCATTTTTGTTTATTTTTAAAGTAAATATTAGAAATTATATAATAGTGGGCTTCTTTAGCCTTATTTTTAAAGCAATATTCTTTATTTTAAATCCAAGAGGTGAACTTTAAAACAAGAAAGAGATACAGTGGCCTCGTACCATCCCCTCCCCCGTATTCTTGCCTCCCGACAATGGGAGGGTTGTTTTTTTTGTAGCGACGGTACAGCCGCCCTTACGATACCCACCCCCACCATAGGGATTTCTTTAGAAAAACGACTGTTAGTGACGTAGCAGAGGAAGTCGGCTTGGCTTTTGGCTTGTTGCTTGGCAGTAGAGATTGAGAAGTGTTTGCTGTAAGGTGTCTACTAGTTACTGTGATGTGCTGCAGTGATAAAATATTTTTTAATTCGTATTTTTTCTATCAATTTTCGTTATCTTTTTAACTTAAATCATACATTTTGTTGATTAAGGTGTTATACTAAACTTGAATTTTAATAGCAATTTGATCATACAGACCGATAATGTGTCAATTGCTCCAAAATGCTTCAATGAAATAAAGCTACCGAATAACACTAATTTATATACAATGTAAATAAAAATTATTGGAGTGTCGTTCTCGTTTTTCATCACTCTTCTTTTTAACACCATATCAAATAGTAAATAGCCACCACATACGCGTGTGTGACGTACTAAAAATTGTGAAAAAATACGAATGAAAATGTTTTTATATAAAATAAGATGGATGCCCCAAACCTACCCCAAGCCCACACTACACGTTCATCTACTACTTGCATTATTATTGCATTTTAAAATTATATTTAATCTTGTCTTGTCATTTGATGAGTAAAGTGTAAGTTTGATAACGATTAATTTTTTTATATCATAAAATAATAATGCATAAAAACACACTTTTATACAAATATAGTTAAGTTTTATAATATAGAAGAAAAAAGAAAGTACTAGAAGAAAAATATAACAATGCCAGAAATTAAAGGCATAACTCTAAATGAAAGTAAAGTTACTTCTTTGGTTTCAAAAAGAAATACACCGACAATAAAGAGGCGACTCTAAAATATAATACAGTCCTCCTTTATACCTGCTGTCCGGCCCCCTCAGTTTTAAAGTCGCCTCTTGGAAATGACTTGAAGATACAGTGAAGAATTAAAGTACCCTCTTGCATTACATTGCGAGGGATTTCTTTAATTTTATGGACGAAATTTTTTACCGTGTATAATGTTATTTATTGTATTATGATGGACACTGTGGCAAAAATATCAATGTCGTCAGATCACTTTTGATGCAGCTAATCTGCACCGCAGTCTACTGTCAACTTTGCCGTATAGTGAAGTGTTTATTTTATTTACACAAAAGGTTTTCACTGAAACGGTTGTATTTTGTCACATGTAGTTACTTGACTATGTAGATCAAATTTTATGATTGGCTACCGCTATTGACTTAAGCAGGATGTGATACTTATTTGCTCAATATGCTTGCGTAAGTTACACAATGCACCAATGAAGATTGAGCGCTATAGTGGCGTCGCCCTAGTGGTAGATCACCCAAGATAGGCTCTTGTCTGTATCTTTGGAAAATGGTAAATCGTTCTGATATTCAAAAACTATTACAATTTTTTTCTATTTTTACTTGTTTAGGTTAATATTAATTTTTTTCCTTTACTTATAATAGGTAAAAAAATATTTTAGATTTGCCCAATATGCTATGTAAGATTAATAATAATAATAAAAACACATGTCTGTAACTGTTAGTATACTTAATGGTGAACATGTTCACCTTTAAAAGTTTACACATTCAGAAACCTTGGTGCAATGTTCACGTACCTCAATATCTCCACTCAATTCCTAATAAAGCTGCTGTAGGAAAATTAGTTTGAAAAGTTAAATCGGTGGTGATTTGATAGCATTGAGGGAAAGATAACATGAAACATTGATTGTTGTAGTCCCATTTGGTTAACATGTAAAACTTGGCAACCTCATAATAATTCTGATTTTTTTTTTTGAGAGACAGTTCTTAGCACCAAAAAAATGTAGTGAAAATTTCAAAACAATCACTTGATTCAATTTTTTTAAATATTTTTTATAAAATGTAATATATATATATATAATATAATATTTATAAATTATATAAATTATAAACTATGTAAATATAAAGAAAAGGAAAAAAAGCTAAAATTAATGTAAAAATTAAAAAAAGACAATATAATATATTACGTAAAATATAACACAATATTTAAGTATTTTAAGTTAAATCTGGATGCGCATCCGCGGGATGCTCGAAAAATTTAAAAGCATCCTGATGCTCGAAAAAAATGCGAGCATCCGGTCCCTGATTTTTTTAAATTTCCAGTATAGGGCTTTCCTATGGAGACCTGGACTAATAAATTAATATATAAAAGAATTGGATCGAGCGATTGTTTTGAAATTTTTTCTACATTTTTTTGGTCACTCAAAAAAAAAAAAAAAAAAAAAATTAGAATTATGAGGTTGCTAAGGTTAACATGTTAATCAAATGGGACTGCAACAATCAATGTTTTGTGTTATCTTACCCAGTGGTGAAAGTAAGCCAGTGCGCACCAGTGCCGCACTGGTAAGACATTTGACGCCAGTGCGGCACACTGGTAAGACACTGATCGAAATTTACTAAAAAAATCAATAATTTTTAATGAAAAAAAAACAATATTTGCAAGTATGAGCAGATCACATTATAAACCATTATAATCATGCTCAATACATGTTCTTGTACTTTGATTTTATTTATCTCACGAAGTTTTAACTTGCACTTTCTTTTAATTAAAAGGCAAAAATTTGTACTAAAAAAAAGTAATTGAAATCCATGTTGAATGTATTTACTT
The DNA here is from genome assembly GCA_949825025.1 of Siphlonurus alternatus. NCBI lineage: Eukaryota > Metazoa > Arthropoda > Insecta > Ephemeroptera > Siphlonuridae > Siphlonurus > Siphlonurus alternatus. The sequence continues at coordinate 61,067,456 of OX463788.1, read as the reverse complement.
TTATTTATATTTTTCATTGGGTAAAAGATAAAAATAAATTGACAATTTGTGATACGAAATTGTTGCATTATAAATAAATAGTAAGTGCTACAGTAAAACATTATTTTAAAAGACTACGATAAAAAAGTTAATTTTAATATTTTTCTCACAAACGCCTAGCTTTTTTTTTTATTGGCGCGCGAGCCTGAGAACACATTTATTTATTATATAATTTTTTTAAATTTTTTTAATCAAAGAATTTTTTATATATATTTTTTAAATATCTGTAGGTTTACTGATGTTTACTGGGTTTACTATTTTATCTTCAATTTTCCTATAAATTGGTAGTCGTTATCACCTTTTTTAAATTGTAACCTATACATCTTTTTGGAATTTTTTTATTAAATTAATTTATTTTGAGACATTTTAAACGATAATTTAATTATTTAAAAAAATGTATCATTTATTAAATTAATTAAATTTATAGAATATTCTAAATTGTGAAACAGTTCATTAAAATATTGTTATTGGATTAACACTGCTGCTAGACATAGACAACTTGTTTGCGATTTTTTTTTTTCATATTAAATGTCATGTTTTAATTTTCATTAGCCAACACCGGTATTTTTGAATATTTTTTTTTATCATGCAATTTAATATGCGACACTACATTTTTTTTTAATCGGTTAAAAGTTTGAATAATTATTTAATTTTACTTATTTTGTGGGATTTTCAATATTTTTTCTGGAAAAACGGCTCCGTAAAAAAATATTTTATTTTTAAATCGAAAATTCATTAGTAAATTTATGATAAATTACGTACGTATTTTTAATTGGTACCATAGTTCAAGTAAAGTTTAAGTAAAAAGTAAAAAGCTGTTTTCTTTGCCAAAATTTTGCATGTTAAACGCCTCCGAAACACCAACTTTGGGAAATTTTTGGTTTTCATTTCTTAATTAATAGAGAGGGCAGGTTTTAAAAATATTTTTAGAAAATAAATTCTTTAAAAAAATGTAATCGCTCACTCTATTTAAAAAATTAATAATAAATCAATTTTAGTGCAACTTTCATTTAAAAAAAATAAGCCACGCCCCTTTTTCCCAAAAAATCGCGCCTCCGGCGGGGGTTTGGGCCCTTCAGGCCTCTATCTGAAGCGCACTGGTAAGAATTTGAAACTACTTTCACCACTGATCTTACCCTTAAACTTGTCGAGCTTGAGCCTCCCTGCAATGTGGTTGTGGGAACTCCGCTAGATCGCTCCGCCATATTGCAGCGAGGCTCAAGTTTAAAGCTACCAAACCATCACTGATTTCACTTTTCAAACTAATACTTATATAGGAATCATGTGAAAGTATTGAGGCGCGTGGATACCAAAAAAAACTCTACAAAATCACTTTTGTTCACCTTTAAAGGAAAGAGAACACTGATAAGCTGTTTTTTTAGTTTTTATTGATTAACATGTAAAACTTAGCAACCTCATAATAATTCTGATTTTTTTTTTAGAGACAATTCTTAGCACCAAAAAAATGTAGTGAAAATTTAAAAACAATCACTTGATTCAATTTTTTTCAATATATTTTATATAATGTAATATATATATAATATAATATTTATAAATTATATAAATTATAAACTATATAAATTATAAACTATATAAATATAAAGAAAAGGAAAAAAAACTAAAATTAATGTAAAAATTAAAAAAAGACAATATAATATATTACGTAAAATATAACACAATATTTAAGTATTTTAAGTTAAATCTGGATGCGCATCCGCGGGATGCTCGAAAAATTTAAAAGCATCCTGATGCTCGAAAAAAATGCGAGCATCCGGTCCCTGATTTTTTTTAAATTTCCAGTATAGGGCTTTCCTATGGAGACCTGGACTAATAAATTAATATATAAAAGAATTGGATCGAGCGATTGTTTTGAAATTTTTTCTACATTCTTTTGGTGCTAAGAACTGTCACTCAAAAAAAAAAAAAAAAAAAATCAGAATTATGAGGTTGCTAAGGTTAACATGTTAATCAAATGGGACCGCAACAATCGATGTTTTGTGTTATCTTACCCTTAAACTTGTCGAGCTTGAGCCTCCCTGCAATGTGGTTGTGGGAACTCCGCTAGATCGCTCCGCCATATTGCAGCGAGGCTCAAGTTTAAAGCTACCAAACCATCACTGATTTCACTTTTCAAACTAATATTTATATAGGAATCATGTGAAAGTATTGAGGCGCGTGGATACCAAAAAAAAACTCTACAAAATCACTTTTGTTCACCTTTAAAGGAAAGAGAACACTGATCAGCTGTTTTTTTAGTTTTTATTGATTAACATGTAAACCTTAGCAGACACACAAAAGTTCTGAAAATTTTTTGAGACAGATTTTAGTACCTAAAATGATCTAAAATCCACAGAAAAAAATTTCGAAACAATTATTCGAGCCAATTTTTTTTTTTTTTTTTTTAATTAAGTTTTTAGTTTAAAGCCCTATGCTGAAAATTAAAAAAATTGATTAAGAAACCCGTCTCGAATAATTGGTTTGAAATTTTTCTGTGGCTTTTAGGTATTAAAATCTATCTAGTTAATTAATTTTCATTTTTTCATTTTTTTTTATTATTTATTTATATTTTTTTTTTATCTTATTTGTGTAAGTTGTTCGTTGGGTGTCTGAACACAATTTTATGTTATGTATTTTTGTTACCACGTATTGGGCATAGTTGTTATCAGCATTAGTTTTAAATATGTAGTTTTGGTATGCTGCATAAACTTTTATAATGTTCATTACATTCAATACTTATTTGGTAATTTTTTTCATGGGTTTTGGGTATCCTTTTCTTTCATTAAATACAGTGTAATGACATAACTTTTAAACTTAAAGTACAGTGAGCGATTACATTTTTTTAAATATTTTATTTTCTAAAAATAGTTTAATTTAACCTTCCCTCTATTGAGAAATGAAAACCAAAAAATTCCATCTCAAATAGCTTCACCACAAAACATTCACAAAGTTGGTGTTTCGGAGGCCTTTAACATGCAGCCTTATGGAACATACAACAGCTTTTTACACCAACTTGGTCCAAACTATGGTACCATTTAAAAAATACCTACATAATCTATGATGAATTCTTTAATGGATTTTCAAATAAAAAGAAATTTTACGGAGCCGTTTTCCTGGCAAAAAATACTGAAAATCCTTATGGGAATTTACCCGCAAAAGTTTCAAGATTTTTTCCGGAAAACGGCTCTGTAAAGAAAAAAAAATATATTTGAAAATCCATTACAGAATTTATCATAGATTACGTAGGTATTTTTTAAATGGTACCATAGTTCGGAACAAGTCGGAGTAAAACGCTGTTTTCTGTTCCATAAGGCTGCATGTTAAAGGCCTCCGAAACACTAAATTTGGGATTTTTTTATGGTGAAGCTATTTGAGATGGAATTTTTTGGTTTTCATTTTAAAGTTGAGGGCAGGTTAAACTACTTTCAGAAGATCAAATATTTTAAAATAAAACATTGCAATCACCGATTCCATTTATATAAAAAAAAAAAAAAGGAAAATAATTTTTGGTCCCATAATTAATTATCCCTGACATAACATTCCATGTGTTTATAGCATTAAATTTAAATTAAATAAAATGATTGAGTAGTTACTATCAATCATAAATGCGTTTTATTTTGTGTTTAGATAACCGTGAAGCAAAACTTTAAAATTCAATAATTTTTTATAAGAATATTTTTATATAATATCTTTAATGTGAAATATTGTATTGCAAATTCAATGTTGTGCTATAAAGTTGCAGATTGACTGCTCTGCTATGAACTTTGGCTTTATAGTAAAGTGTTTGTATTTTGTTTGTTAAAGTTATAATTTAAGGGTAAGGTAGCACCGATCAGCTGAGCGATATAGCAGCATCGATGTTGGCAAAAGATTCTGTATGGGAAAAATTTAACATTGGGCGCGTTACCTTACCCTTAATCATTCTCAGCAGATGGTAAATACTTTCCGTTTCATAAAAAAAATATATATGCTTTTTCTTTTTAGAGAACAAAATAGGATTAAGTTTTTTTTAGATATGGAAGAATATCATAGGGACTACAGCGAGTAGTAGTCGCATTAACATCTTAAAAGCATTAAAAATTGTTTGTAAAAAAATTATTTACTATTTTTTTTCTATTTTTACTTATCAGATTAATGCTGTTAATAGTAAATTTTTTCTTTATATTTAGGTGTAAAAATATTTAAGATTTACCATCAGAAAATAATGAGGAATGGTGGCCGCTAATGGTGACAATTAAATCAAATTCTCTGTGATGCTCTCTATATCATGTGGTGATTATCTTTACTGAGTTAGTAATTGGTGTTAACATTGTTCTTCTTTTACCTTTATTTTTAAATTTTAAAAAAATGTGTGTAGTTGTATTTGTAGTTAATTCATAGAGTTCATAAATAAAAAGAGCAATAAAAATAAGTTTTATTTCATTTAATCCACCTATGCAAACATTGTTTGCAACGAACTTGTTTATTATTTGATATGATATACATAATTTCTAAAGTAAGTTTTAAATTTTAATTTTGGTGATTTAAATAAAATATTTTTGGACTATTTACTGCATTTGCCATCTTCAATTAAAAATTTAGGGTCCATCATGTTATAGCCATTCTTTCCTTTTTTTTTTTTTTTTTGTTAAAATATCAGGTACAAATTCGAGCTAGTTCTTAAGGTAGAGATAACGCCGGCAGCTGTTTGACGTAGGTCCCTTTGATTAACATGTAAACCTTGGCAAATTCACAAAAATTCTGAAATTTTTTTAGAGGCAGATATTAGTGCCTATAAGCCATAGATACAATTTCAAAACACTTTAACGAGCCGATTTTGTTTAATTAATTTTTTTAATTTTCAGCAATAGAGCTTTCCCATGGTGAGACAAACTAAAAAATTAATTTAAAAAAATCGGCTCGTTAAGCTTTTAGGTACTAATATCCGCCTCTCAAAAAATTTCAGAATTTTTGTGAATTTGCTAAGGTTTACATGCGCTAATCAAAGGGACCTACGTCGAACAGCTGACCGGCGTTATCTCTACCTTAAAAGTTATGATTTTTTTTAAGTTTGCTAATTTAACATGGAAGTTCCATTTCTCCATGTTAAAAAATGGTCAACTTTAAATATTTAACTCAAAAACTAGCTCGAATTTGTATACAGTCAAATTTATTTAATATTCCTGCCTGAAATAGCTGGAAGTGAGAGGTTTCTTGTTCTTGTCCGAGCCTTGAAACTTTTCAAACATGCCAGTATTTTTTTTAATCAACCTGCCGCTAAAATTTCAAAATGCAAATACGAATAGGAAGGAAAATTGATTTGACTGTACCTGATATTTTACCCACTGATAGGGGATGTAGAGAAGAACATTTTGAATTTTTTTCATAATTTTCATGTGTAGGATTTTTTTTTTTTTTTTTTAACATTGGGCGTGTTACTTTCCCTTCATAAAACATCAATAAAAATATTAAGATTTGAAGTATTTAAATTGTTAAAAATAATTTTATCAATTAATTTTTAATAATCAAATTTATCAATTTAAGGGCAAGGTGTTGAGAGATTAATAAAATTTATTATTAGTATATATATATATATTATGTATTATAAATAATTAAATATTTTTAAATTTAAAAAAAAATGTATTTTCCAAATAAGATGCTAAAAACCAAAATTTAATTTACTTAGCTTATTCACATAAAAAAAAATGAACCTGGTTGTAAAATTATATATGTACCTCAATATGCTGCAGGTTTCAAGCGACTGAATTTAACTTCCCGGCTCCTCTTGAACCCTTTGCATATTACCTCTAAGGGTTTTTTGAGTCCCTGCCGAACCAAGGAGGCCATGGTCTATATAAATATAGCAATATATCCTAGTGTATTCGCCTGGTTGTGACTGAGGAAACCATGGAAACCACAACATAATATGCATATTATATAAATATATGCCATCAATCACCTCCCGGTGGGTGTTCTTTTTAGCAACGGCCACTTGTGAAAAGTTTTTGACGGTGCTTGGGATCGAACTCATGACCGCACCATTGCGTCAAGTGCGGGCTTATTTAACATGAATGAAGTCACGTGAAGGCTGCTTGTGATCGGCAATGACGTATAATTCATCACTGGCTGCATGGCCGCTCGCTATATGCTCTCTTGCTCATCTGGAGGGGGAATGCTAGCTCCTCCTCTCACACTTTGTGTCGCCCTGCCGAGCGCCTTTGTCACTGCTCACTGCTGCTCTGCCTTTGTCACTGCTGCTCTGTCTGTGCCGCGACAACTTCATCCCTCTCGGCAGCAGCTAGAGAAAAGTCACCTACCTAGCTACTTAGATCGCTCTGTTCTTTTTGAATCCTATTTGATTGATCAACGTCATCATCTCAAGACATGGAGAAGAAAGAAGTTGCCAAAACCATCTCGGGTCGCTGCGCTCGGAGGGGCAGGTAAGATGTTGTTGCTTTGAGTTAAAGGTATTTTGTTTCTTTTATATTACAAAATTACTATTGAATTGATGTTATTATTATTTGTAGTTTCGTATTGCAAAAGTATTTTCATATTATTATCAATGTTGGATTTTTTTTTCTTCGTTATAGTTAAAATGGCATTGCAAATTGTTATTAAACAAAGAGAGTGTATAATAGAAAACAAATGGCACGGTCGGCACGGACGAACTATTCATTTTATTTGTTAAATATTGCATTTGTTGCTGCTTATATTTTTATTGTGATTACATGTATGGGACAGAAAATAATTAACTTTGTGATGAACAGGTGGGAAAATCTTAATTAATTATTGTTAATTTTAGATCAGATAACAGATTACAATATTGAAATTACTAGCTGTTTCATTTATATAGCTTAAATTCAAATGTTTATATTTCGTTTTGAATTTTTAAGACTATGCGAGCGACAAATTAATGTTACTCTATAATAATAATTATTAACTTTTAAAATGCACTTGTGATTTACTGGATTTACAATTCCCTCGTCGTCATTAACTATAAATGTTAAAATGTTGAACAACCACTGCACCTACTTAACTTAAAGGATATATATATATATAGTTAAAGAAGTCTAAAAAGAGGTGAAGACAGAAATGTTTTTCACTTTGTGGTAGAATTGCACCTAACTGAATTTGCATAATTATCTTCGCGGTAGTGCAAATTAGTATTAGTACGTATACTCAATCAGTATATCCAGAACGGGTAAAACCACGAACGAATATTTAAGTTTTAATATTAATAACAAAAAGCAGGCGCGGATCCAGGGGGGGGGGGGCTGCAGCCCCTTCCCCCCCCCCCCGAAATTTTGGATTTAACATGGGCAATATATAGGCATTTCCGCCACTCCAATTTTTTTTTAACATTGGCCTTATGGAAGCAGCCCCCCCCCCCCCCCCCCCCCCCGAAATTTATTTCTGGATCCGCGCATGACAAAAAGCATAGTAAATTTTGTACATTTTTTTTTCTTTTGCGCATTGAGGAAACTTCTTATATTAATATCAATCAGAACAATTTAAAGGCGGACGTACGTTCAAAATGCTGCACAGCATTATGAATATACATTAATATACGTGATTGAGGGACTGGATGCATGGGTCGTCCATTGCAGGAAAAAAACGTCATTTATGGTGTATTGTTAGTTAACATGCGTTTGGATGTGCGACGACTTGCTCCACGTGTAGGAAAATGTTCTCGTTATCACTTAAGACGAGAAATGTAGCGCGCATATTATATAGCTCTATATTATTATTCTTCCTTGCGACGGTCGGGTTACATTCTCGGAAAAAAAGGCAGTAGGAAAGTTGAGAATGATTTAATAGCCTTTATAGTCTACTCAGTGTGTTATATATATATATATATATATTCTGCATATCTTCAAATTGCACGTGTACCAGCTAGAAGCTAGTATAATGAGATTGTGAAGTTGTCTGCGTCGCAGCGGTAAAATAAAAATAATAAATAAATAAATAGATTAAAATATTTAACGAGGATGCTATGAAGATATAAGGTGTATTATTTTATATAGTTACGTAAATATAAAAGCTGCAATACGTATTGCAGGTGCTAATTAATGCTATGTGATATCATTGCAGTTGTAGCCGCGCACACAGCCTCGTATATAAATATACAGTAAACGTATATGCGATAATACAGTTCTCATTTCTAATATTATATAATGCTTTATAAAATCCTTATCATATAACAAAGGCATGCGATACGAAGCTGTGTGGGCGCGGCTACACCTGATCGCATACTATGTTAGGTTCCTAATTTTTGAAACATATTATAATACGCTGCGAAATCTTGCGATCTATATTGTGTGAGACAGCTTTTAATTCCTTTAAAGTACTTTACACATTTTTTATTATTTTTTTTTTAATATTATTAAAATAATGATTTCAAATATTAATAAAATAGACCATTACGACCAATCTATATTTTATAATTTTTATAAGTTAGTTCATAATATACGTATGTTGAAAACGGTCAACTTATTTCATCATTGTAATTAAATTACATCATTTCAATAATTATTGTAATTTTAAAAGTTTAAGGGTCCGTAAGGGCGAAAACTATATATATATATATATATATATATATATAATACACTTCAACCATCAATCTTTAAATTTCATGGTACATTTCTATACAATAACTGAAGCTGGCAGATTTTAATCCACCTTTAATTAAATAACACAGTAACATCAGTGTCTATATAAAATAAATTAAATAAAATATATATCCATAGAATTTTATTATCTCATGCAGGCTGCAGCTTCCTGGGTGATTCATCTCTGATCTCCACATAACTTTAAACTTTAAAAAAAGTTGCCTGGTTGTGCAGGAGGATGCAGGCACATACCATGCAGCCACAGGTCTGATTATAACACCGCGCTCATGCAGTCGCACGGCCGCGCGGCTTTTATTTCACTATCGCAGCGATAATATAGCGATGTGCTGGCTACGAGCCGCTATACAAACGGTCCTCCAAGTCTCAAGGATAGCTTACTGTGCAGTACACAATCATTGAATAAGTCTATGCTACTACTACAGCTAGCAGAGTATATGACGGCAAAGACGATGGCTGTTAATTAAATTTAATTTTTAATTTTTATTTTATTTATTTAAACTTCATAGATCGATGGTACAAAGACAACATTAGTTCACGTCAAATATAGGAAAAAAATTATACATAATCTATTAACAATATAGAGAAAACATACTAACTACACAAAAATTATACAACAAAACAGCTTAACACTCTTAACAGTAATTACAAAATTTATAAAAGCAGAATAATATTTATGTAGAAACTCAATACTATACAATTAAAGCAGGATTATAAAGAAATGATACAATGTTTAACAATGTTATATTTCTGAGACAGGCAATTAAGGATTGTAGGTAGTGTTTATAGGAAAGGAAAATGCACTCATTTATTGAATTAGACTCACCACTCCCTTGAGGACCCATCCAAGTGCAAAATAAAGCAGGAACAAGATCTCCCCCACTGCAAATAGTATGCGCAATGGAGGTGACCGCCCGCGACGTACCTTGAAATTAAGTGCTGGCAATATATAATGAAAAATTTACCGTGCACGGGCGCGTATATTAACCCTCAGGAAAGAGTTGCTTATAGTCCAGTAAAACTAAGTTAAAATCCTATGTTGACCCGGAAAAAATTATTAAAGTTTTGAAACTTTCAGGGTCGATGTAGACTTATGTTCTAGATCACATACTCAAAATCCCCCAAAATCCCCCTGGGGCATTTCCGGTTACCCTTAAAAAATGGCGGCCAAAAAGCACTTTTTTAAAAAATTCGTAATTAAATCCCTAATTAAGCTAGGTTAAAAATTTTAGCAGATAATTAAAGCCAAGAGTTGACATTAACAGGAAAATTAAAAATATTTTAAAATTTTGAAATTAATCAGTGTTTAATCGGTGATTAATTAAATTTTTATCAAAAGCTCGCGGATAGATTGTAAAAAAAAGCATAGAAATAATTTTTTTATGAAAAAAAGTTTCAAGTAAAAAACGTAGCTTGTGTTTTCTAGTTTCTTTAACTGTCATTAAATTTAATTTATGTTTATATTTAACGGAGATATGAGCGGATGAAGAAGAGCGCGCGTGGTCGCTCGGACGTTCAAACGACAATACAGCCGCCCGCTATGCATGCATTTAGGCTTGCGCGCTCTCTTGTCGCCGTCTTTACTTCTGTCGTGCAAATATTCTATGAAGTATGGGGGTAGTAAAACCCAATTTACCCCCCCCCCCCCGAAATCATCTGTTTGATATGAATTTTGAGAATTTCATGATATTACAGGTATTTATATAAGAATAATATAGAAAGATTATGATATAGAATCCATATATTATAGATAATGAAAGACATGTTATGGCATTTTGTAAACAACAAGTTTACAATTTTTGTGGGAGGTATGGCGTAGTGCGTTTGACCGGGTCTCATCAGATCACCGAAGTTAAGCAACGCTGTGCGTGGTTGCTAGTTGGATTGGTGACCATATTGTATATTCAACAGAAATCATGTTACTAACCCAGGGGTAAATCATTGCGCTTTTCTACCCACCATATGGGTCCCCTGCATGGTTTTGTACCATTGCACTACGGTCCATTGACAAAAGCTGTAGTGTCTATTTTAGTTGAGATTTCCACGTTTCCCTCAATCGTAGGCAAATGCTGGCATGGCCGGGGCAATACTTGTTCTAGAAGACTCCGCGAAACGTGTACGAATGAGCACTTTTTAGTTTTTAGTGAGTGAACTGCTCACCAATCTTTTTCATTTGCCATGGCACATGGGTTGTTTTACGGAAATTTTGAGTATAATATAATTATTTATGTATAATTATGTTATATTATTGTAAAGTTCCCATCACGAGACAAAAAAAACGCTCAAAACGCTCAAGTTGGAGTTTCGGAAGGTTCGGGGTTTCAAACTCACATTTGTTAGTGAGTAATAGTAATTAACATTTGTAATAAAAAATATCCAATTATGGTTTGATAAAGGAAAGAAATATAATCTATAACCATGCGAAAATTTATAATAAAGACTAAGAAGTTTATAGTTGTACATATTATACAAAAATGTATAGATTCTTATTGACTCTGTACTCGTATATGCACATAATGATAAACATTATTCTCAATGTTATTTATATTCTTATATTCTTACTATATAAATTTACTGTTAATTGAGAATACCTGCAGGTTATAATCCTGGAAAATCAACTACTTTACGAGAATTTTGCCTTCAATGCGTATGCATAATGTTATGTATATAAAGCCTGTATTACACGTACAATTTTGCACACGATTTTTCCTTGCAAGAAAATTTAATCTCCATATAAACAAATGAAGTTCAAGTTTTCTTGAAAGTTAAAATTGTATGCAATAGTTAGAAAACTTGTATCGTGTAATACCGTCTTTTCTTAACAAAATTGTCTTAAAAATTTAATTTCAATACATTTTTCTCAACCATTATAGTAAAATAATTTGCAATATCCATTACCCCATTCCCCATTCATTAATAAAAATTCTTTTTTCACTAACGTTATTTTTTTTTTTTTAATACACATTATGCATACGCACTGAACGCAAAATTCTCGTATAGTAGTTGATTTTCCAGGATTAAAACCTGCAGGTACTCTCAATTAACAGTAAATTTATATAGTAAGAATCTAAGAATATATATAACATTGAGAATAATGTTTATCATTATGTGCATATACGAGTACAGAGTCAATAAGAATCTACACATTTTTGTATAATATGTACAACTATAAACTTCTTAGTCTTTATTATAAATTTTCGCATGGTTATAGATTATATTTCTTTCCTTTATCAAACCATAATTGGATACTTTTTATTACAAATGTTAATTACTATTACTCACTAACAAATGTGAGTTTGAAACCCCGAACCTTCCGAAACTCCAACTTGAGCGTTTTGAGCGTTTTTTTTTGTCTCGTGATGGGAACTTTACAATAATATAACATAATTATACATAAATAATTATATTATACTCAAAATTTCCGTAAAACAACCCATGTGCCATGGCAAATGAAAAAGATTGGTGAGCAGTTCACTCACTAAAAACTAAAAAGTGCTCATTCGTACACGTTTCGCGGAGTCTTCTAGAACAAGTATTGCCCCGGCCATGCCAGCATTTGCCTACGATTGAGGGAAACGTGGAAATCTCAACTAAAATAGACACTACAGCTTTTGTCAATGGACCGTAGTGCAATAGTACAAAACCATGCAGGGGACCCATATGGTGGGTAGAAAAGCGCAATGATTTACCCCTGGGTTAGTAACATGATTTCTGTTGAATATACAATATGGTCACCAATCCAACTAGCAACCACGCACAGCGTTGCTTAACTTCGGTGATCTGACGAGACCCGGTCAAACGCACTACGCCATACCTCCCACAAAAATTGTAAACTTGTTGTTTACAAAATGCCATAACATGATGTCTTTCATTATCTATAATATATGGATTCTATATCATAATCTTTCTATATTATTCTTATATAAATACCTGTAATATCATGAAATTCTCAAAATTCATATCAAACAGATGATTTCGGGGGGGGGAGGGGGTAAATTGGGTTTTACTACCCCCATACTTCATAGAATATTTGCACGACAGAAGTAAAGACGGCGACAAGAGAGCGCGCAAGCCTAAATGCATGCATAGCGGGCGGCTGTATTGTCGTTTGAACGTCCGAGCGACCACGCGCGCTCTTCTTCATCCGCTCATATCTCCGTTAAATATAAACATAAATTAAATTTAATGACAGTTAAAGAAACTAGAAAACACAAGCTACGTTTTTTACTTGAAACTTTTTTTCATAAAAAAATTATTTCTATGCTTTTTTTTACAATCTATCCGCGAGCTTTTGATAAAAATTTAATTAATCACCGATTAAACACTGATTGATTTCAAAATTTTAAAATATTTTTAATTTTCCTGTTAATGTCAACTCTTGGCTTTAATTATCTGCTAAAATTTTTAACCTAGCTTAATTAGGGATTTAATTACGAATTTTTTAAAAAAGTGCTTTTTGGCCGCCATTTTTTAAGGGTAACCGGAAATGCCCCAGGGGGATTTTGGGGGATTTTGAGTATGTGATCTAGAACATAAGTCTACATCGACCCTGAAAGTTTCAAAACTTTAATAATTTTTTCCGGGTCAAAACTTAATTTTACTGGACTATTAAGGTTATAGAGATAACGCCAACAGCTGTTCGACGTTTGATTAACATGTAAACCTTAGCAAATTCACAAAAATTCTGAATCTTTTTTGAGAGGCAGATATTAGTGCCTAAAAGCCATAGAAAAAATTTCAAAACAATTTAACAAGCTGATTTTTTTTTAATTAAGTTCTTAGTTTGTCTCTCCATGGGAAAGCCTTATGCTGAAAATTAAAAAAAAATATTTAAAAAATCGGCTCGTTAAGGTAAAGATAATATGTATCAGCTGGCCCAATGCTAAAAAAATCCCATTCATAAAAATTATGAAAAAAATTTAAAATGTTCTCCTCAACATCCCCTATCAGTAGGTAAAATATCAGGTATACAAAAACGAGCTAGTTTTCGAGTTATTAATTTTTAAAGTTGACTAATTTAACATGGAAGTTCCATTTTTCCATGTTAAATTAGAGAACTTTAAAAATTAATTACTCGAAAACTAGCTCGTTTTTGTATACCTGATTTTTTACCTACTGATAGGGGATGTTGAGGAGAACATTTTAAATTTTTTTCATAATTTTTATGAATGGGATTTTTTTAGCATTGGTCCAGCTGATACATATTATCTCTACCTTAAATTGTTTTGAAATTTTTTCTGTGGCTTTTACTGTCTCTCAAAAAAATTTCTGAATTTTTGTGAATTTGCTAAGGTTTACAATGTTTACATGTCATGTTAATCAAAGGGGAGTACGTCAAACAGCTGTTCGGCGTTATCTCTACCTTAATTCATAGAACATAATACAAGTGACCCACACTTCTTACTGATAAATATGAAGTCATTCATTTACTGGCGAAAGATTTTTTTTTGACGACGATCCTGCAGAAGTAAAGTTATGCAACTTACGAAGCATGCGAGTAAAGCAGGTTGCAGCTTGCAGCTCGTGTACAGGCTGTTAAACTGAAACTAAACATGTAAACCTTAGCAAAGTCACAAAAATTCTGAAATAATTTAACTAGCTGATTTTTTTAATTATATATATTTTTTTTTATTTTCAGCATAATATATAAGGCTTCCCATGGAGAGACAAACTAAAAAATTAATAAAAAAAATCTGCTCGTTAAATTGTTTTAAATTTTTTTTGTAAGGCTTTTAGGCACTAAAATCTGCCTCTCAATTTTTTTTTTTTTAATTTTTGTGAATTTGCTTTGGTTTACATGTTAATCAAAGGGGACTACGTCGAACAGCTGATTCGTATTATCTTTACCTGAAAGACTTCGTGAAAGGTTTGTTAATATCAATACCCAAGCTTGTATCGTAATATTGTAATAAATATTGTACATCGCCCCGGGGGGGGGGGGAGAATCAAGTTATATAGTTATCCAACAGTTCAACGCTAAGGTAATAATGTGATGTCTCATCTCATAAACATTTTAACATTTATTAAATACAAAATTATGTCTTTTATTTTAATGTTGCAAGACTTTTCATAGGTGGTATTATATTACATTTATATTGCACTACAAAATAACGCATGCATCAATGGATGCCAAAAAAAAATTGCAAATACTAATCAAATAGCATGCTTGAGATTCCGAGGTGAAAACAACTTATATAATCATTATAAGTCATTATCAGCTATTGTAAAGCCTTTCCCGTTTGATCACCAGGCAATATACTTGAAATTTAAGCTTGATGCCCTTATAGCTATTATTACAACTGCAGATGGAATTGACGTGTAATTTTTGTCCTCGCCGGCTACAATTCGTAAGTCAAATAAATTACAAATATATAGGCCAAGGCATTTACTGATCTAGCCGCGCTTACACATGAATGTAATTATAAATTGAGTTTTATTAACAAATTAGGCTTTTATAAGTATTTTTTATTAGATATATATATATATATATATATATATATATATATATATATATATATATATATATATATATATATAATGAAAAATAAATTATTTATGAAGTTAATTGCAAATTTTATATTACTTGTGCTTAAAACAATTAAGGATGAATCGATGAAGATAGGTTGATATCTCGCAATCTTAATAGAGCGCCTGAATGCAAAAAGACTTGCAGCAGACTTAGAACTCACCATCAATAGGTGGCATACAAATTTTGAAGCGAATCTGTCTTATCAGTTTTGTGAAATTTGAGGTAAAAGTTTAACATTGGCCTTGTGGACGAAAACCGGAAATGGGACTGTTGTAAGAAAACTGCAAGACTGAATTTGTTCAAACCATAAGCGATTAAGTTTTAGAACATTCTTGATTTGTTAAAATTTATTTTATTCGATTTGCTTGCAGGGAAATATTCTTTGACTCCGAAGTAACTGAGATTAATCGTTAAGAATATAATGTTATGCTTGCTGCAGTGCTTTAACTTATTTTGAAAGGTACTTGAAACAGATGAAACTCTGGTTCTGATATCGGGCAGCAGTTTATAACTCTGTATAATTAATAATTATAGTATTAAACACAAATAGTGTACAGATACAATTAGATGTAGATCATTTTACAGTAGCAAGAGGAGAAAGAACCAAAGCTTCACTTCGCTCGTCGAAAAAGTTACTATAATATTTTAAAGTACTGTACACAGCTAGCAGAAACTTTTTTTTAAATTTTTAAACTATATATTAATTTGTTATCTCGATCAAAATCAAAGATATAAATATATAAATTTGAAATTTTGGGTGTGTCAAAAGTTTCAGTCATTCAATCTTGAATATAATAAATTATGTTCTAAAAGATTTATAACATTATTTCCTCTAAAGCACTTTCAAAACATTTCAAATTTATGCTATTTTTGTTAGAAAACGTTTTAACACTTTTTGTCTTGAATTGTACATTAAGATGTTTATAGTAAAAATAATACATCATTGCTTTATTTTATTGTTGCTGTCCATATTATACATTGAAGTTAATGATATTTTATTGATATTAAATCAAGTTAATATATATATTATTATATATATATATATATATATATATATATATATGTGTGTGTGTGTGTGTGCGTGTTGTTATTAATGATTCTCTATCCACATATTATGTTAACAGTTTTGATTTTAATTTTTTATTGCACTATTGATTTAATTAAAATTAAAATATGACATTTTATAATTATATTGCCAAAACATTTACTTGCAGTTATATACGCATATTATTACATTAAATTTAGTGCCATGGTATTATAGTTATTAAATTCATCCAACATTTACTGTCTGAATTTAATGTGAATCATGTTTATTCAAAGTGTGTGTTAATTTGATATATATGTCATATTACAGGCAAAACATTTCGTGGAAGTTGATGCCCACCATTCCAGAAGTAGACGAGGAGAATATTGAGGACGAAGACATTGACATATTTGTGGGAAGCTGGTGGAGGCGAATTCCTTCGCTTGAACAAATTAAGCTGCGAAAGTCCATTGCGTTGATGATTAAAAAAGATGAGAAGGCAGAGAAGGATAAAGACGTTAGGCCAAACGTGGAGGGGCAGGAGAAAATTAATAAGACACTCGAAAAAGAGCTGCAGGAGCAGAGAAGCCCCATCAAGATAAAGCCGACCCCGGGTCTATGGTCGTGGCTGCCAACCCTTGAAGAACTGACCGACTCAGATGATTCTCACACTGACCCTCCATCTGGTTGCACGGTAAGTTGAGTCTCACTTGTCTTTTTTTTTATATGATTATGGTTTAGAGTACGTCTTATAGAGATAAATTATATACTTAAATTTCTGCGTCATATAACTATATAATACCCATTGATTTACTATACAATAATTAAATTTTTACTTTCTTATTTTTAACTTTTGTTTTGGTTGCATTTATAAAGCATACATTTTGTTCAACATTTTGTTCAAGTCAAAATTCGTACAAGTATTTACTACGTAGTAAGTATAAAACATATAACAATAAAATTTTACATGTTTTCGTTTTGATATTGCATAAAATATTACAAAAATATACCTAAAGTATTATTAATAAATTTAAAAATTGTATTGGCAATATTAGAATTTAGACATTTAAATAACAATTGTAACATTATACACACACTTAATCAGATAATACATTTTCATACATTTTATGAATTTCAAACTCGATTGAATAAAACTTCCTCGCATTTAATAATCTTTTTTTACCTAGAAAATTAAATAATTAATGTAAAAGTTAAATAAAACATTTTTTAATCCACAAACCATTTCATTTAATGTAATTAAATGCATTTTTCAATAGCTTTCAAAAATTATTATCTTATTTAAGGAAAGGGGATCGTATATCGAATTCATATATTCACTTGAGATTTTCACATGCAAAAATGATTATAAATATGCAGGAACTGTGATCTGAATAAAGACTTACTCTGTCGTCGCCAAAAGTCGGGACACCTGGACTTTGCAATTTTACTGTGCACTACAGAAAAATCGCAACATTTAGAAAACAATATTGCATTAAACCGGCCAACCTCTTCTATATATTAAAAAATATAACGGGCCGATTAATTGCAAAGCTAATTTGTTATAATTAAGGAAGTGACGCAACCTACCTAAAAAAAATGACTTTTTCACGAGATGCCCGTCTTTGCGCTCTTGTATAAAATAGAGTTATGCAGGTAGCGCTTTCATTTATTTTTTTCGTAATAGCCAAATACTTCAAGATGTGAAATCAATTTTTAATTTAAAAAAATTAATTATTCCCTAATTACAATTAAACCAAACGCAAAATTAAACTCTAGTTTTGCAATTTTGAAGCTACACGCTCGAAAAAAATATCATTATACACAGAAAAAAATTAAAAATTTTTGGTGGTCGTCGATTTTTTATAAAATTTTAATTTTTTTTACATAAATAAATGATGAAATTACCATCTTTCAGGAAATTGCTGGGTTGCCATATTCTAACTTTTGCTTGGAGTGGCCTTATTCGGTAGAATAATAGCAAAGTTGATTGACAGGCCATAAAAGATAATAACAATGAGGGTCGTTCTCTCTTGAAAGGCGGTGTTCTACTGTATTGTGTCTTGCAGCAAGCAGCAGGAAGGAAGGGTTGTTATTTTAACATTCCAGGTAGAATTGCATCATGGTTCGATGATCTCGATTGCTTATTGAAACTCTCTTTAATGTGCATGATGATGAAGTGGTTGAATTTAAAATTAAATATGAATAATATATCTTTTTAATCAAAATTCTAGCTGCATTTTTGAGCTTATTACGAGATTTTTGTAAGTAATTAAAAGTTCATTATAATCACTAATAATTAAGCTAGAAATATGATTAAAACACTCAAATAGATGCTGAATTCATTTTAAACACAATCATGTCAACTTTAGTTGCGTGTTTCTCCATCTTAATGATATTTAACTGGCTTAGCTGAAACAATAGTGATCAGCCTCGGGCAAAGAGACCCTCATATAAAAAGCTTTTTGTACACAGCAAAGCTACTGTCACGGGCATTATATTTCCGTACTCAGCAGCTGAAACCTGGCAACGCTGCTCTCAATTAAAATGTAAACATTGATTAATATACAAATTATAAAGAATCAGCAACCACCAAAAATTGTTGATTTTTTTTCTGTGTATAATGATATTTTTTTCGAGCGTGTAGCTTCAAAATTGCAAAACTAGAGTTTAATTTTGCGTTTGGTTTAATTGTAATTAGGGAATAATTAATTTTTTTTAAATTAAAAATTGATTTCACATCTTGAAGTATTTGGCTATTAGGAAAAAAATAAATGAAAGCGCTACCTGCATAACTCTATTTTATACAAGAGCGCAAAGACGGGCATCTCGTGAAAAAGTCATTTTTTTGGGTAGGTTGCGTCACTTCCTTAATTATAACAAATTAGCTTTGCAATTAATCGGCCCGTTATATTTTTTAAGTTATAGAGGAGGTTTGCTGGTTTAATGCAATATTTTTTTCTAAATGTTGCGATTTTTCTGTAGTGCACAGTAAAATTGCAAAGTCCAGGTGTCGATAGTAATTGGCGACGATAGTAATTACAATATTATACATCATGTGTTACAAAATGTCACTTAACAGCTTACAATTCAGGCAATTTATTTTATTTATTTATTTCTCTTAATACAATTAATATTTTTAAAACGTATAATTTAAAATTGGGTGGGGATAAAATATATTAGAGCGTAAAAATACAATTTAACACAATAGTAGTTATCATATATAATATATTATTATATATAATACTCTAAATAACTAAATTAACCTGAGATTTAAGTCAAATAATTAATAATAAAAATAAAAGCTAGTCAAAAATATAATGCATCTTCATACAGCATATCTAAATTCTTTAATAGTTGGGTACATAACTTAATTAATACTTTTGAAGGTAACTTATTCTTATTCTTTATAACTTATTCCAAATTATTTATTATTTCAATATTTAAAGTAAGCAGTTGAAACAGCAACCTTGTTAATTAAATGAACTGTTTCAGGATACTGATGATGAGGATGAAGTGTTTTTGCGAGGTGTCTACGTGTAGTCGTTTGTCACCATGTACATCACGTACAGTCTGCGCCTCTCCGAAAATTAACAAGAAGAAATGTTGAAGGGTGGTCAAAACTACCATAAAAAATCAGCTATTTAGTCTTCCATGGAAAGTCACAAACTTAATTTAGTATTGAAACTCAATTCATAATTCATTTCAATAGTTTCAGTTAACCCTACCCGAAAAATGGAAAATTTCGCTAAATCATTTTACTACACATAAGGCTCCCAAATTTGGACCACGTTTTTACTTCAGGATTTATTTTTTCACAAATTTAATTAAGTAGTAATCAAACCTTAAAGAAGTTTCAGGGTCTAAGTGAAATTATACAATTTAGGAACTTGTATATATTTATATTAAACATGTAATATGTTAATAAACATTGGACAATTTCAAAATGTAATTTAAAATTGTTTCTCATTAATTTTTAATTTCATCATAGTAAGTCTGCTACCGTGCTATGGAAATCAAACTTTTCAAAATTAAATAATTATGGTCACAGGACTCACACGTACAGGCCACAGTAGTAAACATGTTAATTTAAATATTAGTTTTTGTAATAATATAATTATGCTTTTTACCCTTTATTAATTATTTTTAATTTAATTGCTTTCTAATTTTATATATTAATTTTCTGCTGAATCCTCCGATTTATTAACACAAAATTGTTATTACATTTTTATTGTTTGTCACCTATATAGTTTCAAAATTTAAAGAAATAGCATAATAATTAATAATAAATAAAGGTTGTATTTTATTACAATTTAACAATTAATTACAACAGCAGAGAATCATGCAATATCAAATATCAAAAAGAACAATTATGCTTCAAGGCTTTGTATACATTCTTCGTCTAAAAGATTAGACTGTGTGATGGACTCTGTGTCCATGCAAATGCACGTACTGGATCATGCATTCATGCTCTCTTTAACTTAATTATATAACATATTGTATTTTACTTAATGCACTTTTTACGTACTGTAAAATTTGCATAAATTATATTCTATAACTAGTGCATGGTTGCTGCAAAGGTGCTTACTGAGTCTGGTCTTGAGGTAAGTGGACATACAACACAACATAATGTGCTGATAATGTTTATAGTCTTTCAAGAAGGCTAGATTGAGATTGTGTTGTCACCTTATCTGCAGCGACTTCTGATAGTCGGAATAAGCTTTGATTTGTACTGTACGATTATATAGTTCCAAACGCCACTTAAAATTTTACTATTAAAGTAAAAACCCTATCAGAAATTAATGAAGGATCGTTTGGATTTGGATCTATAACATATAATTAAGTCTAAATTTGTTTTATGAATATATATATAATATATATATATATATATATATATATATATATATATATATATATATATATATATATATATATATATATATAGTTTTCAATAAAAATATATTTTGTTGCTTGTATGATGTTATCCCCACCCCTTATGTAATTATGTATTTTTATATGTATTTATGTACTAGCTGGGTGAAATAATAAAATAAATAAATATATAAGTACATGCAGATTAAAAGTTAATAAACAAAATTTCATTATTAAACCAAAAACATCCTTGTCATTGGTTCAAGTTGATCAGAGAATAAAATTATCATGCAGCTTCACAGTTTGAAAATAAGTCATAAATTTTATTAGATCGAGAATCCTGTAAAATGCATGCTATAATGCATAGTTAAAAAAATATAAAATCGCTTTCATTTTATTCGAATAATTGTATAAAAATAGCAAAAATACCTTGACAATTAATTTATAAATATATTATATTGTAATGTTACATTTAATCAGAATACATTTTTGTTTCTTTTTAATAAAATTTCACTTTTCTATACATATATACTTGAATATATATATAATAATTAAATGATCTTATGATCTACAAATGCAAATTTACTTAATTTGATTGTTTTTACTGTAATTTAATATATTATATAATATAATTATGATTAAAACTTAATTATTATATATATTAATTATGTTCATATATTCATTATAGTCAAGATTTTCTAAATTAATTGCTATATTTTCATTTGCAGAAGTAACTTATATAATTGTCTTGAAGGCAGAAAAGAAAAAGATAGACTTATATAATATATACGGACAGTACAATACATTACGCATATTTTGAAATATAGTTATAATTAACAATTAAAATAAAAGTAAGGCAGTTATATATATAAGGCCAATTTTATCAATGAATAACTCTAAAACATAAGCTGTTATTTTCCAAACTATACAAAACAAAACTCCTTTTATTGAAGAAATCAATATAAATCATACAAAGAATATTGAAGTTAAAAGTACCGTCAAATTTTTAGGGTTATATGAAGATAAAAATTTAAGATGGGTAGACCATATTGATCATCTTAGGAGTAAGCTAGGTAGCACAATTTTTGCATTAAATGAACTAAAAAGTGTATGTAACATTAAATGTTTAAAGACTTTGTACTAGTAGTCAAAGAGTTGTGTATGGTGGAGTGGTGTCTGAGCCAGTTGATGTAACGTCTGGAGTTCCTCAGGGTTCAGTTATTGGTCCATTGTTATTTACCATGTTCATGCTTGATCTTCCTGACTCGGTTTCTTCATCTTTGTCACAATATGCTGATGACAGTACAATGTATAAGGTAATTAAACGTAAGGAAGATACTGAGGAGCTCCAGAAGGACCTTGATGCTGTGAACTTGTGGTGTTGTAATAACCATGTCTCTTAATGCTGGTAAAAGTGTCCATTTACGCTTGACTCGGTCTCATAATCCAATCAATGTTACCTATTCTATTGAATCTTCTGCCATTCCTCAGCAAAATGTACTGAAATTGTTGGGGGTTCACATCTCAAGTGACTTATAAGGTGGAATTATCAAACTGAGGTAGTGAGAAATAAGGCTGTAAGAGTTTTAGGTATGTTAACTAGAGGATTTAGGGCTGGTAAGCCAAGTGCTAAGAAGTTACTTTAAAATTCTTTGGTACGTCCTCTTTTGCTGTATGGTGCTCCTGCTTGGCATCCTACCACTGTGTCAAACCTGAACAACTTAGAAAGAGTGCAAAGTCGTGCTACTAGGTTTATCTTAGGGCATGGTAGATTTGATCCTTGTGCTGATAGGGAGAAGAGGCTTCAAGTGTGTGACGTATTAAGCTTGGAAGATCAGTGGTGCAAAATTGATATGTCATTTTTTAATAAGTGTCTGTCAGGTCGTTATGATCTGAATGTGTTCAGCACTGAGAGGGTGTCAGTCAAGGAGCGTAGACCTGGACTGCGTGATAGCCAGATTGTGCTCTCTACACCTATGGGAAAGTCTGCTTACCTCGCTTCCTTCTTTCCCCGTGTAGTCAGGGCGTACAATTCCTTGCCTCATTCTGCAAGGTATCATTTGCCTGATGTGTGATATGCTTTTGCATATATATCAATTATGTGTTTGTTGTTTTATTAATTGTTTAACATTTCATTTTATATATTGACGAAGTAGTTACAATATCATTGTCTGATTTATATTATTTTCTTTGGGTTAATGTACGCATTTTGTGTATGGACTTTCGTCTTTTGCATTAACCAATTGGGTTTTGTATATGTTTATTTGTTAATATTTTCTCTATACTTTGTATTTTTAAACCCAATAAACAATTATTATTATTATTATTATTATTTTTTTTTTTTGTTTTTAACTCCCAATCAAGTTGGGGTGGTTTAGCGCCAGCACCGGGCCCAATTGGGCCAAGGTGAAGGCGCCCGCTGATCCTGTTGGTGATGTTACGATCCAGCGTCTCCTACTCAGCTGCGGGCAATGAGGGCTTCCCGGGTACACCCGCAAATAGCCCATCACACAGCCTTTCGGGCAGGTCCTCTCCTAGGCGCGGTGGGACACATTTCCGCGAGCACTCGGGGTGCTGGATGCCTTTAACCAGGGCACTTAGAGGTGGGGATGCATCTTGGGCTTCCCAAACCAATGCCCTGGCTGCCCTGTGGTACAAGAACCACAGGCTACGGGCCAGAGGTCACACTCGCAAGGCAACCTCCAGCCCGCATGTCCTTCCTGGGCGCGGGGGGACGCGTACCGCGAGCCAGGACAAGAGCCTACGCTCAAGCCATGGCTGGATGCCCTTTATTATTTTTATTATTATTATTATATGCAAATTTTCATTCACACATGAGATATGGTATTATGTTTTGGGGTGATTCTAAAGACTCCGGGTGTATTTTTGTTTTGCAAAAGAGAGCAATCCGAATTATGTATAATCTTAAAATGCGCGAGACTTGCTCAACTAAATTTACAGAGGAGAGAATATACCCCTACCATGCCAGTATATATTTGAATGTGTATGTTTCACCAGAAAAGAATGTAAAGAACATTTTCCTGTATCAAAAAATTATAATTATATATGAAACAAGAATGCAACTATAACTCCTTCAATTAGCAGGCTTGAACTTTGTAATAAAGGACCTTTATCAATGTGCATTAGACTGTATAATAAGCTACCATGTTGTATAAGAGAATTGTCTAATTATATAAAAGATTTTAAAAAATCAGTGAGGACACTTATACTATAATTAAGTGTTGTTTTTATAGTGTAAACGCTTATTTGCAATTTAAGTTCTAATGTTTAATGTTTTTTTAATATGTTTGTTAATATGTTGTTTCTGACGTGTCCAACCCTTCATTCAAAGTGCTGCATTTTATAATGTTTGTGTTTGTATGCTTGGAAAATTGACGAATAAAAAAAATTGAATTTAATTAATACTCGAAATTATGTATGCGTACCGCGTTATCCGTGCAGTTTTAAATGCATATTAATAATAAATAATTTATATGCAGCAAATAACAATGTATTAGTAAATAATTAATATATTAGAAAAATATGCTTTCAAGCGAGGTATCATAAGGATGAATAAAAAAGTAATAAAAATTACCTTAATAAAAACTAAGCTGTCACCCTCGCTGATAGTTTACACTCCACACAATATATTATGCTCTTAAAATCACACACACAATTGAAAAAAGTGATGACTTAATTATATAAGACTTATATGTATAAATATATAATATATATATATATATAATATATATATAATTTACAATATCCATGCATTAATTCTTCGTTAATATAAATAATATACTAATATACATTAAGAGTATATATTTATACACCGGCCCCCTCTATCATGAGTATAGCTAAAACATCAGGTATTAATTTGAGTTATGAATTTTTAAAGTTGTCTTCTTTTTAACATGGAGAAATCAAACTTCCATGTTAAATTAGTCAACTTTAAAAATTCATAACTCAAAAACTAGATCGTATATTTGTATACTTGATATTTTAGCTACTGATAGGGGGTGTATAATATAATATATATATAGAGGATGAACATATATTTTAAATTTTTTCATAATTTTCGTGTGAGGGATTTTTTTTAACATTGGTGGCGTTATCTTACCCTTTAATTATGGGATACTTATATTTTAAAAATATAACAAAAAGGAATAGAGAGTATAATATTATATGGGAAATTAATAAAATGCTATCAAACTAAAATTTTTATGAACAAAATAATAAATAAAAATAAATAAATATTTATTTATAATAATAAATAATTAAGATGCAAAATAAAATTGCTAAACTGTGTACTATATAAAGGTAAATTTTATTACATGAATTAAACTGATAAAATTTATAGTGGAAAATTAACCTTGCATGCAGTGATCAGAGATCCTGGACTTACTCATGGTATTGTTCTCAAATGGTTTGAAAGCTATCTAGAAGATAGGGAACAATGTACAGTTATTGGTAATGACTCGTCAGAATTTAGAGAAATTAATGTTGGAGTTCCGCAAGGATCAGTTTTAGGTCCTTTGCTCTTTATTATATATATTAATGACATGTATTTGCATGTTGATAAATCATTAATTAATTTGTTCGCGGATGATACTCTGATCTCAATATCTGGTAAAGAATTCAAAATTTTATGTGATGATTTGAACAAAGATTTAGTTAAATTGTCTTTTTGGTTTAATTTGAATAAGTTGAAACTGAATGTTAAAAAAACTACTTGCATGCTACTTGCAAGTTCTAATCGTAAGATAAATAATATTGTAAATAGTAATCCCAACTCAACGATCAACCTTGATGGAGAGTTACTGAAGTTTGAAAAAAATGTTAAATATCTTGGTGTAGTTCTTGATAGTACTTTGAATTTTAATGATCATATTGAGTCCATGTCAAAAAAAATTGGTAAAAAAATTGGGTATTTAAGTAGAATCTCGGGATTCCTGAGCGTTTGGTGTAAAAATTTGGTATATAAAACTATAATATAATTGCTCCTCATTTTGAATACTGTGCATCTTTGTTTTTTAATACGAGCAAAAGAAATATCAAATTATTACAAAGACTTCAAAACAGAGCGATGAAAATTATATTGGGTTGTAATAAAAGAACTCATACTATATTGTTGTTGGAAACTCTGCAATGGTTGAGTGTAAAACAAAGATATGCATTAAAAGTACTGTTATTTTTTTATGATATTATTCATGATAAATTTCCTAAGCATTTTAAAAGTGAAATTGTTAAAAATAGTGAGATGCATACTTATAATACAAGAGGATGTAACAATTTTTTCAGAAAATGTGTCAATAAACAAAGATCAGATGGATCAATTTATAACTGTGGGAAAAAATTGTTCAATGAACTACCAGATAATATAAAAATATGTCATAATAAAAAAATGTTTAAAAGGCTATGTATTATATATGTGAAGGAAAGATTTCCCTATAGCAGTTAATTATATATTCATTGTGTAAGTAATTATTTGTAAAACTATCTTATATGTTAATTGGTATTTTGCTATTTCTGTTTTAATATATTGGTTCGTTCTGTAGGCATAAAAAATTATGAAACAAATTTTTATGTGATATTGTAAAATCAATTAATTACTATGTAACCAACTATTATGAATTTAAATAGCGAAAGCTAAAATAAAGATTATTTCATTTCATTTCAATATATTATATATTCAAGAATTTCAAGAAGACCTCTAAGGCAGATTCAGATGGCGACAACGGCGATCGATGCGACGCGATTTTGACGTAAAAGCTGTGTAATCTTTAGTCTAAATTTTTATCCACGGCTAAATCAAGGCCATCTAATTCTTGATTCATTTGAGTCAATTTTGCATTTACGAACATACCTTAATATGTTACTGTAGTAACCATCATAACTACACAAATTATAATATTATAATTTTTATAGTACATCGTAAAAAATATAAAACTGCATGGAAAAAGGATCTAGTGAATATATCACAGATTAGTTTCACATGATAGGTGGTCTCTGATATAATATATTTACATTGCATAAAATTTAAAATATACATTATAAATATTGTAACTTTATATTTATTGCATCAGTTCCTTTCAAAAAATGTATTGAATAATTTTGAACAGTCCACAAATTTATTAAATATAAGTTTTAATCGGTTTTAATTCTAAACATACTTCTAAATATATAGTATAATATAATATATTATAATGTATAATTTTTGTATAATATAATATCAAATTGGTATTTTTCACATATAATATATAGAAAAAATATTTATTTATTTAAAAATATTATTTATAGTATGTTATGCAAACAACTGCGAAATTTTAAAAAATCTGAAGAAATTTAAATTTATTATTACTTTTTTTTGGCATGAATGGCGCGCTTCAATTTCATTGGTTCAGGAACGTCCAATGAGAAGACGTAATTTCGCAGACTCTGTCGTGACCGGCTCGTAATAATTCCATTTTGATTTTAATTAAAAATAGAAAAAAAAAAACATTTTTTATAAAAAAAAAGTGTCAGTTTTATTTCAAATTTAGCATTCTATAATTTCATAACATTATAATATGTTAAAATTTTTGTTTAGTTATTTTAAATTCTTTATTTTTGTTTTGCAACGCTTATATTTAATTAGACCCTGAATTGGTTAGTCACAACCCCGCCCCATTATGAATTTATATAGCGAAAGCTAAAATAAAGATTACTTCAATTCATTTCATTCCACTCTAAAGAGAAAAGAGACTCTTTTGTAAACTCCTGCAACTGGAATAAGAATAAGAATAAGTCCCAATACTCGTTTACTTCCCTACCCTTCCCTACACTACCCTACCCTTTCTTCAAGAAGGGCCCTTTTGTGTTTTTTTGGTATTGGGAAAGACATTTTTCGTTACCTTTATTCCTACAAATTCGCCACCTGGTGGTAGTTTTTTTAAATTAAAAAAAGGTGAAAAACACTTTTCAAATAAAAGAGGGAAAAATGGAAGTAAATTTTAATTTAATTGTATTAATTACTTTCAAAATATTAATAACAATAATAAAAAATAATTATTTTTATTTATTGTAATTATTTTATACTATTTTATACTTACAGTTAGTACTTTAAACTAAATTTTTTTTTTATTAAAAAATTATAATTTTTATTCAATTTATAAAAATTTGCGGTAATATTTATTATAGGCACTTCATTGCATATTAAATTGTTTAAATTCCGAGCAGTTTCCATCATAAAATGTCTTCTAGATTCGAGTTATCAATAATTATTATAAAGTATGAAAAAATAATAAAGTTACATAATATACGTTGCAACACGTCCGCGTCCATATATG
The DNA here is from genome assembly GCA_949825025.1 of Siphlonurus alternatus. NCBI lineage: Eukaryota > Metazoa > Arthropoda > Insecta > Ephemeroptera > Siphlonuridae > Siphlonurus > Siphlonurus alternatus. The sequence continues at coordinate 61,039,064 of OX463788.1, read as the reverse complement.
GCACTTCTGAATCCTGATGGTAATATTGCCGCATGGTATATAATATGTTATAATATATATACCATATACTATATATTTATCCCCCTTCTTTTGATTAAGTCACTAAAATTTTCACATTCTAATATCTCATTGTTAGAGCTCATGCAATGGCTTATAATTATAAAAATAGAACAATTAATGGCCACTATCCTTCCTTCTATATATTAACTATAGCTCTATATATTATATATATATAATATATATATAGCTATATAATATTTGGATAAACCTCTATAACATACTTTTTATTAATATAGTCAAAAAACTCCGAACACGTACCTTCCGAATTAAACCCAAAAACTTGAACGTTTCACCATGCATGATGGCTCTCATTGAGAACGAGCTAGGTTATTATATTCTTGCAGCCTCGGCCTTAACTGCAATAATTCTCATCACGGCATTTGCTAGCTGCGTTGACTGAGGGAAACGTGACATCCTCTGATTATCAGCCAGCAAGCGCGGATCGAGTAAAAATTTCGGGGGGGGGGGGGGGGGGGGGAGGCCTCCTGTTGTTAAAAAAATGGAGTGGGGGAAACGCCTCTAGACTCTATATTGCCCATGTTAAATTCAAAATTTCAGGGGGGTGGGGTTGGGGGACTGCAGCCGCCCCCCTGGATCCGCGCCTGTCAGCCACAGAATTGCAGATTCATGATGCTATATATACATTTTAGTTTAAATTGTCATGACGTTCGCCACGTGCTGTCGTGTTTGGTGATCTGACATGACCCGGTCGGTCAAACCCAATTAATATAAACCACTGCGCCATAAGTGACACGTACGTACCTCCTCAAGTTCCTCAACGGCTTTTTCAAATAATTGAGTAAAATAATTTTATTTGAAAAATAAAAACATGCAGGAAGAAAATATATATAAAAAATAATTTAGAACAAAAATATTACTATAATATTAATTAATTTAAGCCCGTACGTGTTATATTCAATATATTGACTGTATATTAGACGATATAATATACATGTATTAATTTTTACATGCAAACCAGGCGCGGATCCAGGGGGAGGGGGGCTGCAGCCTCCCCCCCCCCTCCCGAAATTTTGGATTTAACATGGGCAATATAGGCATTTCCCCCACTCCAATTTTTTTTTAACATTGGCCTTATAAAGGCAGCCCCCCCCCCCCCCCCACAACCGAAATTTTTTTCTGGATCCGCGCCTGCATGCAAATGTCATTAACTTAAGTTAATACGTAATGATTGAAAGATGCAATGTTGCTTATAATATAATTAAACATTAAACAATTTAAACAAATATTATAATTATGGAGTTCAAGTTTTCTTATTGTAAGGATTCCATGAAAAATCGTTTTCAATAGAAAAATGATGTCATTCATGCATGCAATATACCGAAACTTTAGAGTATCATGCAGTTACAAATATTTTAAAAATATGTTATTATATTGTATAAATTTTCCAAACAGATAATAATACATAATTAATATATGTAGGCCCCCCGGGTCATTATTATTTTTTCTAATATATATTTATTCCAAATTTATATTTTTATAATATATATTATTATAACATATATTACATATTATATGTATATATATATATACATTTTATAATATATTATATTAATTATATTATATATTATATATATCATAAAGCCTTCATATATTTTCAAATTTTTTACAAAAGAAATTTCAATATATTTTACATTATTTACATAATTTCTTTAAATATTTATAAAAAATTGTTATTAATTGATAAAATTTATACAATTATACGTTTCTTAAACAACTTAACTTAATGTGTTCATTTTTTTTTATATTAATATATAGGACATAAATAAACTGAAAATAAAAAAAAAATATATTTACTCCATTAACTTTAATTGTTAATTAAAATTAATTAATTATAATTGTTAATTATAATCAATTAATTAATTAATTATAATTAAAATTAATTTAATATTTAATGTCAATATTAAATTATATTTATTAAATTAATATAATTTAATTATAAGTATTTATTGTCAATATATTTTTTCTAATAATTAATTAATCAACAAATTATAAATTAATTTAATTATATTTAAGTAATTAAATTATTTAGATTTAAAGATTCCCAGCAAGGAGAATACAAGGAGAATGTTTGTATTTATTCCATAAAATAATAAAGTTCGTGTAAGACCAATCTTGATGCAAGTAAATTTCGAGACCAGGGACACCATGGTGGCCACCAGATGGCAGCACTTGCAAAGAAAAGATTCGAGCTTCATAAAAATTTCTTTGGAGTGGTTGTTTCTGCAAATTGTTTGACCTTTGTTGAACTTTGTTGAACACAGGTTTGAATCGCTGATTAGCATTGATGGACAGGTAAGATGGTCCTCCCTATCTATCCTCCTTGATTCCCAGGGTAGGGAACGACGCCATCTTGCTCGTCAATTTAGGGTCCATCGTATGCGCCCTACAAAAATGGCGTCCGTAGGGGACGAAAAAGGGAGCGAAGTAGGGGACGAAAAGTATTGGGAAGCAAATTCAATATGGCGGAAGGTGATTTTTAGGGAAGGGTAGTAGACATAGTAGACGAGATGAGAGAATTGGGACAGCACCTAAGAAACAACGAGATTTCATTGGCTTATATTTTTTACCATTCATTAATGCATTCTGATTCAATTATTCTGTTTTTCAGGTTTTTCTGTTCGTGTGCGCCCAATATCCATCTTGATTTCTTGTTTCAGTTGCTGATTTCTGATTCCAACGACTTGGCTGATTTAGTGTCTGTTTGTGTAATTTGTGTTTGACAGATGTGACAACGTTATCTCTGGTTGAGCGTTGAGGGATATTTGGAGTAAAATCGTAAAAATTTTGTCACGAAATGGAAGCCCCAGCTAACGAAAATTTGGTACAGTATGCATGCATAGTTTGATTAATTTACATATGTATATTAGGAATTAGTACATTATATGGCAATGTTTATGTCTTATGATGTAATTTGCATTGTATCCAACAACTGGAACTTCTGTTTTGGATACAAGCAAGCTATAAATGGATCCTAAACCTACTCCGATGGGAGGGTCATCCTCTAATCAGAAAACTAGAAACTCTGCTAAATCACACCCAAAACTCCCAATTCTGGCTCAATAAAAGAATCCCAGTTTTTGTGTATAGCCTCATGGGTCTACAACCTCATAGGGCTAAAATCACATCTCTTTAAACTCTTCCCTGCTTTCGTCATCCACTTCAAAGTTCCTGTCTCTACTTCTGTTATCAATATTTTCCCAGAACTCAAAGAAACTGATAACTTCTGCAATGCTATTTTCTTAGAGCACTGCCAACAACACTGGCCCAGCGCCATGCACACCTTCACCGACGGATCCAAAACTCCGGAGGGGGTGGGCTGCTCATTTTACATACTGTACCGTCGTTATGATAAACCAAAAGTCAGCATTCAATCTACCTGAAGATGCCAGTATTTTCACAGCTGAAGCTGTTGCCATATACATATGTATCAACTTTGTAACTCACCTTGATCAGCATGTCTCTCAGGTGGTTATTCACTCTGACTCTCTAAGCGTCATATCAAGTTTTAATGGCAACTTACTTACCAGCAAAACTCATTGGCTAGTCCTAGCTATCAATCACGCTATACACAACGCCAATAGAAAGGGATCGGACATCATTTTGTCTTGGGTTCCAAGTCACTGTGGTATTCACGGCAATGAAGTTGCAGATTCTCTTGCCAAGCAAGGAATAGAAGATGGACCCTCCCTTCAAGTTGATCTTCCTGCCTCTGACCTAAACATCTTACTGAAAAAAAGACTCTGATTACACTAATCAAATTCTTTCATCTCTGTGGGAAGGCAAATTTTCCAAGGACAGATATCAATCAATTCAACCAAAGTTTCCATCTACTCCTTGGTTCAAGGCCATCAAGTCCCCAACAGCAAGAAGCTTCTACTCTACGTTCACCAGACTCAGAACGGGGCATAGCAGATTAGTCGCCCACCTCGGAAGACTCCAAATCATTGAATCTATTAGATGTGACTGCCAACTTCAAGAAGCTACACCCGAACACATGATTCTAGAGTGCACTATTGCCAGTGACCACCGAGCCCCTCTCTTGTTGACTCTCTCAGAGCTGGGCTTCGGTCCTCCGGATTTATCCCTCACAAAGTTGCTAGCCAGTAATAACCTACTAGTCTACCAAGCCCTATACAAGTTTGTTTTGGACTCAAAACTTCCCCTGTAACTTACTATCCATATGGCACTTACTGTATATAGTTTTAAAACCACTGCATGCATTACATATTAACAATTGGTCTTCTTCCTGGTTGCCGTGTCAGACCACACTGGCAGAAGATGGTTGTGGTATACCTAACTTCCAATTTTCCCCACCAATGCATGCAGCTTCTTTCATTCTTAATTTTTTTTTTCTTTTTCTATTATATAAAAAAAAATATCACAACACAGAGCAATAATTAAACTTATGTTTTTTTCTGTATTCCAGTTATAATAACAATTATTGGCTGCATGGAACAATTCTAGTCCTAAAGCCAAATCAAATAATCAATCAATCAATCGATACAATAAACAAATCAAATCAAAATTACAGTCTAACAGATCTTAGAATACCTGTAGACACTATGGCGCCAGCTCCAGACGTCTAAACGTCTAGACTGAATGGCGGCATCCATAAGATCCTTAATATTTATTTTCAAGAAGTCCGCCGCGCGCATTGAATCCACACGTTAACTAAGATTTGTAATACTGTATATTAATTGGTGCGTACTGTACAAACATTGAAAATAAGTTAAAAAAGTATTATGCATACAGTACATAGGTATGAATCGCGGAAAAAAAACCCTCGGAAAAAAAACCCTTGAAAAAAAACCCTAGGAAAAAAAACCCTCGGGGATAAAAAACCCACGGAAAAAAAACCCTTCGCTAAAGAAGCAGCCCCAAGGAGCATTCGTAGCATAGTAGCGCGGTAGCGAGGTTTCACGGTGTGGGGAGCTCATCAAAATGTAGAAGTCTACGCGGCGATGTTGTGGAAGTTAACTATTATCTGTATAGTAATTCCAACTGTGTTTTTAGTTAAAAATTATTTTAAAAACATATTTTTTCTAACTTCGAATATTATATATTGGATATAAAATAATTAAAATAAAAAAGTAATAAAACAAAAAAAGTCGTCGTCCTACTCGTATTATTATTATATAAGATATAGACATAAAATGAAGATTTGAAAATTATAATATCTTATAGGTTAAGTGATTCAATAATTATTATTAACATGACTAATGAGACTAATCAGATATATGATATCTTATGTAATATATATTATTGGAACATTATAATGATAATCTGTCAAAATAGGAAAAAAAAAAAACGTGAAACCTCGCTACCGCGCTACTACGCCACGAATGCTCCTTGGGGCTGCTCCTTCAGCGAAGGGTTTTTTTTCCGTGGGTTTTTTATCCCCGAGGGTTTTTTTTCCTAGGGTTTTTTTTCAAGGGTTTTTTAATACAAGGGTTTTTTTTCCGAGGGTTTTTTTTCCGCTTACCCATAGGTATATATAGCGGTAGAGCTCCGTGCTTGGGCAGTCAAGTTTTGAACCTCGTTAAGATATTAAATTGGTCACTTTTAACAAATTTTACGTCATATTTCAGAATCTTAAAATTAAAAATATGTATATATATATATGAAATACTGTAATGCATGAATACGTAGGGATTCGAGAAGGGACCATGAATGGAAGCTCGAGTACCAGGGAAGCAACAACGACGTACGAAAGTATTATTTTATCAGAAGCTAGGTCGGCGAGGGAGTGGAATCTGTTGAGGGCTGCGGAGGTGGGGGTTGATAAGATTGAGAAGTTCAGGGAGCTGGTGGCCACACGCAGGGCCCCAAACTGTGAGCCATAATAATAATACAGTAATATTTAACGCGACAAATGTGGCAATGCCACGGTGGCTCGCGAATGGTTACCAACCCTCAAAAGTTTTTTTTAAATACATTAAACTCTCTGCCTCAGCAACCTCAGCTGCCAACGCATTCCACTCCTTCACCGTCCTATTAACAAAAGAAAATTTACCTACATCACTCCTGCACCCAGCACCCTCCAACTTCCATCCATGATCATTTCTTCCAACATTGCCAGCTCTCATCACAAGACCACTAACTCTTCCCACCCCTCACAATTTCTTGTTATCTTATACATAACACCAAGTGTACAATATTTCCTCCTTAACTCCAAGGACTCCCACCCCAAAGTTTCAATTAAAGCAGACGCACTAACATACTGTACTCCTTTCCAACCTCGGCACCATCCCCCACAAACTGAAACCTTCCCATACGACCTGTAACCCTTTTCTCCTCTGAACCTTCTCCAACTCCTTGACCCCCACACATCTATATGGATCCCAAACACAGCAACCATATTCAAGCACTGGTCTTACTAAAGCTCTGTACTGTACTCACTATCCTTCACTATAACCTACTGGCACCCTTTAAATACCTCATGACAAACTCCAAACCCTTCCCTTAGACGTGACATATTTTATATGCTCATTCCACATTAATTTACTATGAATAACTACACCCAGATACTAACTTATATTTATCATCTTGTTTCAACAACTCATCATGAAGTATGTACATATTGCACATCTCTCTTATGTCTTTTTCTGCTGAACACAACATTTAGAAACATTTAACCTCATATCATTATCAATAACCCACCGACACACAATAGTAAGATCCTCTTGCAGACCAGCCACATCACCCTTACCTTCCTATAAACAACACTATCATCTGCAAACAACCTCATTTTTGACCTCACCCCATGAGACAAATCTTCAATATAGTGGTGTCACCACAACTGCCGCAGTATAAACCAATCTTTACTCTTAACTTTATGGGTGTTTCACGAAATAGTTATACAGAAATTGATCCAACATTCTCACTAACTGCAGTTAGCACCAGCTTAATTCACTGACACTGTGGTTAGTGAGAAACCTGGACAACTCCGTACGTAAATCGCTCCAATTTGGCGAAATGTAAGACTTTAATTTTTCATAATTTTAGTGGACATCATAGTTCAATGAGAAAACAAAAATATATTGTGTGGCCTGCCATGATTTTTTTAAGTGCCCAGTTTTGAACCTTTCTATGTTATTTATACAGTATATAATAAGTGGACCAAACCTCCCCTATGTTGTGTCGTGTATGCAAAATCCACCATTTGTTGTCTGTTCAGTGTCCAATAAAATAATATCCCGTTGATGTACTGTATGGTCTATGCATAACGTCGCCTCAGAATGCAAGTCGCGTAAGTACAAAAAAATTTGATGCAATTTTGAACCTTATTTCAATATAACTTAAAGCTCAAAGTCCCATCAAATTTTTTTGTACTTACGCGACTTGCATTCTGAGGCGACGATATGTATATGAATATTTATTTATTTATTCACATTAAATATCAGTTGATACATTGTGATTACGTACTTCATCTCACCCCACCCACACCTTGAAAGACTTTCCCCTAGAATTGTGTAAAGTGTGCACGGATATTCTTGCATGATTGCAACAATATCTAACATTGGGCGTGTTATCTCTACCTTAATATCGCCCAGGCCAAGAGGCGAAAGTTACCTGCTAGGTTGAAATTTCAAATATTAAAAAGGCCATGGAAAACCCGTGGCTTTATAGTGTCAAGATTTTTAAATTTTAAGGGGTGAAGGAAGTAAATTTTATTACAGTACATGTTATGCAGTTTTGGGATTAACTTGTCTAATAATATTCTATGATAACCCAGGTTTTGCATCCAAACATGTGGCAACGCAGTATGGAGACGGTAATAGAGAGAAACCGCTATATTCTGGACAACGAGCTGTGGACCGATTGCAAGTTCCTGATTGGCCAGGAACCCAACCAGAAGGTGAGTTGCACATTCAGAGTTTGGACATGGTAGTGTGCATTAACCAGGCAACCTTTGGTTGAGAAATGAAAGATAATAAGGACAGCAGTATACTGTCTATTGCATATTAGCATCATGTATACTGGTACTGTACACATATTTTTTTAAACTGAGAATATCTTAATAAATTACTGGCGGTGCATACAAAATTATAACTGTGATTTTAATTGAGAGCCCGCAGATCAAACAGGATTAATGTACTAGGAAACCCAGATTAACATAATATATTTTTCTTTTAATGAAAATCTATATAGCAAGGCCCAATTTTAGATTTAAAACACGTGTGCAAATGTTATACAGTGGTCAATCTGTCTTATCAGATTTTAAAAAAATCAAGGTACAGGTTACTGAACATTGAGCCTAATGGGTGTAATACAAAAATAGGGCATTTTTGATACAAATTGTAATTTTCCTAAAATGTAAGCAATTAATTTTTAGAATATTCTTGATTTCTAAAAATTTTTTCTTTCAATTCCATCTCATAGAAAAATTCAAGGACTTCAGCAGTATCTGAGATTCATCATGTGATGAAATTATTTACATATACATATGTTTGATAAAAAAAATACTACTATTTATTGCAACTACAGTGGCCGTCACATTTAACTTGGTTATGGTCATGTTTGTAACGCTCTCAGTCATTGGTAGCCGGTTTGTAACGAAGAACATGACTGGCCGAGCCGAGCCGAATGACTCCCGAGCGGTTCCGACCATAACCAAGTTAAATGTGACGGCCACTGTAGGACATGGCAGTACTAGAAAGTATTATTTAAATCAATTCAGGTGCTTGAAATAAAATTAATATTATATATTTCCACAAAGTGGTTTATTGCTAGCTATTCCAGCTTTATTGTATTGTTTTTTGTTTTTTTTATTCAAATTAAGGAAAATAAACCATTTAGGTTGTGATAATCTTATTAAAAGAAAAGGATAGAAATAACCAGCAAGGCCTTACCGATCGAAAGAGTCACAGCAGGTGGAAATTCTTGCGGTCACAGAGGTTCACTCGAAAGTTTTTACATTTTTGAAACGTTTCGCATCGTGGAGATGCTTCTTCAGTCACAAGACTGCAATAACCTAGATTAACAAGACAACAGAGGAAGAAAATGCCAAACATGTGTAATACATATAGCCAGCCAAACATTTAAAAGTCCAGTAACGAACGTTACCTACCCTATCAAAAATCACAACACATGCACATCAAAAAATGCAATATACATGTTAGAATGTAAACAGAAAATAAGAGACCAAAACACAAACCAGGAGAAAAAATGTGATGCTTTTTACATAGGACTCACTTCACAGGCTACTCGAGACTGCATGAGTGGACACAGGTCTGATGTACGACATCATTACGTGAGCAAGCCTGTGTCTGATCATGCGGCCTCACATGACACTAACAATCTCAATAAATGCTTCACAGTAAAAACAATTAAAAGATTATCAGGATTCGTCAAATATCCAATTTTGCGTCAGTGGGAATTAGCTTATCAAAATGTACTGAAGTCCAGGCAAATAGAGGAGAAGCACCTCAGAAACCTCAGATAACTCAATTCAAATTTCCCTCCCTTGTAAATATCTTCTTCTTTTCTTATGCCCACGTTTTGGTGTTTAAGCCATTTTACTTCTAGCAAGCCAATAGAGATAGGATTCCTGCTCTTCCCGCTTCATGTTGCCAGGCAACAAGTCAAGTTCCGCTTTTAATGCAGAGCATCTAAATAGATGCCCTCTGTCTTGGGGTTCTTTTTTACATAATTTACAAATGTCACTATCTTGGATTTTAAATCTCTTCTGGTAGCATCCAAGGTAGTCATGGCCTGTGTCTAATCTAAATTTAGCAGTGTCTGTGAGTCTATTGTAAATATGAGTTTTAGCTAATTTAAATATAAGGTCTCCCCATACTTTATCACTTGCTTGTTTTTTCCAGTCTAGATCAACTTTTTGTTTCACTGCACTATTGATATGAGCTTGAATTGAGTAAATGGAAATATTTGTTGTTGGCTGTGTCATCTTACTGCCCATCTTGGCTAAATAGTCCGCTTGTTCGTTACCATGAATACTACAATGGGCTGGTATCCACTGTAGAACTATTGTAATACTATTGTCTTGATGATTTTGAATTAGCTTTTTACATTCTGCCACTCTTTGGTCTTGAGACTCTGGAGAGGCTATTGCTTGAATTGCTGCAGTAGAGTCTGAAAGTAAGACTATTTTACTATATTTAGTTTGGCTATTTATTTTTTTCAGGGCTATTTTGATAGCTTGAACCTCTCCATCAAAGTTGCTGCCATGCTTGCTTGTTGGGGCAGACTCTTGAAAAAGCTTGCAATATACACCGGCCCCTGCATTACCAACTCCGGGTGTTGCTGATCCATCTGTATAGATGTGAAGCCAGTCCGGGAGAGGATATTTCCGGTGTATTTCCTTATTTGCAAGTTGCCTAAGTTCCTCATCAAGGAGAGATTTTTTGTTACTGATACCTTCTATTTTAATACTATGCTGGACGTTCACCGTCGCCACACTAAGATAATTTTCTGATATTTTTTCACGTTTTCTTTGTAAGATGGCCGGATTGAGATATTCTTTTTTTAGTTTTGTTGTCTTTTCTATAAAAGTTTCTTGAGTTTTCATAGAACTTGGTTGGTATTGATTCCAATCCTCTTCTTCTAATCTTATTAATTTTTCATGTAATTTCATGGCTGCTTTATTTCTTCTTTCTTGTAAGGGTTCTATGTTGGTATTAATTTCCATAGCTGCAATAGGAGTTGATCTCACTGCTCCATTAATTATTCTGAGTGCCTGATTTTGCACTTTATCCACTGCTGATGTTGATGCCTTCGTTGCAGTGACAAAAGGTTCGGTACCATACTCTAGCACAGGTCTAACATACGTCTTGTACGTTGTAGCTAGTGTTTCACGATCCGCTCCCCATTTAACGCTAGCTGCCCTTTTCATTAGGGATAGTCTCTTTTTACCTTTGTCTGCATTTCTCTCCAAATGCACCTCACCACTCAGCCTTCTGTCCAGGGTTACTCCTAGATATATTGGATTTTGCACTTGTTTCAGTGAAATATTATTGTACCTTAGATTTAGGTAAGGTACAATTCTTTTTTGAGGATTTCTTTTAAGGCTGTAATAATCATAGGTTGTTTTTTCTGTGTTTATAATGAGACCATTTTCATCTGTCCATTCTGCTAGCTTTTTAAGTGCCTTATTCATTATGGTATTCAGTTTTTTCATGTCTTTTCCAGTTGTCCAAATAAGTACATCATCTGCAAACATACGTACTTCTATTCCAGCTATTTTCTTTAATTCTTGCGGCAGGTCGTTGATAAGTATGTTAAACAGCAAGGGACTAGTCACCGCCCCCTGCGGAACGCCTGTGCTGGTTTGTCTAAACTTGGACTTGTAAATATCATTCCCCTTCACTCCCTTGTAAATATCATACCAATTCAGTCCACACCTCCCCTCTCCTGTCTCCTCTCCCTCCCCTCACAAACCAGCCAGCAAGCCAACTTTTTTTTTTTTTTTTTTTTTTTTTTTAATTCATACATATTGTATTTACATTCTGGTAGACATTTTACCATCAAGTACGCCTTGGAACACCACAAACTTTTCCTCTGCTCTGATTGTGAGTGTTGTCTTGAAATATTTGGGGAAAGGGGGGGGGGGTACTTTTTTTACTGCCTGCAAAATTTTAAATTCAAATTATTGTTTATTCACTAACAGATACAGAACCATTGTAACAGATACAGAACCAATGTAACCAAAAACCTGCATCTTATCTCTTTTAAGCCACACCTCCTTGAAATCAGGCAGGAGTTCAAACTGTCCCAAGGTATAATCAATGTCTTATAAAAATTTTCTTTTTCCTTTGTTTGGTTTACTATGTACTTAACACCTCTCAATATTTTGTTTCTGTCTATGTAGCTGTTCAAGTGTCATGCCCAGTACCTTGCAAAATCTAGTGAACTTTTTGAGGACATGCTCTATGGGGAGGGCGGCATCAGCAAAGTTCCCTATGTCGTACCTGACATCAAACCAGAGGCATTCAAGGTTATGCTCTAGTAAGTACCCACCTGTGTGAACTTACTATTAGTAGTCATATCCCGAAGTCAAAATTTGTGTGTCAATCTTTAAGTTCTGTCAAAGACTGTCTCTGTATATGTGGCAGTTTCTTTATTTTTGCAAATTTATTGTGGTAGCACAATTTCTGCCAAGCGAGTCAGTCAGGTGTTTGTCATAAAAAGTTACCAAAGTGGACTTTCCTTGCTCGTTGTTGTTTATACTAAAAGAAGACTAAATTATTATATTTTGTACAAATTGAAAGTTCATGTATATACGTATTAGCTTGTAAAACTGGAGGTGTAATTTTTTATATCATACTATTTTTTAAAGAATTGAAATTTATTTTTATGAAATAAAAAAAGAACATCAAGTAAAATTTTATTCAAATATATTCATGTTCTTATAAATTTCTTGCATGAAAATATACTATGTTAGTAAGTTTTACAAAGAAAGTAATGTTCTAAATAAGGAAGAAGCAAATTGAAATTTATTATTTTTCATTTATTATTAATATACACTCATTGCCTTGAAAAATTTCCCACTTGCAGCCTTGTTAATCATCATACCGTGTTATTCTTATGGAATACAGTATGGTAATTCATAAGGCCACAAAGGGAAATTTTCCAAGACGTCGACTGTATAAACTATGAATGAATTGTAATGTAATGAAATTTTGTATGGGAAGTCTACTCTTTAAAAAAAAATACTTTTTTTTATTTTGCTTGACACACTAGAGCTTCAAATACATTATTCCCCCTGCACTCCCATTAACTGCAAAATTCTAAGTTCTGTTCATCTCAAATATAATAAACCTCTTGAAAAAAATCGGAGGTGGAGGGTATTGGAATGATGCATTTTACAAAGACGTGGACACTTTAATGTAATGCCCTCCTAAAAATCCCTATCTTTGTATTCATATCTATGATAAAATTGATTCTGTCTTGTAGAAACTCCTCTCCTTTCTCTGCTACACCCCCTACAGGTTGCTTTTCTCTCTTATCTCTTTGTCCACAGTTACATTTACTGTGATGAGCTTAACCTCCAGTCCCTCGAACTGGCCGCTGCCGTCCTCCAGGTTGGCAAGAAGTACGGCATGTCTCATATTGTTAAGAAGTGCCAGAAGTTCCTGTGCAGCGCCAGCAACAACAGCACTGCTCGTGCCCCATGAACTTAAAGACCAGTGTTCCCTATTAAAAGTTATTGAACAAAATATAAGCGGGAAGTGTGAGTCAACGCAACGGCAAGTGTTTTTCACATGTTTTTTTTTTTTTTTTTTTTTTTTTTTTTTTTTTGTCTATAAGAAATAAGGTATAATTGTGAATGTTTTAAAGTGTTATATAGTCCTCCTGCCTCCTCGATATTTTATGCCATAAGCCGCCACTGTTATAAAAAATTTAATATATCATTATGATTTGTCTGATATAACATAATATATGTTACTAAAAGTAGTATGAATCACAAATTAATCGTACCCCCCCCCCTATTTCCTATATTTTTTTATATAATTAGATATATATATATATATATATATATATATATATATATATATATATATATATATATATATATATATATATATATATATATATATATATTATATATATACATATATTGTATTGCAAAGTTTTTTTTTTTTTTCATTTGCTTCTGTAAATTTATAATAAAATATAATTAATATTACATCATTGGACGAATAAATTTAAGCATACATACTTGGTGTACTGTGAATGAAACAATCATCCAATATATATGCTTTTTATTGAAAATATTGAACAACTTACCTCATGCAGGTTGATCACAGATTGTTTTACATAACAAATTGCAATTTAGTGTAGCTGCTGTAGCATAATTATAATAGCCATATTATAGTTGGACAGTATATAAGCAGTGCATGGCTTAATAGGTTGATAAAAAACAGAGTAGATCAAGTATTTATAATATACATTTTATGGCCAATATATTTTCTATAATTATTGCACATAATTGCAGCTAAAAAGCAGATTAACTATTGACCATTTGAATACACTATATCATAATTGATTTCAATGAAGCTTAATTCATGATTAACAAATTAAGGAATCAAAATATATCACTCGTATTGTAAAAAAAAAAAAAAAAAAAAAAGGCGGTTGCATGAGCAACGCAATCAGTCTACTTTACAGGGGCTGAGTGAAACCATGCGCGCGCAGCCCGTCATTCTGGTGGAAGCGGTAGAGAACTCTGCATGCAGGCAAAAGATTAAAAAAATACATTATAAATTATTTAAAATGAAAATAAAAAATGTGAGGTGAACAAAATGTCTATCATAAAATTTACAAACTTTTGCTCACCTCAGAATTTTTTAATCTTTTCTTTATATATTTTTAAATAATTTTTTTAATATTTTGTCCTATGCTTATACATTGCGTAGCTCCACCAGGCCACCATCGACGACTGGCAGACAACTGTTGAAACTCCCGATCCAAGGTCACACTGACATCACACGCAAGCGCCAAATTAAATCTCAAATGATTTTAGTTAATGAAGTTAATATCCTTGACACCATTTTACCCTTTTTTGGGTCATGTGGCCAGGTCGATATTATTTAGCCTTTCCAGTAAGAGTTATCTTTTGACCATTCTGGGGCTTGCCAGGCTCCCAGAACCCTTTCCTGCACTCTTCTGGGCTCCTACTACGAGATCTGTGCAGCCTGCAGTGGCAGTGCAAGACTGAAAGACAGCGCAGTATAGATATAGCTATAAGCTGCCTTCCTAGCTCCTACCATGCAACTCCATCATCTGTATATAGTAATCAGTCACACCCAACTCAAGTCACGAAAAGTCTGCCAGGTTCGGGAATTAAACCGGCCGGGGACCTCTCGGACCAAAGTCAAGTGCTCTAGCCACACTATACTACAGCTAGAGCAGATTTTAGATTTAATATAAAATAAATTAAAGTTAACAAGACGGTTTCAATTTCCTAAAACTTACCTGCACCCACATATATATATCGTCCCTCATCCGGAATAATGAGTTATCTGCCTACCATGATTTCGTTTTGCAATAATGAGCTATCTGTTATTTCAGGTGAGCACAATTATGAGCTTTAATTATGTATATATATCAGTATAAAATCAGTATTATCATATTATATTATATGATAATTAGTATTATATTATATTATCAGTATAATATCAGCTCACAGTTGCGCTCACCAGAATTAAATAGCAGAGAGATAGCTCATTATTGCAATGAAATCGTGGTATAGGCAGATTGCTCATTATTCCGGACGAGGGACGATATATATATATATATATATATATATATATATATATATATATATATAAAATACATGTGTGTGTGTGAAAATATCTAACAATTCATTAAGGGTAAGGTAACGCCACCAATGTTAAAAAAAAAATCCCTCACACAAAAATTCGAATCTGAAAAAAAATTTAAAATGTTCTCCTCTACACCCCCTATCAGTAGCTAAAATATCAGGTATACAAATTCGATCTAGTTTTTGAGTTATGAATTTTTAAAGTTGACTAATTTAACATGGGATTTCCATTTCTCCATGTTAAAGTAGTCAACTTTAAAAATTCATAACTCAAAAACTAGATCGAATTTGTATACCTGATATTTTAGCTACTGATAGGGGGTGTAGAGGAGAACATTTTAAATTTTTTTCAGAATTTTTGTGTGAGGTATTTTTTTTTAACATTGGTGGCGTTATCTTACCCTTAAGGATTATAATTATTGTCACTATAATAGTATTAGCCTTCTTAGGAGATGTTGAATTACTCTGAAAATTATAGTAAACCTCCCTTTTATTATAATTAGATAATTACATTATAATTAATATATAAAAAGTCTGTATAGTTTTTGAGACATATATACGACAGAGGATACAAATAGTGAGAATATCATTGGAAATCTGGCGGCCATTATTATAATATAGTCAAATCAGCATCTATTATAGTTTTTCAAAATAATAATAATAGGTTTGTTCGTATTGTTCATAAATACATAATCAGAAAGAATGGATTTTTTTTGTGATGAACCTTATATATGTCGATGTTCCATGTACAGCTAGAATAAGGTTCATCACAAAATAATTGATTCTTTCTGATTGTGTATATTTATACGAAAGACCTAATAATAAATAATCTCAAAAACTGAACTGACAATAATAATTAAGGGTAAGGTAACGCCACCAATGTTAAGGGTAAGGTAACGCCACCAATGTTAAAAAAATTCCCTCTCACAAAAATTCTGAAAAAAATTTAAAATGTTCTCCTCTATACCCCCTATCAGTACCTAAAATATCAGGTATACAAATACGATCTAGTTTTTGAGTTATAAATTTTTAAAGTTGACTACTTTAACATGGAGAAATGAAACTCCCATGTTAAATTGGTCAACTTTAAAAAATTCATAACTCAAAAACTAGATCGTATTTGTATACCTGATATTTTAGCTACTGATAGGGGGTGTAGAGGAGAACATTTTAAATTTTTTTCAGAATTTTTGTGAGAGGGATTTTTTTTAACATTGGTGGCGTTACCTTACCCTTAAAAAAAATCCCTCTCACAAAAATTCTGAAAAAAATTTAAAATGTTCTCCTCTACACCCCCTATCAGTAGCTAAAATATCAGGTATACAAATACGATCTAGTTTTTGAGTTATGAATTTTTAAAGTTGACCAATTTAACATGGGAGTTTCATTTCTCCATGTTAAAGTAGTCAACTTTAAAAATTTATAACTCAAAAACTAGATCGTATTTGTATACCTGATATTTTAGGTACTGATAGGGGGTATAGAGGAGAACATTTTAAATTTTTTTCAGAATTTTTGTGAGAGGGATTTTTTTTAACATTGGTGGCGTTACCTTACCCTTAACTTCATTTTTTTACTTCAGATATGAGTAATTTTGTTTCTCTATATTTGTTCTGATCTCAATTTTTTACTATGTAATTTTTTTACCATCAAAAAATAATTACGTACACTATAATATATATAGTGACAATAATCTTTAATATATATATTTTTTTATATATATAATATTAATTTTTGTGAGACGTATAAACAGACGTCACATCTTAAAAGGGCCGGTTTACTTAAGGTAGAGATAACGCCGAATAGCTGTGTGTTTGACGTACTTTTCCCTTTGATTAACATGTAAACCTTAGCAAATTTTAATTCACAAAAATTCTGAAATTTTTTTGAGAGACAGATAAATTTAGAAAAAGTTTCAAAACAATTATTTAACGAGCCGATTTTATAAAATTATTAATTTCTTTGTTTGTCTCTCCATGGGAAAGCCCTATGCTGAAAAAAAAAATAATAATAATAATTAAAAAAAATCGGCTCGTTAAATTGTTTTGAAATTTTTTCTATGGCTTTTAATTAATTAGCACTGCAATGTACCGTACGTACGTCTCTCAAAAAAAAAAATCAGAATTTTTGTGAATTTGCTAAGGTTTACATGTTAATTAATCAAAGGGAAGTACTCGAACAGCTGTTCGGCGTTACCTCTACCTTAATTGGGATCGATCTTTAAGATTGTGTTGCGATTTAATTAAGGTAGAGATAATACGGATCAGCTGGCCCAATGCTAAACAAATCCCATTCATAAAAATTATGAAAAAAATTTAAAATGTTCTCCTCTACATCCCCTATCAGTAGGTAAAATATCATGCAGGTATACAAAAACGAGCTAGTTTTCGAGTTATTAATTTTTAAAGTTGACCAATTTAACATGGAGAAATGGAACTTCCATATGTTAAATTGGTCAACTTTAAAAATTAATAACTCGAAAACTAGCTCGTTTTTGTATGCCTGATATTTTACCTACTGATAGGGGATGTAGAGGAGAACACTTTAAATTTTTTTCATAATTTTTATAAATGGGATTTTTTTAGCATTGGGCCAGCTGATCTGTATTATCTCTACCTTAAGGGTAAGGTAACGCCACCAATGTTAAAAAAAATCCCTCTCACAAAAATTCTGAAAAAAATTTAAAATGTTCTCCTCTATACCCCCTATCAGTACCTAAAATATCAGGTATACAAATACGATCTAGTTTTTGAGTTATAAATTTTTAAAGTTGACTACTTTAACATGGAGAAATGAAACTCCCATGTTAAATTGGTCAACTTTAAAAATTCATAACTCAAAAACTAGATCGTATTTGTATACCTGATATTTTAGCTACTGATAGGGGGTGTAGAGGAGAACATTTTAAATTTTTTTCAGAATTTTTGTGAGAGGGATTTTTTTTAACATTGGTGGCGTTACCTTACCCTTAAGTAATTTCAAAGCACAGTACAGGAAAGATAGTAGCCAAACTCCCATACCTGCGCTACGGGGGAGCTGAAGTCAATTTTTGACACTTTTTGAATATTGGGTTAAGAGCTTAGTTTTTTTTTGTAAAAAATACTAGATTTTTTTTCTAATATTTTAGTGAAAGTTTCACTGTGCTAGCTTTAATAATTTCCGAGTTAGAGCAGATTATAGTTGATTCTCCTATACCATAACATTGCAGGATGCCCCATTTGGTCGTGCCCCTTTCCTATGATTTTAACATTGCGGCGGACAAACATGCCGTTGACGCGAGCAGTTTTCGACTTCGATTCTAACATACGACTTTCTCTACTATCTTCTCTATACTGTGTTTCAAAGGTTTTGAATTTGTGTGCGCAAATAAAGTTTTCAAGAATCTCGAGAAATCTTGACAGGAAGGTAACGCCTCTAGAGTCAATTATGTGAACTACTTGCATTGCACGTATCATTAGAAGTTGCTGTAGTACGCATTTATTTTGCAATTTGAAGCTCTGCAATATAAAATATAATTATATAAGGTCTGTATATAAGGTTTTCAATCATTTACATAATGTATATAATTAATATTTAAAAGATAAAAGTGTTTTCTTTTCAACACTTAATATGTAATGATAATATGTAAAGAAATATTAAGAATTGATATTTATAATGTAATAATTTATTTTCTTTGGTGAAAAACCATACTTAATATATGTATTGTATGCATATAAAAAATGAAAACAAATAAGCTAGATATAGTTAGAGGCCTGTTCGTAAATCCTGCTCGGTGCATGTACACTTTCTGCACCCAAAATCGACCTTAATATATGTGCATGCATGAACATAATTATATATTATATATATTATAAGGTCGATTATAGGTAGAATATTATAAGGTCGATTATAGGTAGAAAGTGTATACGGACTGGACCACGTACTGAGCAGTGTTTACGAACAGACCTTATAATATTCACAGTTAGAGCAAATATGTTACAGTATTACCAACATTTGTTTAGTGCCATATAATAAACACAAAAACGGGCTATATATATTTATGATATAGAATTTGCAATATTTTATATTTTTATTATTCCAGCGCACCATAGTAAATATAATATTTTAATTAATACCACAAGTTCAAGTATATATTAATATATACTGCATGCTGAAAATCAATTATTTTAATTGCTTTAATTGTGTACGTGTTATATAATTATATAATTTAACTGTTACAAATTATACACAAACAAATTAATGATACGATATAAAATATTATGCAGTATAATATATAAATATATAATATGTATAATGTTTGATGGAAAAAAAGAATATTAATTATAATCAATATAATTATTAATTCTTGTAATATTCTTATAAAAATCATCTATTATACAAAAAAAAATTTATATTAAATATAATTATAAATAGACCACATGTATAATAATTTATATAGAGAGATGCACTTATATATTATATTTTAAGTGTGCGCATATATGCGCATATAATGTTGCAAATAAAAATAAAATAGCGCGCGCGCGGGGGTGAAGTGGCTGCGGCCGTACATGATATTATTATAATATAATATAGATTAAAATATAAAGGATAATTATTATGAACAATTAAACATTCATTATGATCGACCTACTTCAAATGCAGTACGTGCTTCAAATGCCCGATATATTTTTTTGGTGCCATTTATGCAATGGTGCGGGGAATTCCCCAGCCAGCTTTTTTATATGACGTCATCGCTGATGATATAAATATCTTCTTCAGCTCTCATATATTGCATGTGTACTGCTATTCTGCGTACTTTACTGTATAATACACAGAGCTCTAGCTGTGCGCGTGCAAAATAAATACATATTATAATTAATGAATTTCATTTAAAGTTAATTTCCTCCAGAAGCAAAAGGATCTAACATAATAATAAGCTATAGTATGTGCACCTTCCTCCAAAAGTAAATTCTTATAATACATGTTATGTTAAATATAATATTATATATAAGTAAGATTTATTAATTTATTTTTAAATAATATAATCCCATATCTTAAACTCATTTTTATCGCTGCGGGGACGAATTCAGGTATTTTTTTATTTTATTTATTTAGTTCACACAATACATTTATAACATAAGAAAAGCTTAAACTGGGTAAGAGTAACATACATAGCGTAAAAGCACTATCACAAATTGTTTGTATATATATGTTATTCTCATCCAGTTTTAGCTTATCACAAAAATGGTATAGTTATAATATATATCCTATACATAAAAAAAAAGAGGAAAAGGATTATGCTTTTTGCCCCTCCTTACTTCTGTTATAGCTATTAATTTCTTCTACCGACTGAAATCCTACATAATTGTGTCATAAACAATAAATTAAGAAGAAAAATTAGAGCTTCATGCAGACTTTTTAAATCTGTATAGGCAATTAGGCATTATAATGCACCCCTAGCTGAAGGCAATAATGATGCTTGATATTCGGCGGGTGTTGTGGTTGCAGTGGATTCCAGATGGAGAACAGCCAGGAGAAAGATAAACGTTTTAAAACAGTCCTCCTAGACGGACGAACGATGCGTAACCTGTGGCTGGATGATATCGACGTGTGTGGGTACGTTGTAGCACATTCACGTCATCAACCACATTATCATCTGCATCAGTCTTTCAGAGTTAATAGATATATAAAGTATTTCACCTTGCGTTAGACTCACGATATAATTATTTTCATATTATATTTAATCAATATATATATATATATATATATATATATTATTATATATAATGTATATATTAACAAAGCGTGTTCCATCCGTGTCCGTGATGTGTACATGGGTCTATGCAGGTGGTACGGTCGCGATCATGAGGGCGAGTACACGGAGTCTGAGAAGTGTCTCAAGTACCTGAGAGTGCCACCCTCGCCCAACGTTAACTTCGACCTTACGCTGACGCACGAGCTTGACGAAGAGAAGACCTCCGGGCTTACCTACCATCACTTCTTTAAGTGGATCATGGACCACTCTAAGGATGAGAGCGGCAATCCAAAACGGTAATATAAATTGCCGCTCGTTCTTGCCATGTCTTTTGTTGCTGGTTAATTACCACAGACTTCCTGTATATTATAGGATCAGATGATACATTAACACAAAAAAATGCATTTTTTTATTTTTTTTTTAAATGAATGTCTTACATAATATATTATATTAAAAATATATTATAATTTAATTATATAATAGACTTTAAATATTAAAATGTACCAATGAAGTATTGTCCTCAATTTTTTTTATATCAGGAATGGATAGAGGGTGCAAAGTTATGCTACCCTGATTTTTTTCAGATTTTTTAGAGCCCGGGAACTATTTTTAAAAAATTATTGAAAGTTCTTTTTGTGACGTCACGAGACGCCGCTCCTTAAGAAAAAGATAGGACTTGACGCCGCGTGACGTCACAAATAGGACTTTTAAATAATTTTTTAAAAATACTTCCCGGGCTCTAAAAAATCGGAAAAAAATCAGGGTAGCATAACTTTTCACCCTCTATCCATTTCTGCAATAAAAAAAATTGAGGACAATACTCCATTGACAGTACAATGTGCTCTCAAATCAATCACGTATAAGTGAATCTAGATATTAATTTGTGGGTGAATGAACACATCAGTGAATGGACTGCTCAGCATGCAATCTTTTTCATTTGCCTCATAGGCCTCATTTTAGTATACAGTATATATTTTGACTATAATAATACATTATTGTATTTTGCACATGAAAGATAATAAAATAAATTAAATATAATTATTATAATACATTACTATGTATATGTTGGCACCCAAAGCCGAAAAAATTGCACAGAACTAGATTGGAGCATCGCAGAGTGCTCCAAACCCGAATTGATGTCAAATTTCGGCTTTGGGTCAAACCACGATGCTCCAAACTAGTTCTGGTCAAATCAAAATGCTCCAAAGCCGATGAAGACCTTTACTTCGGCTTTGGAGCATTTTCATTTGACCAGAACTAGTTTGGAGCATCGTGGTTTGAGTTCGGAGCAAAATTTGCCCACATCTAGTTCTGCGCATTTTGCAGAGTTCACGTTACTTATTTATATTTTTTATATTCTTTAATCAGTTTGAGTACTTCACGTCAAAAAAATGCTTACCACATTTACTCAAGAGACGGATATTATAAGTGCGCAGCACAATATTTATTTAAAATGCACTTCAAATTTTTTACCTAAAAAAGTATAAAGAGTTTCTTAATTACTTCATTAAAACTTTAAATTTCATGTCAGTTCATAGTTCTTGGGAATCTTGGGACATTTTCACTACGAAGGAATAATTATTTTATAAATAAATAAAAAAAAAATAATTATAAATTGTTCAGCTGCCACATGGGATGGTAGTAAAGGTAGGTGGAAACTCATTTCCCTAAATTTATCCTATGGAGTATCGACCTCAATTTTTTTTATTGCAGAAATGGATAGAGGGTGCAAAGTTATGCTACCCTGATTTTTTCCAGATTTTTTAGAGCCCGGGAAGCATTTTTAAAAAAATTATTGAAAGTCCTTTTTGTGACGTCATGCGGCGTTAAGTCCTATCTTTTTCTTAAGAAGCGGCGTCTCGTGACGTCACAAAAAGTACTTTCAATATTTTTTTAAAAATACTTCCCAGGCTCTAAAAAATTTGAAAAAAATCAGGGTAGGATAACTTTGCACCCTCGAGCAATAAAAAAAAATGAGGTCGATTCTCCATTTTTCGCTGAAACCTCACTCATCACTGGGAGCAGTATTTATTATAATACAAAAGCATGATGGCAGTTTATTCGTTTATTCAATGGGAAGCTGTGACCTGCCGATTTGGTCGCCATATTCTAACTGAAGGATATTCGTATGTTGAAGATCAGCGGATTTTGACACTATTGCGCAACGTTTCTGCGCAGATTTCCCGCTCCAAAATCAGAATACAAGTACCGCGAAATTTTTTAGAGTCTTTTTACTTAAACTGAGCTGGGGGCCGGGTTGCAAATAATATTTTAACAGTGGCAAATGTAAAAGGTTAGTGACAATACGTGATTTTAAATTCGGAAACAGAACTTATTGTGTTATAGAATTAACAATTTGCGATCGAAAAATTACTCCGTATAGGATCTTACGTGCATCCAGTCTTTTCTTATAAGTAAATGGTAGGACAAAAGTTGCATGACGTCATCATCACAGCTTCCCATTAGATCATGACAATAAATTTTTAAAAAAATGTAGTTTTACTGTTTTACTTTTTTCAAGTAAAAAAATATAAAAATAAAGAGTATATACATTTCAAATAAATATTATTGTGCTGCATGCACTTATAATCTTGCTCTTGAGTAAATGTGGTAAGCTGCATTTTTTGACGTGAAGTACTCAAACTGATCAAAGAATATAAATAAGTAACGTACGTGAACTCTGCGCAAAATGCGCAGAACTAGTTGTGCATGGGCAAATTTTGCTCCAAACCCGAAATAAAATCTGGTATCGACTTTGGGTCAAACCACAATGCTCCAAACTAGTTCTGGTCAAATGAAAATGCTCCAAAGCCGAAGTAAAGTCTCCATCGGCTTTGGGACATTTTGATTTGACCAGAACTAGATTGGAGCATTGTGGTTTGACCCAAAGCCGAAATTTGAATTAAAGTGAAGTGGTCAACACTTTAAAATCGTTAAAGTCGTTATTAGGCGTGAAAAAGAGCTCGAAACTTCATGAAAATAATTTATTAATTATGGGAGGCAAATTATGGGGGCGTGAGAAAAAAAATTGTAAAAAGTTCGCCGCTCACGGGTTTCGAACCTGGTTCTTTTTGATCAGTAGATTAATTCATGTCTAATGCGTTCGTATTCCATATTAACACGATCTATATAATTTATAAGTTCATTCTGAAAAAAAAATTATTGTAATACTAAAATTAGTGCAGTAAATTCAATTGAACGTGATCGATACATTGCAGGCGGGAACAATTCAAAAACTTAGAACTGTCGAATCTCACATTTTTCAGTCTTGTTTAAAATTCGAAATGGCCGGTGAGGTATCTTTTTTAAGGTAGAGATAATACGGATCAGCTGGCCCAATGCTAAAAAAATCCCATTCATAAAAATTATGAAAAAAATTTAAAATGTTCTCCTCTACATCCCCTATCAGTAGGTAAAATATCAGGTATACAAAAACGAGCTAGTTTTCGAGTTATGAATTTTTAAAGTTCTCTAATTTAACATGGAGAAATGGAACTTCCATGTTAAATTAGTCAACTTTAAAAATTAATAACTCGAAAACTAGCTCGTTTTTGTATACCTGATATTTTACCTACTGATAGGGGATGTAGAGGAGAACATTTTAAATTTTTTTCATAATTTTTATGAATGGGATTTTTTTAGCATTGGGCCAGCTGATCCGTATTATCTCTACCTTAATACATAAAAACATTCCTTAAGAACCCTATTTACTAAATAGAAGTTTTTGAGATCAACATGTCAGCTTCTTTTTCAAGCAAAATAGGATTTTGTGAAAAATAGTATGATTTTGCACTTTTTTTAACATGCATCAGATGGGATTTAAAATTTGAATTATCTCGAAAGTTATGCCGGTGAGGTGGTGAAAAAAAAATTGTACGATGAGGTCTCAAAAAACGTTTTTCATTGTAAAAAGTTCAACATGTTTGCACACTCGAAAATGATCACTCTACTTTCGGCTTTGGGTGTCAAAATGCACATATAATAAGTTATGAAACATATATTTTATTTACTTATTTATTTATTTATTTATTTATTTATTTATTTATTTATTTATTTATTTATTTATTTATTTATTTATTTATTTATTTATTTATTTATTCAAAAAACAGACTACAGGTTAGGTAATCCGATTATAAAGAGTACAAACAAAATTATCATTATATGTATAATATGTTCATATGGAGCTTACAAAAAATACTTCTAATTGTTATATAGCCGTCATGCAAGTATACAGTTTATTATTAATCTGCTTTCTTCACTTCTTTTCTTTATCATTATTGTTATTTACTCTACTTGTATCATAAGAGGGTATAGTATATATATAAAATCGTTTAATGTTTGATTTATTATTTTTATATTTGCAGACCCTCCGAGAAGTTCATTGTCTCACGATGTGATCTTCAAACAGTTATGTACTCGCCGTATGATAGGACTGATTGCTGGGACATGCACGCCGTAAAACTGAAAGGCTCCACTTACTTACTATTAGTGCCAGAACAACACGTAATAATGCAGGAAATGATTCAAGCCTTGATTGCGAGTAAACAGAAGGATGTCGTAGTGGAGGACCAAGTAAAGAATCAAGCAGTAGAGATCGAGGGTGCAGCTTTACCCTCACAAAGCTGCACGGATGGAGGAACAGCAGCGGAGGGGAGTGTACAACTGGAGAACTTGCTGGAGCCAAAGAAGGCATTGACAGAAGAAGATAATGTGCGCAGTGCAGCTGATTTACTAAAGAAGATGGAGTTAGAAGATGAGATTAATAACCTACTCAAGGAAACAACAGAGGCTGCAAAGTACGAAAACTATGACTTGTACTGCAGATACGGAAATAAATTTGAGCAATATCTGCTTTCAGGTAAGAATTAATTAAATAAATTTAATATTATTTAATATAGCATTATTCGGTCTAATTGACCCAGCGGTGGTGAATCAAATTTATATTATAGGTCTTGTATTCAGAAGTAATGAAAAATTATGCTAACCCAGCATATTTTTCAAATGTATTATAAAAATAAAATTATAAGTTAAGTATATTATACATACTTCAATGTACGTAACACGTGTTGAATTTAAAACTTAAATTGAATGCATTTAATTCTCAATCTTTAAAATGCATAAATAATAATAATAATAAAATAATAATGTTCTTTAGCGGAAACGGTGAGCTAGCCCTCTCTCCTGATGGGAATGTGATCTAGCTCAGCAGCATTGTAATTATAACAATTAAATATCAACTATAATAGTCTGTAATGTAACATGCAATATTTCCATTATTTTTATTGATAATTTATTGCATCTTTTAGTAGGTAATAAAATATAAAAGATTTCACTCATCCAATAGCACTCAACATTTTTAAATGTGCTATCTGTGTATTCCCGCACATATTCTGAATTATTTTATTTATATTAAATATTTCGAAGATTTCTTTTAATTTTCTAATAATCAATAATGAATTTTTCAAATTTTTTAAATCAAAATACCTAGTTTACTTGGTAGTATAAATATTTTGTTCATTCATTTTATTATTTTTATTTTTTCACTTTTGCAGATTCTCCTGACGAGGACCCTGATCCGCGGCAACCTATCACTGCGTTCGGGGACTTTGCGACTGTGTGTCGCGCCCGCCTGGGTCGCTTCACACTGTTGTACACGGGCGAGATGGACGGCATGCCCAACGCCGAGGCGCCCAACAACCTCTCAGCTGCGCGCTTCGTCGAGCTGAAGACGTCGAGCGAGAACAGCAACCCCAAGTCGTTCAAGAGGTATACCGTCGAAGATTTCAGAAAATGCATAAGCAGAATTTAGCAGCGCTAGTTTAAATATTTAATTGTCTTAACAAGTTGCAAGTTCATTATTTCTTTTGTGCAGCTGTGTATTATATTATACCCTTTCGCCCATGCACTATACACACGGTACGTTGCATTATCGATATACTGTGATTCCAAAACAATGCTGTACTTTAGTATTGTATATATTTGATTTCTTATCAATACGTTATACTATACATCGTCACGACAAACTCTGACGGACTGGTGATGTTAACGTTTTGCAGCGTCAGTAAATGAGGCAATTAAGGGGTATAATTAAAGTTCCTGCTGTTCCGATCGAATATCGAATTTACAGATCGAAGTAAAAAGAGTAGAAAAGTATGAGTGATGCAATAAAAAAACACCGCTGTAACTAATAATACAGTACGTACATAATGTGCAACTGTAACTTTCAGCTGATATAAGAGATGTATTATTATATGTATAACTGATATATATATATATTATATATATATATATATATATATAACTAATAATTATACTTTAATTATATGTTAATAACACACGCATGTAGCGAAATTGTCTTGATGCTGCTTGTTTTCTTGTACTGACGCGTGTTAATTGTCTTTGAAATAATATGTGTTGGTAGGTTCAAGCTGCTCAAGTGGTGGGTGCAGTGCGTGCTGGCTAACTGCTACTGGGTGCTGGTGGGCTACAGGGACGACACGCTTGGAGTCGTCAGAAGACTCGAGAGAATTCAAGTGTCCAAAATGCCGTTGATAGCTAGAGCAGAGGTAACAAAGAAAATCCGTTCAAACGCATGATTTATCACTGTGGGAACGCTGCTAGTATATAAATATAAATCTGTTCTTATAAGTATAATTTAGGGTGACCAGATATCTTGATGTTCAAAACGGTACATGGCCCCAAGATAGAGGCCTGAAGGGCCAAAACCCCCGCCGGAGGCGCGATTTTTTTGGGTGCCACGCCCCCTTTTTTACTTTTTTTTTTTCTTAATAGATTTTCAAATGAATTGTTTTCTTTTTATGAAGCCGTTTTTTCCGAAAAAAATTATTTTATAGGTAAATCCATTAAAGAATTTTCGTCATAGATTATAGCAATTATTACGTAAGTATTTTTTAATTGGTACCATAGTTCAGACGAAGTTTAAGTAAAACGCTTTCTGTTCCATAAGGCTGCATGTTTAAGGGTTTAGGAAAACAAACTTTGGTATTTTTTTTTTTTTTTTTTTTCGATGAAGCTATTTGAGATGAAATTTTTTTGGTTTTCATTTCTCACACTAATGCAGGACAGGTTAAAATATTTTAAGGAAGTAAAATAATAAATAATGCAATCGCTCACTCTACTTTAAATAATATAAATAATTGCATTTTTTTTTATATATAATTATACTTTTCATAGAATTAGAAAAAAATATTTACTATAGTCACCATGCAAGGAAACTGTGCCAGTGAGCTGATTTCCTAAAATTAACCTTTTTTCTTGGCCTGGCCACGATCCTATTATGTTGTAAAGTTGCATGTAATTTCATGTAAATAAAAAGAAACAAAAGCAATAAAAGAAATACTCAAAAAGCATAACTTCGAAAAATACTTTTCCAAGAAAAAAATATACAGTATTTTAAATTGATTTTTTTTTTTTTTATTTCGTTATCAAATGTTCCGTCTCCATCCACAATATTTCTATAAATGTACGTGCGACGTGTTACTTAAATAATGCATTATATATTTGTTTATAAATAAATAAAACTTAATATAATGTCACGAGATAAATTATACAAAAAAAAAAAAAAAAAAATTGAGTATAAAGCAAGAAATTAATTTGAATTTCTTTTAAATCTTTTAATCGAACTGTTCATTTTGCAAATAGTGTGAACTCTTGTTAGAGTGAAATAGCTGAAGAAGTTATATAAATTGAATTAATTTATAGCATTCAAATTGGACTTAATAACAGCTAAAATTACTTGATTGTATGAATAATATTTGTGGCGTTTTTCCCTCATATTATTTTCCATTTATTTACGTAATATCCATGCACGATTATTGTGAAGAAAAAAAAAAAAAAAAAAGAGTGGTATAGAAATTTTTGTCTAAGCCACGACACAATGCATAAGAATGATTTTTTATATTTTATTGGAAATTTCCATCAAGTGAATATCATCAATATCAAGAGATGATATTTTTCTGTAAAGTTTTTTACTTGTTTTTTATTCAAAATTTAATCGAAAAGTAGTGATTTCATTTCACGTAGTATTATATATGCATACTAAGTACATACAAAATATATTCCGCAATTTTGGAAGAAATATGCTGTTTTGTGAATGCGATCGAGAAAAAGGGGCATGGAGTTGCAAAATCATTTGCGTCCATACATTTTCGTAAATATTCACAACCACATTCCTATGAATTTTTTATTTTTTTAATGATAAAATTTTTAAAAAATGTCCCTTTTTTAAATTTTGTCCGAAAGCGGTACATTTAGGCGTCCCGAGAGCCTCTTTGGGGACACCGGGACATGGTACTCTAAAACGGTACTGTACCGGTCAAAACGGTACGTCTGGTCACCCTAAAGTATATATATAATTTATCTGTTATAAAATAAATATTAATTTACAATTGAAGTGGAAAGAGCAATATAAAAGATAATATCAAATTCAAATACATGCGCTCAACATTTCCACTACGTTTTGGCTAACTCTATTGGAACTATATTTAAGCCAAAACAACACTAAATTATTATTATATGCTGAATTTGACTCCAGTATAGTTACTTTAAATTTACCTTCTTACAGTAATTTAAAGACTTGTCAGGATTCAGTTAGTACATTAAAAGTGCTAATTTAACCTTTATTATTACAAGTACTTAATCTTGCTCTTTTAAGTGTAAGAAATTCTGTACTGAATAAAGAGAGTCACTAAAAGTACAAAAAATTTCCTTAGAGGAAGGGAATAATTAAGTATCTAAAAGTTTAGTGTGAAGTTATGAATAAAAAATTTTTAAAAAAGAAACAAAACAGCTATTTTTGTGAGTAAAATTAATGTCAAAATCAAGCCTTTTGAATATTTCCTAATTAAGAGAGCTAATTAATAAAATGTTTATAGTAAGTGAATAAGACTATAATAATGTTCAGCTCTCAAGAGATTGAAGAGATTGAGACACATAGCGACACAATATTTTTATTTTTTTAAATAATATAACGTTACGACGTTATTTTATTTTAAATAAGATTTTGGCGTTACATATTTCAGAGAGAGTATTTTTATATTCTCTGATGTTCCTGTGAATTGCAAATTGTTTCAGGGTTTATGGGAACCTGCGGTATGCTTCTCATTCCTGCACAGCTTCTTGAAACTTGTTGAGAGCATAGTTAGCGCTTCTCCAGAAGGCAGAGAGTTCGTTTTCATGCGGAGGCCCAAGGAGGACATCCACAAGGAGGGCATCCAGATAAAGATAGGTTGCCTCACTAGGAAGCTGCCGGACTCCTTTGTCCTGCCTGAATTTTACCAGGAGTGGCTCAAGACGACTCCAGAGCCGGAGGTGCAGTTCAAGCAGCCTGCCAGAAGCACTCGACCCGCCCAACTGACGAGCGACAAATCAAACGTATTCATGCCGCCGTGGCTTAAAAAATAATCTTAATTTATTTTGTTTCATTATGTTTTATGCAATGGACAATATACATACCTCATGCATTGTTTTCTTCAATATTTGATGAGTATACAACTTTTTTTTTTATTATTCATTGCGAGAAAACGCACATTTTTATATATATTAATTAATTATATATCCATTATTAAAAAAAATATTTTCTCGCAATTATTTTACAGATTTAATTATCTAGTGAAGTTGAATTTTGTATGCTTCAAATTACACTATACCTAAAAATGCTTGGTTAATAGAAATATTATAGTTACATTATTATTCAACAATATTATAAAAATTATCAGGATAACCGCCCTTATATGTTATTTTGAAAAGATAAATTGATCATGCCAGTCAAAGAGTAATTGTCCATTGCACGCGCATGAAGAGATTTCTTCTCAGTTACAAATTATTGGATGTACATTTTATCATCAGCGAATATTATAATGGGGAATTCTCTTACAACTCAAATTTTAATTTAAATACTATATTATGATAGGGTACTTTTTAACAATAAGTTTGACTTAAGTTTCAACTTTTTAAACTCAAATTTGGGGACTCTGAAGGGATTATTAGTAGAATAGGGGCAAAGTATGCAACCCGCGCGCAAACCTGAAAATTGTGACGTAGAAACTCCCTAGTTAACACACAACAACTGCCTGATATCATAATTTGAGCGTCAAGGAGTGATTGCATGGCTATAAGTTTTAGTAACACAATCGAAATCAGCGGGTTTTTCAACCCTAGTATCAATAGTTTTGTCTCCAATATCAGTTTATTTTAAGAGTGATAATCGAAAATATAAATTTATTGCAGGAAAATTTCGCCTGCTAGGCAGTTTCTACGTCACGTTTTGGCGCTAAATTCAAAAGAAGAAAGATTTTTAAAAAATTCCCTTGTCTCCAATTTTGAAGATTGAAACTTTTTTGTTTTGGGACATTTAATTTCAAAGCATAGAGCATCTGAAAAAAAAAATAAAATAAATGTAGGAGAATTCCCCATAGAAGTAAAAAATCACAACTGTCAGGACTTAATTAATAAAAAGTCCTGCATGCTGTTCAGATTTATTTCATTTGTTTTGGTACAATTTACAATTTTGTTGACTTATCCTACCCTCAAGTTTCATATATACTGTATATATGTATATATATATATATATATATATATATATATATATATATATATATATATATATATATATATATATATATATATATATATATATATATACATATATCTAATGGGGTACTGACCGGTATTTGAGTTAGCAATACTAGTAAAAAGTACTGTGAATTCTATGACGAACGAGCCCTAGCTATTAGAGCATTCTACGACAATTTGCTGATTTTATATGAATTTTTAAAACTTTTTTTGATGACGTCATACCATTGAATCTTAAACGGGGAAATGCATCAGTTAACATTGTTAAAATGAAAAGTTATTGAAGTACGAATTTAAAACTTTCATTATCGTGATTCTAGCACCTAAAAACTTGCAAATGAAGTTTTGGTTGCATTTCAATATTAAGTACGGGATTTGGCAATGTTAACTGATCTATTTTCCCATTTAAGATTCAATGCTATGACGTCATTTTTTTAGAGGTTTTAAAAATTCATATAAAATCAGGAAATTGTCGTAGAATGCTGTAATAGGGCTTGTTCTTCATGAAATTCTCGTGCCTTTTGAAATGTTGACAAAAACTTGAAACTTTTTTTTTTGGTCAGTACCCCATTGAGCAGCTTAATTATATATCTTAAACTGAAATTTGTTAAAGGCTAGACCGTGTGTACAAGATTGAGTTTAACTAAACCTCGCAGTCGTAAATACAAATTTCTTTTCCTATTATCAATTATAATATACATTGGATGCTATTTTTCCACAGTAAAATATTGCATGCTTATTAAAAATTTAAGTGGACGCACCCCAAATTTTAAATTTTGTAAGAATTTCTGAACCTCAATACAACAATATTATCTATACATTACACCGTTTGTTATAATATAATGTTATGTTTTATTGATCACGTTCCTGTGGGCCATATCTAAAATTTCTTGCGTGATATTTTAATTCCTCGTAACTGAATAAAAAAAATTAACCATGGTTTAAAATTTTACGATTACTTCATATCAGTACACACAAAATCTATAATATTTTTATATTATTAATAGAACTACATTTTCTTATATATAATATATATAGCAGGTCTTGCAATTAGTATAATAGTTTAACTATATGGAGTTATCATTAAAACGGCACTTATTTTGTTTTCGGTGTACTTTTTATATAAAATAAATATATTACATGAATATAACATTATGTTTTTCTTAAATTAAAATATTCAATTGTTATTCTCACAAAATAAAAAGAATTAAAATATTGAATGTTAATTTTTATAAAAAGAGAAAGAATATTATTGCTTTGAATAAACTAAATCCATCATAACAAAATATTCCAGTCGTTTCGAAATCAGTACAAATAATAAAATTTGTTCTCGTTTCATTTCATTTTTTTTTTTTTTTTTGTAAATAATGACTTTAGTAAACAAAGATATAAAAATTATTATATAATCGTTTGGTCAGTTGTTGTAAATTAAATAACACTAATATTTAATTTACAATAATTGAATCACTATAATTATCATTTTTAATGATAATATGACACACAACCAATAAATTATCCATAATGTGTCACCCGATAACTTTTTAACTGTCTCTCCTTCAACCTGCAAATGCCACCATAAAAATTATGTACACTTCATAACAATCGGAACGTTATGCCCTGCTTAGCTTAGATGCAATTAAATTAGCCACAGCACAGAAGTGACATAAGTCAGGGTATATAATTAAGCGCCTCGATTATTTTGAGGTGTATAGTTAAGTGCAAGATAAAATGCTACTTTTCAATGGTTTGTTTTGAAAATGACAAATCACTTTATATGCTCCTTAACCGCAAGATATGGTAGCAGAGATCATTTTTTTTTTTTTTTTTTTTTGAGCAACAGGGTGAAGGAGAGAAGGAATCTACTGGAGGGGAGGCTTGACCCTCTGACCCTTGACCTGAAGGGTGGGGGAAGCCAAGGGTTGTGCTTTTACATTAAATTAGAGGTAATTAAAGTTCAATCAAAGCTCGTTGTGAATGTATTTGGGTGTGGCAGCGCGGTCAACAGTGAGGAATTCATCACAGCCAGTTGAGAATTGGAGCTAGAACAAATAAAACATGAAATACGTTAGTTTTATATAAAATAAATATTAATTAATTGCATAACTTCGTGTACCGAGTGTATCATGTTATAATTATGTGTCAGTCGATTTTTACATTTTTATATCCTTTTTTGTTTGTTTAAAATTAAAGCAGGCCGGGACCGGAGATCAAAACGCTTTTAAAAAGATAAAAATATCAAATAAATATAATATACTCGGGTACACATGCAGAATGGCATATATATATATATTACGTGTAGTTTTATAAAATTTTACTTTCAACTAAAATTACAAAAGACACATTAGTATTTTTTTTTTTTTTTTTTCCAAAATTGTCTAAAATTATAGTCGTTTATAGTCATGCAGTATTAGAGTCAGGACAGTGGCGCAGCTGTCGGAAACTATACATACATTTATAACTGAAATTTGCAACAATTTGCAACGTTACAATTTGCACGTACTGCATTTAAGCTCTTAGAATATTAATTTGAATTGCATAAAAGAATATATTACAGAATGTACACAATTTTGCTGCTGTGATTTTTTTCAGAGTTTTCAAGTGCGGGTTAAAAAATATATATTGATGGTGCCAACCAACCACGCCCCCTGGAGGCATCCCTCCATACTTTTAAAGTCATGATGAAATGCATCATGCTTAAAGGACAAGAGAACTGAACGCCTCCAGTAGCCGAATAATTAATAATTCTTTGAAAATAGTTCGCATGGTCTCGGAAAAATGATGAAAAAAAATCAGAGTAACTTAATAGTATATTATGCAATACAAAATTGCAAATGTACTCACACTTCAATTGAAAAATTGATTATAATCAATAAACTTAAATAATATATAATGTACAAGAAGTTGATTTGATTGGTTCTGCCTGTTTTTTTAGCAAAATAAATTTGCACTTGGGCTATTGAAAATAAATTCCAGTGCAGTTTTTAATATTCAAATAACTCTTATGTTCATGATTTCAAAGCTTATAGTCGTATTTGTCAAAAATTAATTAAAATTATTTTCGAATTAATAATTGCAACTCTATTTAGACTCTATTTAGACCAGCAGAAAAGTTGGCAGTAGAGGTGCTTGAGGAACTCACCTGGCAGTCGGTGGTGGCAGTGGCCGCGGCGTACAGAGTCCAGAACGAGGTGTGTGCGTCGTCAGCGAGGTACCATGTCGCCACCAAGCTGAAACATGTCAAAATTCTCTGTTACACATCATGTCTGCCAATAAATAATAACAGAACGAAATTAGAGTATGAGAGTACTCGTGTTAATAATGAACAAGCGGGTCTTAATTGTCTCAATGTGACTTATAAACTTGGTTCTACTGCACTCTAGTCCTATTTGCACAATCAATTCAGAGTATAATATATTCAGACCTTTCATCTGTTCACTAATTAATCGATTTTCATTGTGCTTCTCTAACTGATGGCATTTAATGGTGACATTGGATACTAAAACTGCGATAAGAATTGAAGGATATATATATATATATATATATATATATATATATATATATATATATATATATATATATATATATATATGGAATACCAAAAGGACAGTCGTGTGTTTCACATTTTAAGGCTAATAAAATGTTAACTGTCCCTTGCATTTATATTTTAAATTGTGCCTCATTCAAAAAAAATCACCCAAATTTTTATGTTCAGAATGATGGCTATCATGACTATAATACTAGGAATAAATCGAACGTAGTTACTGAAAGACATAACACTCAATTTTTCAAAAACTGTGCAATGTATCAAACAGCTAAATTTTATGAATTTTTACCAGCATGTTTGAAAGAAATAAAAACCAGTAAACTTTTTCGCACAAAATTAAAGAATGTATTGATCAATAAAGAGTTTTACTCTATTAAAGCTTTTGAGAGTAATAAAATGTCTGAAAAAGTATTATCAGGATTATAAAATAAACAAAATTATAAATTTATATATACATTGTATTGACTAATATATATATATATATATATATATATATATATATATATATATATATATATATATATATATATATATATATATATATATATATATATGTTCCACATAAACTAAAATTTATAAGTATTAATGGTGACTTTGGCTTGTATTTTGTTTTTATTATTATTGTCAGTGATTGTGTTTGATAGTGTTAAATAACTTATGTAAATATGTTTAAAATTTGATGTATTTATGTTGTATTTTGTCCAATTTTGACTTGAACATATGTTTGTCTTGTACAACCAAAAAGAAGTTCCAAAATAAAAATAAATAAATATACCCAATATAGTAAAGTTGAGAATCCGCGCGCCGATCAAGAGGGGACAATAAATGTACTTCAGGGAAATGAGATATATGGCATTATGCATTATGTAATGAGCATTATGACTTTGATCCCTGTTTGACATTGGATATCATTAATTGGCTGTCATCATGCAGTTATTCGTACTGCTAAAAAATTATATTATACTTTATTGACATAATATCTGCATGGTATTATTTCCTATTTTGTTATTATATTGGTTATACTAATATAAAATATAAAATATTGTGCTGGGTTTATATTACATAAAACATACGAACATATATTATGAGTATATAAAAAAATTATATCATAACTATATTGAAGTTGATAACTACTCTTTATCAATAAATCAATACGTCAAGGTCTAACAAATCGAGCAAACATGCAGAAATTTTAATAATAACAATTAAAGTACTTAGTTATAAATTAATGAGCCAATGAATAAGTGCGAGCTCAAAGAAATGTATTTTACACATGTGCTTAAAGTGTTTAAAATCAATACCAAAATCAATCCAAACAAAATAATTAAATGTTGATTTTGTGGTCATTATTTACGATAAAAAAAAAAGCAAAATTAGTCTCCATGTTACCTGAATCACTGTTTGGAGTTTAATTTTAATTCATATTTGTGCCATTTATACAATATTTTGCAAAAAAATCAGCAGAATATCGGAAAACAATGAAATTACTCCCAATGCACTTTAAATAAAAAGCATTAATTTGAGGTGCGCGTGATCAATTACATTTATGGTGTAAATTTGTGTGCAGAGTGAAAAAAAAAAATGCATTCGATAAATTATAATTATTACTATATATGAACATAGCTAGCGGCAATGCTGTGTGCATATAGATGAAATATAATATGTTTTCTTGATTTCGTATGCATTAATATACATTTCAAATTCAAATACTATTGCATTTTTTTTTCAATATAATATATCTTAGTTATGAATGTATATGGTGGAGCTCATCAGTTTATAATATATATACGCACTGAGCTACCAGGCGCGGATCCAGGGGGAGCTAGGGGGGCTGTAGCCCCCCCCCCGAAATTTGGGATTTAACATTGGCCTTATGGAGGCAGCCCCCTCCGAAATTTTTTCCTGGATCCGCGCCTGAATAGAGATTTAGGCACTGGAAAGCCTTATATCTCATTCACGCGTGTTGCTTTCTTTAAACAAACAGTTATTAGCGAATTAATTTATAAATTTCCAACGTAAACATGGACAATTTTTTATATGATGACTTTCAATTTGCTATCGAAGCAATATCCACGCAGCAACATGAAATGCATGCCAGCCTCTTCTCTCCCTATCATCAAAGTGATAACTGATAATAGAATTAACTTCTGGTTCATTCATCTTCTATGTTCATTTTGGTGCTTTAAATCCATAACAGAAAAAAACGTTTATTTTCTTTAATTAAAGAAAATTTAACCAAGTTCATACCAGATCCCATACAAGTCTATAATAATCACCACGATCCACGTATAGTTTGAAAGAAATCACTATCCATCTGCTCTATTAAGAATTAACTTGCATAATAATATATTATATTATTACACTTTATGAGAATTTTCAATAGAAGAAAAAGCAAAATTATTCGTTCAACCGATACCATGCGCTTGTGTTTTTTAAATTAACGAAGAAATTAAGCTTAATTTATAAATAGATTACATCTTACATCTGCTACAAAATCCTATATACATTTTTTGATTTGACAGCAAAGTAAATTGCTCAGACAAGAGGAACGGTCCGTAAGGATTGTTGTCCATCGGATTCGCCACACATACCTACTCCAACAAAGTCTACGGGAAGAGAGAGAGAGGGCGTGCCGGTCTCGATTAATTGCTCTCTCAGTGAGTGAGTTTGTCGTTTCCTAGTTCACGAGAGGCGTGACGACCGTGACCCTACGCGACGTCACGGCCGCTACCACCTCACGATCTCTCGTGACTGAACTGAACATTGGCGAAATAATTCAACAGCTGCCATTAGTCATTAGTGTACTGACAGTAAAGATTGAACAATATAACAGTCAATAAAAATGTTATTAATTTAATAAAATTCGTAATAGTAAAATAATAGTGTATATATATATATATATATATATATATATATATATTCACATTAAATATATACATAGTTAGTAGAAGTTTAATGTAAAAAAATCAATATATAATTAATATAATTATACATAAGTTAAAAACCTCTATTGAAATGCTTTTAGGTAAAGTAAATGAGAGTAAAAAATCCTGCAGATTTAATAACTATCATCTTGTAAAATATGTAAATGTTTTTGTTTTTCTGAATGAACAACTGTAGATGAAAAATACGCCATGTTTTATGATATTATAGTCAATATAATGTATAATTATACAGATTATACTGAATTTACTGAAAAACTTGAGGATCACTGGTTCGTTGTTATATTTGAGTTTTCGTCTAATCAAGTAACTTCATTAATTGTTTGTAAAAATTGATACACTAACAATCTCGTACTATTATTTAATGCGAGAAATTATACAGGATCTGTATAGACTGTATCTAATCTAAAACTTTTAGATTAGATACAGCTAAAACACATTGTTAAAAAATACAAAGTCGAATACATGAATTTTCAGAGGTATTACTGCTCTTTATAATATTTTAAACTCATATATTTGAACGTCAATATAAATTAAAATGACCAACTTAAACCCAGAGCCCAGACTATCATTTCCATGATATCATAACGACATGTCTTAATTATGAATAATTAACATGGAAGAAAGAAAATGGTACCAGAAAATATTAAAAATAACGCAATTCATAGCAATTTGTTGTTTAAGTTTTTTTTTTATATGTGCTTCTATTCACATGATGAAGCAAAGTGATTGCCTTTTAATTTATTCTGCTGCACGCACGTTATCCTGTCAATCAATGAATGACAGGCTGCATGCAAGAACTCCCAAACTGTGCAACTACTTAGATCTGTGTCAACTATCTGTAAAGCATTCAACACAGCTTATTGTTTCATGCACCATTTACTGTGGTCTGGTGCTGTTCTGTATACCCACCGAGGAGATGCCTTTCACGTCGTTTTCTTTACAGAACTTTATAGCTTTTATACAGATTTTAATAGTTTATGGAGGGTTTTATTTTCTCTCGATTTCAAGTTAAAATATTGTTTTAATGAATTTAACGTATTTTAATTTTATGTAAAGTCATAAAATCATTAAATTTTGTAAGACTTACGATGAGAGCAAATTTTTATATAATACATTTATTTAATTAATTAAATATTAATTGTTTTCTTACTTCCTAGAAAAATAATCAAAATAAATTATATTTCCCATAATACGCTGCTACTTTGGCTACTCAAATTTTTGCTTAAACAATTCGATCTCTCCGGAGACGTCGTTTGACTTTAAAGCGAGGTTTATTAACCCACGTTGCAGTTTCGTATAAACTGAAGTGATATAATCATTTATAATGATGTATCGCAGTGAATGATAAAAGCAAGAATTTGCATGATGGTATTTTACAATAATTTATGTAATAAGTTTTTATGTTATATTTGTAACGTTCTGGACAAAAATGGATAGCCGATTTGCAATTTCATATTTTATATTTTTATAATTAATATGAACACTAAAGTCATTCTCATGACATGTTTTATTAGAGTTCAGGAACTTTAAAAAATGTAATATATAAATTATGAAATAAATCGTATCTTATGTATTGTGGTCCTTTTTTATGTTCAAAGTATTTTTTGTGGGACTGACTCTGTAATTATTTAAAAAAACATTTAATACGGTATATTTATTTTTCAACTGTCTATTTTTCATGCATTAAAGACAAGAGTTAATTAATAACTGTCCGTGGTAACCAAAGTGTCCAAAGTGCAGTTTATTTGTATGTTGTCCCACATGCTGCAATTTTTGCTGCAGGCAATAAAATCTAAGTTCAACGCGCGTGCTTGTGACTGGTGAAGGTTGAGAGATATAACAAATTATCAAATTACACACAAAAAATATGCTTTTCAGTAAAAAAATTTATATATAAAAATAATAATAAATAAAAAAAAGTGCATAGGCAGTTGATTTTTTTGTTTTGTATGAAAAGCACCTAGAGGGTAAAGAT
Organism: Siphlonurus alternatus; assembly: GCA_949825025.1. NCBI lineage: Eukaryota > Metazoa > Arthropoda > Insecta > Ephemeroptera > Siphlonuridae > Siphlonurus > Siphlonurus alternatus. Next base: position 60,998,909 of record OX463788.1, on the reverse strand, counting down.
GAAATTTTACATGTAGACGCGAATTCTGGAATAATTACGTTTTACGTAATATTAATTATATAATAATAATTTTGATTTCACCTCCTTAATTTCAACTTCTCACACGTAGCTTCGATTTGCTGAATGACTCGGCAAATATATATATATATATATATATATATATATATATATATATATATATATATATATATATATAACTGGGCAAAACGTTGCACAGCAAGGCTAAAACCGAAAGTGTTTTCAAACGAAAATCATTAATTGTCAAAAGACTCAAAGAAATATAATGGATATAATATTTTACCACGAAAATAGTGAACGTTTATTAAAATAAATATTTTTACTATATATTTTATGTTTATTTTGTACTAGTTTTCGTTTCCTCATCAAAAATTCACGTTAAAATGCATGATGTCACAATGAAAGTGTTTCTCCATCCTGCTATAGCAACGATGTCTCATGCAATAACTGTTGTTAATTTCTAGCCAGTTTCATTACAAATCCTTGTTGGGGTGAATGACGTTCGTAGCCACGTATGAATCACATGGCATGCACTACTCGTTTGTTAGACGCATTTCTCGCCTTAACATGATTAAAGGTAATTAATCACGGTAATTAAATAAATAATTTAGGTGCATTTCACGCGAGTATACTAAAAATATGTTCTTTATTAACTAATTTAATTAATTAACAATGATGTTGACTTAAAATAAGTAAATTAAGGTTTAGTTACAATTTTATTTCATCTATAAATTAAATCAAAGTGAAACAAAGCGAGAAGTGAACTGCAGGAAATTAAAAACATTTAATTAGTTCTTTTAAATTAGCTTTTAGTTTTTAATGAAATATACTTTCATTGATACACCTGAGAGTAAAGTTGCGAAGTAAATAATGTAGATTGCGTGAGAATATAAATAAATTTTATTTCATATAAAGTTGCAAGAATTTATGTAATAGCGAAACTCGTACACATTAAGTTAGTTAATGCTATTATTATAGTAATTAATTTGTCATGCATATTAAATCAATAATTAACGCCTTTTGAACTTCAATTACACAATTAAACTAAAAAGTAACATCTTATTCCTGGATCAACTAATACAATAAAAAAAATGGAAAGTGTGCTCACATAGTCATTTTTAGGGTCTATATAATTATAGTGTACGTGCCACCATAAATTTGGAGGAACTTTTAATTTTAGTGAATAATATTTAAAATATAACTCTAGCAAATTTCGTTTTAGGAAAGACAAGTAATTTTCATAACGTAAAACGCTTGCAATTGCTTTTTTTTTTTTTTTTTTTTTTTTTTCCCGCACAGTCCAACCCACCTCCGAAGGTACGAAAACAATGATGGTCCATTACCTTGTAAGCTTGCTGACTCCAGGCTTGAGTCCGACTCCGGGCATCTCCTGCGCCTCCCTGGCCACCTCACACAGCACGTAGCGCGCACACACGGGCCTTGACCGCGCGAACCGGAAGGCTCGCCACACGCGTAGAATGGGCTCGATGACCTCTGCGTTGAGGGCCTCCGCCATTCTTGCCTCGATCTCTCGCGGAGGCATCCTGGCAAGACCAAGACCCTCGGACTTTGAACGACCGATCTGGAGAAGCTCCCACAAGTAGTCGACGGCGGGACGAACGTACGGAGCTGCGTCAGTTCGAGACCCCATATGCCTTCTCAGGAGAGCATTGGCGAACGTGGACAAAGAAGTGCCAGGTCGAGTAGGGTCAAACGGCGCAAGTCCATGAGATCTCATAGCACCATCCAATATGCCACGAGCCATAGTAGCATATCTAGCTTGACTTGTAGGGTCAGCAATATGAGCTAACCAATCAGCTAAAAATGCAGTTAAACTTCGAATCCATGTACGACGGAATTGATGATTTTGTAAAGATTCAAATACACGATGAATATCAAAATTACCTTCATTATCTAAAAATCTTTTTGTTATTGTATGTAAACCACTTGATTTCCACAATGTTTGTGCCAACTCTGATTTTGAAAAATGACGCCATGCTGACAAAACTGTCTCCAGGATATTTCCAGCACTTTGTCCTCCTTGGCTACCTTGAATCAGCAATGGAAGAAGGCTGAAGAGAGCCTCGGCAGCGGGCTGCTGACCGCCGCCGCCACCGCCGCCACCCCCTTGCTGGGATAAGAAGGCTCCTGCCATACTGGCCATACTCTCCCAGTCCATCCCTCCTCCTCCTCCGGCACCTTCACCACCCTTGGAGCTGTCCTTGGTGGCACCAGCGAACATATCCACCATGTTGGTGAGAATGCTGGGGTCAAGGCCCCCGCCTCCACCCTCTTGTCCAGCAAACATTTGTCCCATTTGACCCAACAAATCTGCTGCACCTCCTCCATCTTTACCGGATAACAGTGCAGATCCAAAACTTTGTAACAATCCAGCTCCACTTGGTCCATCTTTTCCAGACAGCGAATTTTCTAATAACGATCTTGCAGCTTCAAGTAGTGGATTTTCTTCTTCATCTTGAGATGCTTGGACTACCACCGTGGAGACCACAAGTGTTATTAGCACAAAACACCAACAGTGCCGCCTTGCCGGCATCTCGATCAATAGTGACGATCACCTGTGCTGACTGTGGCCAGGTAAGCCAGCAGAGAGGGAGGGAGAGAGAAGAGAGAATGACGTAGGTACGGTACACTGCGCCGTGCCGCGCCGCGACGTTGAGGAATGAACTTTTGCCGCTACCTGGCTGCAGGTTCCTAGGCATCAGCCAGCAGGCCGGCCGGCTTAGCAGCGTAACTCCTCCGTGTTGTGTCATTGACCTGAATCGACCCTCGGTATGTTGCGCATGCGCACTTAATTTTAATACCTAATACACCTGAGAGCATCCTAAAGGTAGGAAGAAGGTACCGTTTATACAGGTGTACTCTCTTTAACATAAGATACGAGAAACGACCTTGAAGATGGCATTAGTTTTACACCGTGTGAACTTTTACTTTACCTTTACCATCTTCTGCTGTATATAAAATTGATATATTTTTTATTTTTACTTCCGTCATTAAAAAAAATCGAAGTGCTCCACTAATTATTCGAAAATATAGATTTTTTAAATTACAAATAAAGTAATTATAGAACTTTATCTGAATAATTGTGTTTACACGCCCTAAAAAGTGCAATTTACTGCAGTGTACTAGTTAAATTATAAATGGAAATTGCACAGTATCGAAATTTCTCAATCCTTTCACATAACATAAAAACGACTATCTCAGCCGTAACATATAGGTTAATAGTGCTTGAAAATCAGCACTACTTAGAATAAGTTGTTTAACAATTTCAAGAATAATATTCAAGCGTTCAAATCTCTATTAAATGTCTAACTGGTAGCTGCAGCTAGCTCTCATTTTCTCGTCATATCTACCTCAAATAAAGAAATATATCCCGGACACTCATGGCAAAATTCAATCCAACACTATAGCGTGTACAGTACTCAGTACATAATTACATTCCTGTATAATGTTATAATATATTTATAATAAACACATCAATCTCAAATTTAAATCTTCGAATTCTTTATTCAAAAATATTATCATGCAGCTTATACCTCGGTACACAGCACGAATTTATTTACGCCTGCTCTATTTTAAACATTAAATGGGGGCATACATGACCAAAATGTGTCAATTGCCCCAAAATATAAATCAATCAATCATTAAACATTAAACATTTCTGTCACGCAGTCGATGAGTCAATTCAATCAATGGAGATGGGTCGTACTTATAGTTATATATATATAATATATATATATATAATATACTTGGACTTTTTTTTTTTTTTTTTTCTCATCTCTCTTGATATATTATATAATAATAAATTTGTATAAAGTTTCGTACATTTTCTTTATATATTATAGCTGCAGATTTAGTAAAGCAGGCAGGAGTAAAGTTGGAGCTGTCCAGATAAAGGATTATATTCATATAATTGTGGGTATACTTTTAGGTACAGCAGAAAATTCCCCGGACCTACCTGATATGCTGAAACTACAACTCCAAGAGTGATAAAAAAAATGCACTTTTTTTTGGAAAAAAAAGCATTCAGGCATGCAGCCATCCTCCCAAAAAAAATAAGATCATTAAGTCTCCATAGACTGCGTGACAACGTCGGCAAACAGAGCAGGGATAAAAGTTTGTAGTGTCCGCGGGGACCACCTCTCGAGGAATGTACAGTACGTACACCTCTGGGCAGCACAATTTTAACCTTGATTTGTTTGTAGGCATTGTCACACAGTCTATAGAATCAAAAACAAAACTCTTTTGATATGGGTAGACTGATGGGTGCTCTTCTTAATTACCTCACCCAAAATTTCAAATTTGCATTTCTCTGTCTATTAATAGAACTGCAGCTCAATTATAGCAAGTGAGGCTAGTGAGGCAGGAGTAAAGTCCGTGGTAATAAAATATGTAAACGTATATATGTTTTTTAGAATTATTATTTTTGTTTTACTACAATAAAAAAACAAATAAATAATTAGTCTAAATTTGTTATTTTAATAAAAAAAAAAAAACATTTCATTACAATTTTTCCCCCCAGATTTCTCAGCAATTGGCTATACCCCCCAATAATTAATAAATCGATGTAATATTCTTGGATCAATTATTTTATAAAGCGATACATGTTGTTATACATGTTTTATAAGATGCATGTTGCATGCAGTATATGAAAAGTGCGTTAAAGCAATATATACAGGTGAACAATAAAACATTTATTTACCTCACACATTCATACTATTAATAACTGGGTAACTTTGGGTTCTAAAAGTATTGGTTGCTGCAAAAATATTTTTTTAAAATTATAATGATGTATTTTAATAATTTTATACATAAAAACAATAAGTTATTATTTATTATAGTGCATGAATTCATTGTGAAATTTGCATTACAGAATAATAATTTAATTGTTAATTTTCTTATTTTTCTAACTATAAAACCACACACTGACACACTGATGTAGCAATTCTCCTACTAACATATTATTACGCATTTATTTTAACAATAAATTAAATGTATAAATTAGTGCAGCCAGAAATGCAATTAAGGTTTATTGGCTTTCAAGCCTGCAAATTTTAATAATCTTTCAAGTCAGTTTTAACTATGAAAATGTGTTTATTGAAGCAACTAGTTACAAAGTTAATGAAATAAATTATAGAAAGATCTGTAATTAAACAAGGAAACATAAAATAGAATACAATTCTTTGTACCAATATATGTTTGTATTTACTTTCATTAATGTATACAGCATAATTTATTATAGATTTTAACTTGCTTCTCGTTAATAAATTATTATAGCTTAATTAAAGTAATGATTGTAGAAAGCTTAAAAATGAATTTTCACAATGCAATTTGCCGTAATACAACAATAACTCTGACATTAATTTATACTTCTTTACTAATTAATTAATTGTTAATTAGCACTAACAAGGCAGTATTGCGCCGCGCGTTACCTTTTATTTATTTAGTGAGAATAGCGGGTCTAGAATATTCCACAATATGTATAAATTACTATAAAGGTAATTATTTTAAATTTTTATATCATCCTATATTGTGATAATTTAATGTGAATTAATGACTTTTTTAAATTTCTTTAGTATTACTGACAACAACAAAAATACATGTACGTTGGGATTAATCGTATCATCGATGTTAATTGACAGCATTACATGATATAATATATTAATGTATATAGATTGGATATTATACCAACTGCTCTGTTTATTTTATACGCAATACTGGTTTTTGAATCAAATAAACTTGTTCACGTGTATATAATATATTCGGACTTGTCTTACCATATTTCATGCATCAGAGTGCTTTCATTATGATTGTGTCTGTATGACTAAAAATGACCAATAAAGAATTTAATTTGAAATGGAATATTTGAGACCATTAGTTACAAAATAGCTGATTCCAAAAGAAGATAAAAACAAAAAAGATAAAAAGTAAAAGATCGATTCGAGTGACGTACTTACTTGCAATTTAGTCACTTTTTATGGTCGTTCGTATGCCATGGTCTTCGATATAATTATAAATTATATAATTACTTTTAATATCATGTTAATTATTGAATATAATACTTTATAGATATTAATAATGTATACACTATGCTTCAAATTAAAAAAGTTACTCAAATACTGTAGGTGATGGTATTATTGGTGGAAGAAGCGGTAAAGCGGTTCCGAAAATTAATATAATTTACAATAAAGTACGTAATATTTGTGAGTAAACAAATATACAACAAACAAAATATATTCATTATAACATTCAATCTCACATTTCAATTTGAATAATTTCTTTTTAAAGACACACATTCAAAGTTTTCGAGCAATACAGAGATATGTAATTTGTACGGTACTGTATTTATTGCATGCTTGAAAACTAGCTGGTTGCTGCATTTTAATATTATATATGTTTATTAAATTAAACCTAGAGAGCAAATGACAATCATCAGCGCGCATTATTATAAAAATTAAAATGTATATCTATACAGTATATATTATTGTTTTACTTATATAGAATAATAATTTAATGGAGTGTCGAACTCAAATTTTTTTATTGCAGAAATGGATAGAGGGTGTAAAGTTATGCTACCCTGATTTTTTTCAGATTTTTTAGAGCTCGGGAACTATTTTTAAAAAATTATCGAAAGTTCTTTTTGTGAAGTCACGAGACGCCGCTCCTTAAGAAAAGGATAGGACTTGCCGCCGCGTGACGTCACAAAAAGGACTTTCAATAATTTTTTAAAAATAGTTCCCGGGCTTTAAAAAATGTGAAAAAAATCTGGGTAACATAACTTTTTACCCTATATCCATTTCTGCAATAAAAAAAAAAACGAGGTCGATAGACTCGATACTCCAGCATTCACACTATCTCGAAAAATCAGAAGTAAGAAATACAATAACATCTCAAATAATACATACTGCACTATAAAAATGTAAGTAATCAGTTAATGGGAAAATAAACAAGATTTTATATTTATTATAATATATACTGTATATATAAGGCGGTTGCATGAGCAACGCAATCAGTCTACTTTACAGGGGCTGAGTGAAAACATGCGCGCGCAGGCCGCCATGCTGAAGTATTGGTAGAGAACTCTGCATGCAGGCAAAGGATTAAAAAAATACATTATAAATTATTTAAAATGAAAATAAAAAATGTGAGGCGAATAAAATGTTTAAACTAAAATTTGCAAAGTTTTGCTTACCTCAGAATTTAGAATGTTTTCTTTATATATTTATATATATATATATTTTAATACTTTGTCCTATGCTTATACATTGCGTAGCTCCACCAGTCCACCATCGACGTCTGGCGGACAACTGTTGAAACTCCCGATCTGACGTCACATGCAAGCGCCTATTAATATACTGAATATTAAAGTAGAAATTAAAATTAAAAAAAGTAACAAAGGACTCTGCTGTGTAGTGATTCGGAAAACGGTATAGCTAAAATTTAAGCTGCATGCATAAATATCATATATATTACAAATATATACAATATATAATAAACATTCGTTGAACATTGCGTCAGAGGGTGGCGTAAAAACCCACGCATCACTGCATGATTATCATCACGACGGCATTTACTGCCCTTGCCGCCTCTTTCGAGCACAACAAGAGATTAAAATTTATTTACAGCATAAAAAATTAACACCTTCAAGACTTTTTTGCTTGATGTCATTCACCCAATCGTTAACAAATAAAAAATCACAAGAGTGAAAAAATAAAGTTTGCATACTTACATTATTCAACAACTTATTGCTATCGTTGAACAAATTTAAGTACAAAATATCACGAGTTTATCAACATAAATAAAATTTGCATGAATAAAATTAATTTAAAAAATGTTCTATAAAAATGGGGGTTTCCTTTTTTCTGATTCAACGGATTCATCAACCTTCCAGGATTAATATTATCATATTTAATATATATATATATATATATATATATATATATATATTAATTATTTATATTCGTTGGAAAAATTCCAACAAAACTTATAAAATTTAAATTTTAAATGTCTGTAAAATTGATGAATTTTTGTCATGATTTTTTAATACTGATTTTTCTTAAACCGCATGATATATTTGATTATTATTTTTTATGAATATCAAATGATGTTTTTCTTAGGATGTTAATTTTACAACATCACTTGCTCTCCCTGCGGCAAGGACAAACAGAGAGAGAGAGAGGGAGAGAGAGAGAGAGAGAGAGAGAGAGAGAGAGAGAGAGAGAGAGAGAGAGAGAGAGAGAGAGAGAGAGAGAGAGAGAGAGAGAGAGAGTTGGGCGTATAATGACCCGGCAGGTAGAGAAGGCAGCAGGCAGGCGTGAGGCCAATGCCCCAATGTATCACCAGTTGAAACAGCCGAGCGAGTGCCGGCTGGTCGCGCCGCCCGCCCTGCCTCCACCTTGACGTTACATCACGTGATCAGCACGCACAGGCGCCGCTCAGAAGACGCCTATACCTGAGTCCAGGCTATGCAGACTACCTTTTACTGATAGTTTTAACATAAGAGTTTATTTGGAGAACGTAAGTATGAAGATAGGACGCAGCATAAGACATCGTCACGTTTTGTGAAGTACAGAATCATCACGCAAACTCAAGCACGATAATCGAGAGCCTGAATGATGTGGTAATATATGACAGCGGCCGGGTAGCATATGTGCTACTGCTATCCTCCAAGCCGCTCCAAGGAAACATGCATGCTCACACAAGTTTTTGTCTAATTTTAAGTGGAAACTGAGAATTAAGATTAATTAAAATCGTATTTGCTCTGCTTGAAAATCTTACATTTATAATATTTATCATATTTACATAAATATGTATTAATTTAAATACACTTTAGTATTGTTATATATAAAAATGAAGATTTGAGTCATTTGAGGATCAAGAAATGTTAATTAAATAGCTTGAATTAACTCCAGAATTTTTTTGTTGATGCAGTATAATTATATTATAATTATGTGCGAGTCACATTCAACTTGTCGTGTTTGTAACGTTCTCACTGTCAGTTGATTGCAGTATATAACGAAGAACAGCACTGGCCGACACGAGCCAAAGTACTCCCGAGCGCTTTCGATGAAAACCTAAATGAATATGACGTCCATGCAGTGTAGAGGGGAGGAGACACTCAATTAATTAAGCTCCTCTCGAACACCTCCTATCACGTACCGTGACTCCTAAATATGTCCAATTCAATCAGAAGTTCCAGGAGCATTCATAGCAACTGATGAACTAAAACATATTGTTTAAAAATATTATATAATATATATATATGTTACTACCAAAAGCCGAATTCGGGCAAAAGCCGAAAAAAATTAGCAAAACTATATATAGTTTTGCGCATCAAGCTATATGATCAAAATCCGAAATAATCGATTATTTCGGGATTTGATCATAACTTGATGCTCAAAACTAGTTTTGCTTACATCAAAGTGAGCAAAACCCGACGAAGACTTTTACATCGGGTTTTGCGCATTTCCGTTTGAGCAAAACTAGTTATAGTTCTGCGCATCGAGCTTTGACCAAAACCCGAAATGAGATTTTATTTCGACTTTTGAGCAAAATTTAAGCAAAACTAGTTCTGCGCATTTCTCACAGATAAATTTATTTTAATAAAAATTATTAACTTGAGGTATTGCGCACCATATGAAATAGTATCGATAGTAAACGTGTTTATTTTATTTATGTGCTATAATTTTTACTTCACTACTTCTCATTATTTATTGAGTATATGTCCTGATATTACTTATTGTGAATTCAAAAATAATAATTTATGTTTACCAGCAATTGACTCTGCAATAAAACTTGTATTTTTTTCAACTGTATTGCTTATTTAAAAAAAGAAATATTTGCGATTCAGATGCAATTCCACGATTATCACTTTATCACTATACATTCATTGCATAAATGTCTGAAGATTTTTTCCATGCATGCCGATGACAAAAACTGCTGCCATATATATTGGTCTTTATTAATTTATTACATTTAGTTTGCTGTACATTCGCAGAAGCGAGACTGGCACGTACCCTTACTTGCAATGGACAACCTACATGCAATTTTTTTATTGCAGAAATGAATAGAGGTTACCAAATCACGCTTCTCTTATTTTTCTTTTCAGATTTCTTAAAGCCCGGAAACAATGCGCGTATTAAGGGCATTGGGTGTAGCACCGGTAGTTGGCAACACTGACGTATCTTCATTGCACTATATGTTAATTTTTTATCATTGCTCCTCGGAGTAATTTTTATGCTAGAGCTAAGCTGATTGCTGTAGTATCAAGATAATTAGTAGCCCAAGTGCACAATTTGGCTAAATAAAGCCTGATTTAAAGAAAAGTATTTTTTAGTAATTTTTTAAATTTACATGCATTTTTCTAAAATATAAAAAAAATACTTTTCTTTAAATCAGGCTTTATCTAGCCAAATTGTGCACTTGGGCTACTAATTATCTTGATACTACAGCAATCAGCTTAGCTCTAGCATAAAAATTACTCCGAGGAGCAATGATCAAAAATTAACATGGTGAAGATACGTCATCATACATCAGTGTTGCTAACTACCGGTGCTACACCCAATGCCCTTAAAAAAATTATTGAAAATAAGTACAGATCGAAGCGTCAATTAATAGTTAATAGTATATTATAGGCTCGCATCTTAATAAAAGGATGCAGACTAAACGCCAATGCCAATGCCAGGGCAATGACAATTAGAAATATTGAAATAAAATTTTTAAAGAATATTAAATAAAATTTTATTAATAACAAGCAATGAAAAAATTACGCCGCGGTAGATAAATAAAGAACACAATTATTCACATATACTATCTAGCACACGTGTTGGCATGCTGTACCACAAATTAATCATTTTAATCAATATGAGAAATGCGCAGAACTAGTTTTGCTCACTTTGATTTAAGCAAAACTAGTTTTGCGCATCAAGTTATGATCAAAACCCGAAATAATCGATTATTTCAGTTTTTGACCACAACTTTTGATGCGCAAAACTAGTTTTGCTCATTTTTTTCGGCTTTTGCCCGAATTCGGTTCTTGGTGGTAACATATATATTATATATACATAATATACATATATATTATATACATCTAGGTGTGCGCATTTTATATATATATATATATATATATATATATATATATATATATATATATATATATATATATATATATATATATATATATATATATATATGTTGGCATCAAAGCCCGAAAAAAATGCGCACACCTAGATGTGCCCCTCGCGATTTGAGCAAAACCCGAAATTAACAAATATTTCGGGCTTTGCTCGTTTAAATTATTTTGATCATTTCTAGAAGTGATCAAATTAGAAAAAGCAAAGCCCGGCGAGAAGTATTATTTCAGGCTTTGCTCATTTAAATTTAATCATTTCTATAAGTGAATCGGAAAAAGCAAAGCCCGACGAGGCATTTTATTTTGGGCTTTGAGTGAATAATTATTAACAATTCTCGGGTGGCGGCGCACCTTACGAAAGGCAAAAAATGAAAGACACCTTCTTATTAATTGTGCGAACTCTGTGAACTATACAAATATGTGCACTTTTACTGTACAATTTTTTATTTCATAAAATAAAACCTGTGACAATTAAGTGAAAGTGTAATACAATTAATGTATTTAATTTTTCAGGAGTTTCAGACCTGCACTGTTTCGTTTATCGCCTCCTGTGTTTGCAAGATTTACTGTCATGAGATCTATGAATTATATTATTTTATTTTTACCATGGCAAGAACAATATGTCTTAGATTTGCAATCCTTTATGGCATAATGCAAAACTCGAACCCTTCTATTATAATAGGTTTTAAAAGTTTCACAATGCCGCTACTGTTATTGTCTGAGAGAAAATAATTAAAAATAAAACAAAATATCCTACATGGTTTACATTACGTTCCAATGGAGTTATAACTTATTGACCTCAAATTATTTTTATTGCAGAAATAGTTGAGAAAGTGACGCCTCTTTAATAAAAGGATACGACCTAAAAGGGGCGTGGGTTTGAACCCGACCTCGGTAACAGGCGCGCATCCAGAACCAAATTTCGGGGGGTGCTGCCTCCCATAAGGCCAATGTTTAAAAAAAATGGAGTGGGGGAAATGCCTATACTGCCCTTATTAAATCCAAAATTTCGGGGGGGAGGGAGGGCTACAGCCCCCTCAGCCACCCCCCTGGATCCGCGCCTGCTCGGCAAAACATTATAGCAATACTTCCCGGGCTATAAAATATCCGAAGAAATCAGAGTGGCATAACTTTGCATCCTCTATCAATTTTTGCAATAAAAAAATTTTGAGATCGATACTCTCATAGGTTATATATATATTCAAAAATAGTTCACAATGTGTCTTATGGTTTTTGCCTTTCGTAAGGTGCGCCACCCGAGAATTGTTCATTTTATTCACTCAAAGCCCAAAATAAAATGCCTCGTCGGGCTTTGCTTTTTCCGATTTGATCACTTTTAGAAATGATCAAATTTAAATGAGCAAAGCCCAAAATAAAACTTCTCGTCTGGCTTTGCTTTTTCTGGTTTGATCACTTCTATAGAAATGATCAAATTTAAATGAGCAAAGCCCGAAATAATATACTTCTCATCATCGGACTTTGCTTTTTCTGATTTGATCACTTCTAGAAATGATCAAATTTAAAAGAGCAAAGCCCGAAATATTTGTTACTTTCGGGCTTTGCTCAAATCGCGAGGGGCACATCTAGGTGTGCGCATTTTTTTCGGACTTTGCCCGAATTCGGACTTTGATGCCAACATATCTAAAAAATATGAGCTATAGAGCCTGGGGATCAAAAATTTTAATTTAAAACGGGTGTGTAAACCATAAACCATTGATGCAGGTATGTGAGTTTCTTATCTCATTTCACCGATAATAGGAAAAAATTATTTTTAAACCCATTATATAGAATACCAGGGCCTCTCATATATATATGGACAAGGAAAACTATATATAGAGCAGAAGTGAAGGAACCATTTTTATAATGCAGGTTCGTGAGCGTCACAAGCATCATGGCACACATACAATTTATAAAGACATAAATTTTTTACAGTTTGTTTATTTTAAATTTTTTACATATCAATGGATTAGTCAATGGTTTTGAGCAGGCGCGGATCCAGGGGGGGGAGGGGAGCTGGGAGGGCTGCAAATTTTGGATTTAACATGGGCAATATAGGCATTTCCCCCACTCCAAATTTTTTTTTAACATTGGTCTTATGGAGGCAGCCCCCTCCGAAATATTTTTCTGGATCCGCGCCTGGTTTTGAGTTTCATCCTTTTGTCGATTTGCGATCTTAAACTGCATTGTTCATCCTTGATTTCCAATGTATCATTCTTTTGATGATCCACCTGCATTAACTTTTGAACTGTTGACTTTACAATAACTATATATATATGCCACTTTTTAGAGAAAAACTTGCCAATTCAAATTCTAATTACGTAAAAAATGTTTTACATTAGGAAGTATGAGATTAACCACACATTTACAAGTAAAAGTGTTCAATTTATAATTTATATACCTCGATCTTTAGATATTTTATATAAGATTAAGTTGAGACACCTTTATCATCTGAGGATGAGATTCGAAGAAATAAGTTACCCTCGTAAAAGGAATTATAAAATATATGTATTAAATATTTAAGTAGCGGCAGCAGCACTATTGGATGTGCGCACATGACAACAAATTTTAAGTAAGCCCTGGCACTTTTTTTAACGTCAACCGTCGGGACTGCTGGAACTGCCCAGTGAAAGGGGGTGTATTTTTTTTCTACAACATGCAATAATAATAAGTTTTTGATGTTATTTATAATAAATATATAAAAATGTAAAAGTTAAAGCTGTTCCCCTCCTTTAAGTTACAAAAAACTTAATCATCATACATTCTGTTTTTGTTTTTTTGTTTGTTTGTTAATACAGTACATAATGATATTGCTTGTTATTTCCCTCCCGATCAAATACCTTTGATAAAAGCCACAGCACCTTGGCATATTCATCTTGTGGCAAGCATGAAATTTGCCCCTATAGGCCTGTGGAGGGGTGTGGATGAGGAATACAAACAGATGCAGATTTTCAATTTTGGGAGATTCAAGAAGAGCACCCAGTCTACAAAAAAGTTCAAGTTCACCACGCCTCCATAGGATGTGTGACAGCACCCACAAACAGAGCAGGAGAATAGTTTGTGGCATCTTGTACATGGTCCATGCAGTGAAGAATCATATGTTCAGGTGGAGAGACAGATAGAAGGGAAGTTGCCAGAGCTGGAGCTTGTACTTGGAGTACTCATTGAGCCAGGAACCAGCTGAGAAGCGCACTCCTGGCTTAAAGCTGCTTGTCGAAGAACCTGTTGACAATGATTTCAATCAATCAATCAATCAATCAATCAATCAATCAATCAATCAATCAATCAATCAATCAATCAATCAATCAATCAATCAATCAATCAATCAATCAATCAAAGCTTTACCCTACTCACAATGGTGAAAGGAAGATTATTTAATCCTCACTAATAGCCAAAATATACTTTATTAATTGTATGTCAACTCATTACTGCATATATGATGTGACACATAATTATTACTACAGAGTATATAATAACTTTAAAAGGTGCAGGAGTATACCTGAGGGATTTGTCTAATACACAGAATGAAATCCAGATTCTATTTTTAAAATTATTTTCTCCATACAACCTAGCTTCCTTCGTTATAAGGTTCTATATATAAATATCAACATTTTTTTTAAACACTTCTCTAATTAAGTCAGGGTGAACACATGAAAAGTGGTGATTAAAAACTATTACAATTGAAGGAAAATAATTTTTGTCAACAATTATATACATAAAATAATATAAAAATATATGGCTACATGAGAATTAAACCAAGGAACAATAAAAAAACATATATCTAGCTGCAGAGTTTAACAGGCAGAAGCCAAAATTTTAGTGCACTTATAATAAAGAAGACATTTACAATACGACACACAATATGTTTGCTGCAACAGTCTATGGTTAGACTACATGGCATCTTAAAAAAATAATGTATGTAGAGATTTTAGTACCTGCAGGTGTGTTTCCATATCTGCCAAGTCCGAGTCTATGCTATGATCAAGTCTGTGTTGAAGCTTGCGTCTACAGGCATGGCGAGTTGCAGTGGCCAGGTGGGCTACTGTCAGCACCAACACAGAAGTGCGTGCCTCCAGGAGTCTGGCATCCAGGGGTGGGTACATGCAACGCACCACAGCATCAACTCGAGAAGATGTCTGACGAGCCATCTATACAAAAAATTAATTGCAATCACTATAAAGTGTAAATTTTATTTATTTTGCTCTCTCAAAAATTTCCAAGATAACTAATATTTTTACAAATAAATAATATTTAAAACATATGGAAACATATTTTTAATAAAGTTAATTTTGTTAAGAACTAAAGATATTTCAATTAAAAATAGTAGTTTAATGGACAAATAACAGATTGATAATTGAGAATTTTAAGTGACTTGAGGAATTACACAATATTATTTTTAAAAAACTTAAAGTTTAGTTAAAGTTAATTAACAATTTGAAGCTTAACTGTCTTAATTCAGCTATTTTAATAATTTTGTGAAATTGATTTGCCACAACATAAAAAGTTGAAAAAGGCAAGTATTACAAATATTTTGGAGAAGAGAAGTAAATTTCTTTAAATTTACTTTTTTGATTCACAAATTAATTTATTTGACTTATTTTAAATTTATTTTATTTCTGTGCAGGAATATTTTTTGTTACTTGAATGAGGTGTACGGCATTTTGTTAATTCATGAAAATCTCTGGAAATATAAGTTATAGAAGAAGAGGTATCATCAATTTTAAACAAAAAAACTTAAATTTTATGTTTCAAATTGTGTTTTGTTTTTGTGTTTTTGTGTTTTTTTTTTTTTTTTTTTTTAATTTTTTAATTTTGAAAGTTGAGTTGAGAAAAAAATAATCCTTGCAATGTCCTTGCAAATTAAAATAATTTGATTTCTTCTCTATGATGGGGGAGGAAGAATTTCAACGATAAATGAAATTGTTATTTGATTGCACTTAATTAATTATTTCTATTTTGATAGTGGTTAAACTTACTCATCTTAATTAAATATCATATATATAGATGCTATAAAATGTGTCCTACATATCAAATAATTACAAACAAATATCTTTAATAACAATATATATAACCATGGGACAAAAATTATAAGCAAAATACGAGTTTTTGTACCTCAGTGACTCTCTGAAGCTTGCTCTTGTGCATTGGTCCCATTGCCACGGCTGCAAGGCGCTCAGTCAACTGATGACAAGCCTTCAGAACAGCCAGGCAGTGTGGCACAAGGCCTGTGGCATCACCTATCCACTGTTCATCTGCTAGAATCTGCTCAATATCTGGATGAAGACGTAGATCACCCATCTCTAACTGTGCAGGAGGCACCAACAGCTCACGCCTGTAGCAAACGGTACATGGTTTGTCACTCTCAAGATGCCTGATCATAACCTTATAATACACGAGTATGGCCGGAGATTTAATTGCATTTATTTCTAAGATAATTTTACTAAAATATATTAAGATATATGCAGCATGCAGATAATACAATTTAAATTCTGCTAAATAATTACACCTATATTTAATGATATTTCATGTATTTTTGGGTGATCACCTATACAGTATAATGGTTTAGTTTTATATCTTGAGAAAGCAAAACTGTAACCCTTGTAACCTAGTTGAAGCTGAAGCTTAATTCAAGAGGGATAGATTTATTTTTAATTTGGGGGCGGGGGAAAGAAGCACATATGACAACCACACCTATATAGTATATGCACAATTAACCTTCTCCACAAAAAATAAAGGCCAGCTCTCTCTAGAATGTATGAAATTGTCCACAAACAGAGCTTATAGAGCAATGGTAAAGTTTCTGCTTGATATGTTCTGCCAGGGGCTATACACAATTTCACTTTCTGCTGCATATATGGCCGGTGTTGTGTATTATTATACTGATTAACTGTTATACCCAATCCATCCCTGAGAGTTAAGGCTTTATTGCTGAAGGCCTCCACTCACCCTTGCTCTTTCTGTTTGAGTACTCGCTGGCGACATATGAAGATCAGAATGAAGAGGCTCACCATGAAGACAGCACCCAGCGCACCAATGGCAACAGCCACTTCAACTCTCTCCAAGATCATAACAATGGCCTGGAAACCAATAAATGTGTTGATCCAAATTTATATTATGTAGCTATTATTTGACCTCTCAATTTGAGCACCAGCTCATTGCATTACCACTATAACTGATGTATTAATTGTATTAGGGGACATTATTTAATTCTTAAAACTATCGATCATAATGCAAGCTGCTGGCAACTCCAAACAAAATATAAAGAATATTTTGAATAATTAATATATACTTTATATGGCAGCTAACTGCCATATGCATGTACGTACAGTCTGAGTCCCCAAAAACTTCTTTTCTTTAACAATTAAGATGACAATTTAATATAGAATAGATACATATTATTCCAACAATTTTAATACATTGACATGCTATTTTAATTACCTTCTTTTAAAAACGGATGATTTTCCAAGGTGAGGTGCATATATGACTTGATCGCTGCATAATTAAAAATTGAAATACCAGGCCATCGATCAAATATCATGCATGTATATACTTTATAATAGATATGATATGCAGCTTTTTATGTATATATATATCATCGTGGTTATATAAAGCGTCTCTATTATATATAAGTTTGCATGCTGATCACAACTTGGTAGAATTTATACTTAAATTGCCAATCTCATTTTTCATTTTTATACACTAGCTGTTACCACAAAAAGGATTGAGATCCAGCTGAAGCAAATTTTACCAAGTTGAGATCGGCGAACCACAACGATGTACTCTAGCTATATATATATATATATATATATATATATATATATATATATATATATATATATATATATATATATATATATATATAATATGTAATAGCATGAGAGACTCTATATTGATATATCAATTAATGACCTCCATTATTGGAGGCTCCATAATAATATATGCATCAAGGAATATGACCAAAAATTACGTAGTTCCAGCTAGATCTTATAACAAATTTCCAAATTAATTAATTTAAATTTTTAAATTATATGTGCATGTATGTTTTAAGATTAAATTAATATATGGGTGATAGAAGTGCTGGCACTATTAATTAATTAAAGGTCTCATGCATATATATATATAATTTATATATATATATATATATATATATATATATATATATATATATATATATATATATATATATATATATATATATATATATATATATAATATAGTCTCTCTGTGTATAATATTTAATTATTATATTTTAATAGTTAATTCCATCAACAAATATATTTTTCTATAGGAGAGGCTGGCGATCAAACAGCACGAGAGCTATAGCCATTGTAGCAGAGGTAATGGCAATTAAGTTAAAATTAAGGGTAAGGTAACGCCACCAATGTTAAAAAAAATCCCTCTCACAAAAATTCTAAAAAAAATTTAAAATGTTCTATCCTCTACACCCCCTATCAGTAGCTTAAATATCAGGTATACAAATACGATCTAGTTTTTGAGTTATGATTTTTTAAAGTTGACCAATTTAACATGGGAGTTTCATTTCTCGCATCCATGTTAAAGTAGTCAACTTTAAAAATTTATAACTCAAAAACTAGATCGTATTTGTGTACCTGATATTTTAGGTACTGATAGGGGGTATAGAGGAGAACCTTTTAAATTTATTTCAGAATTTTTGTGAGAGGGATTTTTTTTAACATTGGTGGCGTTACCTTACCCTTAAGGTCAGTTTCTTATCCAATATATGAAAAACACCTGCACTGAATATCTATAAGCTTTTGAACTTGTTTGATTTCCAGGATCTCACATAATACCTATTTTATATACGGAAAGCATAAATACATGATAAATACATGATCGAGCTATATTTACTGTATATATGCATATATATATAAGCTGCAGGTCTCTGCATGGCTGCGGAGCCATATATATATTCTATTAGATTTAGCAAAGAATATTACTACGAGAGGTCATGCATACACTTTTTTATAAATCATATCCATTGGTAATATTGGTGTTTATGATATACTGTGGACATGTCACATATATATATGCATGCGGTGTGGTAATATTGTAGACTAGGTAGGAATAAATTTAATTAAACTGCCCATTATAAAATATATGTATTAATTAAGTGTTAAGAAGGAATTACAATGGTTCTGTTATTTAATTACTACACCTTACTTTTAGTCAAATCCTAAATGTTTTTCAGTTTAAATTGAAGTTTCACACTGCATTTTTACGCCCCCACATCAAAATATTCAAATGTATATACAAACAGTATGGCAAATGGCAACTCTGTGAAAAGCAACATGTGGTTCTGATGGTGTCCACAATGCCCAGCAGATGACTCTACCATATTCAGAGAGAATTCAAGGTTGGAAAAAAAACCTTGAGAGAATTGGCTCCAAAAGGTATGAAGACTATGAAGTATATTATTTAAATATAAATTATTATACATTATATTATATAGCTATATTGATGGCACTAATGATTGTCAATTTTTTTTTTTAATTACTTGACATTAATATAGAATTTTGAAATTTAATCAAAATACATGTACGTATATATATTATATATATATATATATATATATATGTATTATACAATAATTATTAAAATTATTATATCATTTGATGACAAAAACTCTATAATTAATATATTATTTATATACTATCTATATATATTATATAAATATATTTATCTTGTATTATAATTGAAATTTTTCTATAGGTATAGGGGGTAAAAATAGCAACGAAGATTGAAATAACAAAAATTAAGAATAATGAATAATATAGTGGATATAGAATTATATTAATGAAGCTCAAACGATATTTTTAGATTTACCTCATGTCAAAAGCCTCATCCAAAACTAATAAAAAATATATATACACGTATACAGTTCTTAAGGGTAAGATAACACGAACAATCGATTGTTGTTAGTCCCATTTGATTAACATGTAAACCTTAATTAGCAACCTCATAATGATTCTGAATTTTTTTTGAGAGACAGTTCTTGGCATTAAAAAAATAAGGAGAAAATTTCAAAACAATCGGACGATCCAATTTTTTTAAATTAATTTTTTAGTTTCGGTCTCCATGGGAATTAATAAAGCCCTATACTGAAAATTTAAAAAAATCATTTATAAAAATTGGATCGTCCGATTGTTTTGAAATTTTCTCAATATTTTTTTAATGCCAAGAACTGTCTCTCAAAAAAAAAAAAAAAAAAATCAGGATCATTATGAGGTTGCTAAGGTTTACATGTTAATCAAATGGGACTAACAACAATCGATTGTTCGTGTTATCTTACCCTTAAAGTTAAAAATTGGAATTCATAGGTAAGATTCTAATGCATGTTGTATTCCAATTTTTAACCTTTAATAACTGTACACAAATTATGCATTTTTATGGTAAAAAAAAGAAAAAAACAAAAAAACATTTTTTTAGAGCTTGTTTAAAATGCATTTTTTACTGCAAATTTAAGTTCAAGTTCAATGTTTTTAAGGGTAAGGTAACGCCACCAATGTTAAAAAAAATCCCTCTCACAAAAATTCTGAAAAAAATTTAAAATGTTCTCCTCTTTACCCCCTTTCAGTACCTAAAATATCAGGTGTACAAATACGATCTAGTTTTTGAGTTATAAATTTTTAAAGTTTACTACTTTAACATGGAGAAATGAAACTCCCATGTTAAATTGGTCAACTTTAAAAATTCATAACTCAAAAACTAGATCGTATTTGTATACCTGATATTTTAGCTACTGATAGGGGGTGTAGAGGAGAACATTTTAAATTTTTTTCAGAATTTTTGTGAGAGGGATTTTTTTAAACATTGGTGGCGTAACCTTACCCTTAATCATCTCACATCATATTCAAGCTAGAGGAGCATAGATAAAATTACTTCATGTAGAGGAGCCTTGTAGCCCTATATGTCATCAGACCCTCGTACTTTTAAACAATAATTAAAATTACCAATGAAGTGACACAAAATTTAAACTTAAAATTGGGGCTTGCTATAGACTTTCAATGAAAGAAAAATACATGTTAATCTGGGTTCTCTAGTCCTTTAGCAGGAAGCTATTTTACAGCTCAATATATCTGGCTTTTCCTAACTAATTTTGTTGTTTTAACATAATTATAATAGCTGCATGACATATTTATAATACACAAAATTTAAGCATATTATGATATGCCGAAAAATTCTAGCACCTCAAATAAGGTCATTCACAAATATGGATGTATGATGTAAGCTTAATTTTATATAGTGCAACTTTTATTTTTTTCAGTTGAGGTTAATTGTTCAAAAATTGTCAAACTAATTTCAACTTGATCTCAAAGTTCAATTTCAGTAGGATTTTTATTTTTTTCTGCCCACACAGTTGAATGAAAAGAAAGAAAGAGTTGAAAGGGTAAGATAATGCCACCAATGTTAAAAAAATCCCTCACACAAAAATTATGAAAAAAATTTAAAATGTTTTCCTCTACACCCTTATCATTAGCTAAAATATCTATGACTCATATAAATGACTATTAATTTAACATGGAATTTCCATTTCTCCATGTTCAAGTAGTCAACTTCAAAAATTCATAACTCAAAAACTAGATGGTATTTTTGTATACCTGATATTTTAGCTACTGATAGGGGGTGTAGAGGAGAACATTTTAATTTTTTTTTCATAATTTTTGTGCGAGGGATTTTTTTTAACATTGGTGGCGTTATCTTACCCATAATGATGCAATTTTTTTTTATGCTATCTATCGTTTATTGGTATATTTTTACAATTTTTTAAACCCAATTTAGTTTCTTTAATAAAGTGAAAAAAAATCAATATGTAATTTGTTTATATACTAGTCTGTGCATTCTGGTCCTCCATAGGGCAGCCTAAATTACAGGGGCATAACGTCAGCGCAATCAACTCTGTAGTCTTTACTGTACCTGCAATGCTAATTATTTTTGACGGGACCGCTATCTCCTTTACTCAAAATAGAGTTTTACCTAACAACAAGTTGCGCAACAACAATTTTTTACTGTATTTATGATGTAGTGAATTCAAATAACGATTTTTAAGCTAAAAAAAATAATAATAATAATAATAAAAGTTGAACATTATACTTGTGGGCTTATCTGCTTTTTGCTGCGTGAATGACGGCTCCAAAGGGCAAAAATGTTGTTTATTGCCTTCCTCCCCACTTTTAATTTTTAAGCAAATGAGAAGGAAAAAAGACATTTTATACAAGCTGAGGCTGTTCATTTATTCCTGACTTTTCACGTTGCACGCATGTGAAGATTTTTCATTTTATATATATATATTTTTTTTAAATTCTGGATAAAAGGTCTATCTGATAGTATTGCAGGATCCAAGTATTACAGTTCTCAGATTATAGGTTTCTACGGTGGAGCCTATCGTTTCCTTATGGGAAATTTAACATGGGAAATTGGTCCACATAGCTCCTACAATTTTTTTTCATACCTCAATGTACACTGGTTCTAGGGATACCTTCCATTTTTTTTTTTTTTTTTTTTTTTTTTGCGGATATAGGGCATTTTAATGCCAATATTTGTCAATATGAGTCATGTAGGGTCCCCTTAAGGGTAAGGTAACGCCACCAATGTTAAAAAAATTCCCTCTCACAAAAATTCTGAAAAAAAATTTAAAATGTTCTCCTCTACACCCCCTATCGGTAGCTAAAATATCAGGTATACAAATACGATCTAGTTTTTGAGTTATGAATTTTTAAAGTTGACTAATTTAACATGGGAGTTCCATTTCTCCATGTTAAAGCAGTCAACTTTAAAAATTCATAACTCAAAAACTAGATCGTATTTGTATACCTGATATTTTAGGTACTGATAGGGGGTGTAGAGGAGAACATTTTAAATTTTTTTCAGAATTTTTGTGTGAGGGATTTTTTTTAACATTGGTGGCGTTACCTTACCCTTAAACTCAAAAAGGGCAAAATTTTATAATTATTATTATTTTTTTTTTTGTATTTTCTAATAGCCAGTTATGTGTACTTGAACATATAAAAAATTTGGAGGAGCGATATTTTTCATATTCATTTAAATATTACCAAACCCTTTCACATCAATTTTATGAAATAACTTAAAACCTCAATGTTCCATATGCCCTTTTGCCAGGTAAAAAAATTTTTTAGTAAAAAATCTTAACATTTTCTGAAAGTCCAGTTTCCTTACCTTAAGGGTAAGGTAACGCCACCAATGTTAAAAAAAATCCCTCTCACAAAAATTCTGAAAAAAATTTAAAATGTTCTCCTCTATACCCCCTATCAGTACCTAAAATATCAGGTATACAAATACGATCTAGTTTTTGAGTTATAAAATTTTAAAGTTGACTACTTTAACATGGAGAAATGAAACTCCCATGTTAAATTGGTCAACTTTAAAAATTCATAACTCAAAAACTAGATCGTATTTGTATACCTGATATTTTAGCTACTGATAGGGGGTATAGAGGAGAACATTTTAAATTTTTTTCAGAATTTTTGTGAGAGGGATTTTTTTTAACATTGGTGGCGTTACCTTACCCTTAAAACCTTTTCATCCTACAGCAATCCGCGGATCAAATCTTACATATTCAATATTTATTTGATTGAAGTTACATTGAACATTACTCTTTGGTGATGCTTACACTTATTAGTTTTCAATAGGCATTAAATTGAATATGTAAGGTTATGATCCACGGATTGCTGTAGGATGAAAAAGTGTTTTAAAATTATGAAATTATGTCATAATGTAGTAAAGAAACTGGACTTTCAGAAAATGTTAAAATTTTTTACTAAAAAATATTTTTACCTAGCAAAAGGGCATATGGAACATCGGGGTTTTTACGTTTTCATAAAATTGATGTTTAGTAATATTTAAATTAAATGAAAAATGTCACTCCTAGCTCCAAATTTTTTATATCGTCGTTGTAGCGCTCTTTTGTCCAATCTAGCTGTTATAAGTTTTGACTTTTTGACCAATCTAAAATTATAAGTTTTGACCTTCTGACCAATCTCTTTTTATAAGTTATGACCTTTTGTCCAATCAATTATTTTCTTAATTTGTTGTACGAGTGGTGCCATCTTGTGGCAAATTTTACGCTCTTTCGAATGGCGCAATAAAACAAAAGTTGTATCTTTTGAGTTCTTGGACATTTGTCCCTGGCAAAATTTTTAAAGATTGGTCAAAAGGTCAAAACTTATAATTTTAGATTGGTCAAAAAGTCGTAACTTATAAAGCTAGATTGGTCAAAAGAGCGCTACAACGACGATATGTTCAAGCACACATTACTGGCTATTAGAAAATGCAAAAAAAAAAAAAAAAAAAAAAATGTTTTAAAAATTTGCCCTTTTTGAGTTTAAAGTGACCCAACATGACCCATATTGAAAAAAATTGGCATTAAAATGCCCTATTTCCGCAAAAACATTTTTTTTTTTTTAAATTTAAGGTATCCCTAGAACCAGTGTACATGGGGGTATGAATGACCCAAATTTCAAAATTAAAAAAAAAAAACAAAAAAAAAAAAAAAAACTCAAACAACAACCTTATAAGCAGAAAATATCTGAATCACTGGACTTTTTTCCAAGCTGTTGACAATTTTGCTATTTTTGGTGATGAAAATGCATTATTTGAAGACATTGATTTCATTGCTTTTCATGTACAAGTTGTACAACAACATCCTAAAAAATTTTAAACCCTAGAATTCTGGGCACTATGACGGCATCTATCACTGATAAGTGTGTACAAAGCTTAAGTGATGATAATGATCTTTCAGTTTTTATATATTTTTTATTTGCTTTACAAGTAAAAGTGTATGCATAAGCTTTAACACGATAGCGCATACATAGAAAAAGTTATCCTTGATAGCATCTTAAAATTTCCTGAAGCTCTTCTTGGTTCCTGTGCCCTTTGTCACCTTGAGCACATTGAAGCGAACAGTTTTGGACAGCGGCCGGCATTCTCCTACAGTAACCACGTCACCCGTTTGAACGTCCCTGCAACATAACAACCAACAAGTTAGTTAGACATAATATTACTCGGTCCAAAAAATTCACCTTAGATAATACTAAAATTTAGTTTAAGGAGACAAATTGGGCAAGTTTTATGAAGGAAAACATTGGTGTTTTTGTAACACACTTTGTTTGCTATATGCTAAAAATGTGAGCTAAATCTGTGTTCAAAAGCTATGTAAATAGCTAAATACGCCTTACTTGGGCATAATCTAAAAATATAATCAGGTAATAACTCAATAAATATAAAAAAAAAAAATAATAATAATAAAAAAAAAACAGGTTGTCCCAATTTTATTCTTAGGGTAAGATAACGCCACCAATATTAAAAAAAATTCCTCACACAAAAATTATGAAAAATAATTTAAAATGTTCTCCTCTACACTCCCTATCAGTAGCTAAAATATCAGGTATACAAATACGATAGATCTAGTTTTTGAGTTATGAATTTTTGAAGTTGACTAATTTAACATGGAAGTTCCATTTCTCCATGTTAAAGTAGTCAACTTTAAAAATTCATAACCCAAAAACTAGATCGTATTTGTACACCTTATATTTTAGCTACTGATAGGGGGTGTAGAGGAGAACATTTTAAATTTTTTTCACAATTTTTGTGTGAGGGATTTTTTTTTAACATTGGTGGTGTTATCTTATCCTTAAGAGCAAAGGATAATCAAAATAGGCAGCTAGACCTTACTGTTCTAAAAAATTGATTTTTCGTTCCGTAAGATTATCCACATCTTAGCGCCAAAACTTTATGACCAAAGGCTCAGATTACTATTTATCATTATAGTAATTTATACCATTAGGAATATTATGTCCCTCGTCCAGAATAATGAGCTATCTTCCTACCATGAACTTGATGCAATAATGAGCTATCTGCTATTTCAGGTAAGCGCAACATTGAGCTTTATTTTATACAATTTACAGTTTATAATTTCACTCATCTGAAAGAGCAGATAGCTCATTATTGCAACGAAAACGTGGTAAGCAGATAACTCATTATTCCAGACGAGGGACGATTTGTCAGTAACTCTGGAAGGAGAAGAGTAGGGGGCGGAGGAATTTTATACTCTTAATTATGGAATATTTAGTTATTCCAATTACAGAAAGGGCTCAATTAGACCTTTTCCTGCACATTACTTCATACCAGAGTACAAGAGTATATAATTATTTGAACAGATTCCTGAAATTTCCCAAGAAACATGCTGAGCAAGGTGATGTCTGAAGACAAGTAGCAAACCTACAACTTGTACAATAATTGCATCAATTGAACGAGTAATAAAAATGAGCAAAAATGATAGTTAACTATGCCATGGTAATGTTGGATATTTTTTAATTGAATTACTGGTGTAATCTCAATTTTATGACTTCTTCATACTATCGCTTGGATTGATTTAAATGTCATAATCATTCTTATAATAATATGCATTTATATATTTAATCCTATCATAACAGGTTATATATAACAAAAAATACCAGTTTAGTCACGCAGCGGGTATGTCGTTTGCAAAAATCGCAGGACAGCTACTTCTAGCATGGAACAGCCACCCACCTCTGGTCGGTACCCCCCTTCCACCCTCTTTTAATTCCAAACTCTGAGCCTTTAGCTTGGTTCTACTACGAAATGTGCGTGCCTGTTCCAGGATGGAACCCTTCTTGACATCTTCACAAAAAATATAAAAGTGAGTGTACTTGTTGTGTTTTGTCCTATAACTTCCTTCAAATGGACAATTGGTCACATACTTCCAGACCTTAATCAGTAGGGTGGGAGATTTTTCCTTTGGTCATTATCTTCTATCCCATTGGGGAAGCAATTCTAGCCAATTGAATACAACTTGTATTGCAAACAAGCGATGTCAAATGTCAATCACATTTAGAGTCAAAATAGAACATAATGATTAAAAAAAAAAAATTGCTCGCCTTTTGACACTTGCAACCAAGTAGCTTTTAGTTAGGGAATTAACGGAAAAAAACGGGCTATTAGTGACAAAGAGCTGAAATTTTCAGAGATGCAAGATATGACCATAAAAGTAATTTTTTTCGGCGGTACCAAAAAAAAGGTTCCATAGGTTGACTTTGGGTGACCTTTGAACTTTGACCTCGGATTAAATTACCTTTATTTTTTTTACTCAGAATCTAAGGCAGTTACGAAAAAATTTGTCATTACCAAATGTGTTGACAACAACATGAAGATTCATGACGAATTTTTGTAAAGACCTAAGTCCATAAAAAACAAAATGGCGGCTGACGAAACTTTAATTTACGGTTTTTTACGACATTCTTTAGCTTATTTAAACTAAACTAGCAAAGTTGTTGTTATATAATAGCAATTTTCAATTGCCCACTATCATTACCATGAAAAAAAGTCATACAGCTTGTTGATAAGACAACAATGACGTAAGATATTATAATTATTATTGTTTACTCCATATGCCTCCCATATAGTACGGCTATATGATAAACAAAATTATTTTGTGATAAAAGCATGTAGCCTTCAGGAATAATTAATTTAGTCATAAAAACTATAAAAAAATTGTTTCCCAAAAATTTGGGAACCTCTTTGACCCCTGGTGACCTTTGAATATGGTGCTTGTGGAGAACTGAAAAGATTTTTTTCTGGGGAACAGAAGCTCGGGACGAAAATGTTTGTGGAACAAAATTTGCTTGCAATAGCTGCAAGAGTGTCCCTGATTTTTTTCAAAATGCAGTTGGCCATCTAGAGTACCCATTTTGCCAAATCTGCCCATAACCTGTATGTATATTACGGTCATTTATTGCTTACAATTAATCCGTGCTTTGTACAATTTAGGCTTGAAAGATTAAGAATCATATCTGGGTTGTAGTTAACATAGAAAATATGCATGGTGTTAAAATTGTAAAACCATTTGGGGGGGGGGGGAATCTTTTTAAAAGGGCAGCTTTTTGTAATTTGAATAATATTTTTTAGGTCCATCTTTGTATATCTCATTTCACCATCGTTATATAATGTACTGTTCGCTTAGTATGTTTTAGTAAAAAATGAACATGCTTGAAATTATTTGAAGAGCACCTTCCTATTTTTCTCTCAAAACTTCAAATTTTTTGAAATTTCCAGCAATTTTTACCTGTATTGAGTTTACATGATAAATATGAAATTTAGAGCCATGATAATTCACGACAGCTCTAAATATTTGACAACACTATTGCTGTGTTGCTGTGTTATAAATGTACCTTACAAGCCTTATACTACGGACAAATCACGGGCGGTAAACTGGGTTTTAGGGGGGGGGGGGGGGCAATAGTAATGCTATATCTATGGTCCATGGAAGCTGTGCTTAAATACAAGCCAGGGTCCCAGCAATCGATCATCCTTCATAGCACCCTAAACTTTACATTGAGCACCATACCACTGCAATACATAATACGTGGGCAGGATCAACAGAGTTCTATACAGAGTGAACCACAATTCGCGTGCCAACTTTTTTCGTAAATTTGGTATTGCAAAAATTTTCGTACAAACTTCAAATTTGGTACACTTGTAGCTGAGGGTTGTAAAAATTAGTTCAGGGTGTTAAAATTTTTATTGGACATCAATAACACCCCTTTCAGGGGTGGTTTTTAGAAAAATTATTTTCGCCTTATGGAAATTCAATGTTAAATACAACTTTTTTTGAAATCATAGTAATTTTGCGCAGAAAGTTTCTAGCATAGGGTAATCGACCCTCCTGAACTCAGAAATAATTTTAGATTTTTTCCCCGACGCACCTCTAAGGGTGGAGACCTACCCCTAAAATCCATTTTCCTTAAAAATTGTGCTAAAATTATGAAATTAATTTTCAAGGAGTAATCGACCCTCCTGAACTCGGAAATAACTTTAGATTTTTTCCCCGACGCACCCTTGAGGGTGGAGACCTACCCCTAAAATCCATTTTCCTTAAAAATTGTGCTAAAATTATGAAATTAATTTTCAAGGGGTAATCGACCCTCCTAAACTCGGAAATAATTTTAGATTTATTCCCCGACGCACCCCTGAGGGTAGAGACCTACCCCTAAAATTCATTTTCCTTAAAAATTGTGCTAAAATTATGAAATTAATTTTCAAGGGGTAATCGACCCTCCTAAACCCGGAAATAATTTTAGATTTTTCCCCAACGCAACCCTGAGGGTGAAAAACTACCCCTAAAATCCATTTTTCTTAAAAAATGTGAAATTAATTTTCAAGGGGTACTCTACCCTTCTGAACTCGGAAATAATTTTAGATTTTTTCCCCAACGCAACCCTGAGGGTCAACGTACGGCTACCCACCATAACCTTTATTCTTAATAACCGAGTAGGAATTGTGAATTATTTTTTTTTCGGGATTTATCGGAATCTTTAATAAAAAGAAATCACAGACTCACCTCTTCACTTGCAGCATGACGATGGATGTGTCCACCGTTAATTGCATGGCGTGAAGGCACATGTTGGTCTGCACAACGAGGCTATGTGTGCCTTTAACAACTGAGATGTAACCAATTCCACATAACGTCTGTCACTTTGAGCTCGTCAATGGTCTCAAATCTCTTTCTGAAGCGAAATGTTTACAAGAAGAGATTTGAGACCATTGACGAACTGAAAGTGGAGATCAGACGTTGCATGGAATTGGTCACACCTCAGATGTTAGAGGCCATGTACCTACACACATAGCCTCGTTGAGTGGACCAACATGTGCCATCACGCCAATTAACGGTGGGCACATTGAGTGAATTTAAACCACAGTCATGCTGCAAGTGAAAGGGTGAATCTGGGATATTGTTTTCTGTGGAAATTTCGATAAATCCCGAAAAAAATTTAATTCACAATTTCTACTCGATTATTAAGAATGAAGGATATGGTGGGTAGCAGCTTACCTTCAGGGTTGCATCGGGGAAAAAATTTAAAATTATTTCCAAGTTCAGGAGGATCGATTACCCCTTGAAAATTAATTTCATAATTTTAGCACAATTTTTAAGGAAAATGAATTTTAGGGGTAGGTTTCTACCCTCAGGGGTGCGTCGGGGAAGAAATCTAAAATTATTTCCGGGTTCAGGAGGGTCGATTACCCCTTGAAAATTAATTTCATAATTTTAGCACAATTTTTAAGGAAAATGAATTTTAGGGGTAGGTTTCTACCCTCAGGGGTGCGTCGGGGAAAAAATCTAAAATTATTTCCGGGTTCAGGAGGGTCGATTACCCCTTGAAAATTAATTTCATAATTTTAGCACAATTTTTAAGGAAAATGAATTTTAGGGGTAGGTCTCTACCCTCAGGGGTGCGTCGGGGAATAAATCTAAAATTATTTCCGAGTTCAGGAGGGTCGATTACCCCTTGAAAATTAATTTCATAATTTTAGCACAATTTTTAAGGAAAATGGATTTTAGGGGTAGGTCTCCACCCTCAAGGGTGCGTCGGGGAAAAAATCCAAAGTTATTTCCGAGTTCAGGAGGGTCGATTACCCCTTGAAAATTAATTTCATAATTTTAGCACAATTTTTAAGGAAAATGGATTTTAGGGGTAGGTCTCCACCCTTAGGGGTGCGTCGGGGAAAAAATCTAAAATTATTTCTGAGTTCAGGAGGGTCGATTACCCTATGCTAGAAACTTTGTGCGCAAAATTACAATGATTTCAAAAAAAGTTGCATTTAACATTGAATTTCCATAAGGCGAAAATAATTTTTCTAAAAACCACCCCTGAAAGGGGTGTTATTGATGTCCAATAAAAATTTTAACACCCTGAACTAATTTTTACAACCCTCAGCTACAAGTGTACCAAATTTGAAGTTTGTACGAAAATTTTTGCAATACCAAATTTACGAAAAAAGTTGGCACGCGAATTGTGGTTCACTCTGTATTCTCGAACGAAATGACCGATGGCGGCGCTGTCTGCAGAGTGATGACGTCACAAAATGGCGGACGTAATGCGGCTCGAAAGAAATATGGAGTATGAAAAGCAGGTTAATAATTTGATAATGTGCGATTAGAAGCTTACATACAAACGTAAAATTTGACGCACCAGCTGTCAAATTAAATTCAGGGGCTTTTCAATATTATTGGAGCCAATCGCACCCCTTTCAGCCTTTTCAGGGGTGTTTTTTTCCCC
The DNA here is from genome assembly GCA_949825025.1 of Siphlonurus alternatus. NCBI lineage: Eukaryota > Metazoa > Arthropoda > Insecta > Ephemeroptera > Siphlonuridae > Siphlonurus > Siphlonurus alternatus. The sequence continues at coordinate 60,967,634 of OX463788.1, read as the reverse complement.
CATAGGAAATACGAAAAGTTTTTCCAATGAATATGACCGAGATGTAACAATTTGAAAATTTATAAGAATTTAATGGAGAAAATTTCATACAATAGGTAATTAATTTACACCTCTGAAATAATTAATTAATACAGATTCATTACCACACCCCCGTGGCACCACCTCTACCACGCACACCCCTGGAGTGCTACCCGGCCGTACCCCGTTATTCAGACCTATTAGTATTTTCCACTTTTTTAATAAACGAGCTAAAATTATAAAACTTAATTTTCAAGGGGTTATCAACCCTCCTGAACCAAGAAATAATTTTAGATTTTCTCCCCGACGCACCCTTGAGTGTTAGATAACTACCCCTAAAACCCATTTTCCTTAAAAATTGTGCTAAAATTATGAAATTAATTTTCAAGGGGTAATCAAACTTCCTAAATTAGAAAAAAATATTATATTTTCTCCCTGACGCACCCCTGAGGGTGAAGACCTACCCCTAATATCCACTTTCCTTAAAAATTGTGCTAAAATTATAAAATTAATTTTCAAGAGGTAATTGACCCTCCTGAACTCGGAAATAATTTTAAATTTTCTCCCCGACGCACCCCTGAGGGTGGAGAACTACCCCTAAAATCCACTTTCCTTAAAAATTGTGCTAAAATTATGAAATTAATTTTCAAGGGGTAATCGACCCTACTGAAGTCGGAAATAATTTTAAATTTTCTCCCCGACGCACCCCTGAGGGTGGAGACCTACCCCTAAAATCCACTTTCCTTAAAAATTGTGTTAAAATTATGAAATTAATTTTCAAGAGGTAGTTGACCCCCTCTGAACTCGGAAATAATTTTAAATTTTCTTCCCGACGCACCCCTGAGGGTGAAAAACTACCCCGAAAATCAATTTTCCTTAAAAAATATGCTAGAATTATGAAATTAATTTTTAAGGGGTAATCGACCCTACTGAAGTCGGAAATAATTTTAGATTTTCTCTACGACGTAACCCTGAGGGTAAACGGCTACCCACCATATCCTTCTTTCTTAATAATCGAGTTTAAATTGTGAATTAAATTTTTTTCGGGATTTATCGTAATTTTTCATAGAAAAAAAAATATCAGACTCGCCTCTTTACTTGCAGTGTGATGATGGATGTCCACCGTTATAATAATTACATGGCGTGAAGGCTCATGTTGGAGTCTGCACAATGAGGCTATGTATGACTTTAATTAACAACTGAGGTGTGACCATCAATTCCACATAACGTCTATCACTTTCAGCTCGTCAATGGTCTCAAATCTCTTTCTGAAGCAAAAGGTTTACAAGAAAAGATTTGAGACCAATTGACGAACAGAAAGTGGAGATAAGACGTTGCATGGAATTGGTCACAACTCAGATGTTAGAGGCCATGCACCTACACACATAGCTTCGTTGAGCGGACCAACATGTGCCATCACGCCAATTAACGGTGCTGAACACATTGAGTGAAACCATCATCATACTGCGATTGAAGAAGTGAGTCTGGGATACTTTTTCTCTGAAAAATTTCGATAAATCCCGAATAAAAATTTAATTCACAATTTCAACTCGATTATTAAGAAAGAAGGATATGGTGGGTAGCCGTTGACCCACAGGGTTGCGTCGGGGAAAAAGTCTAAATTTATTTCCGAGTTTCAGAGGGCCGGTTAATAAACACTTGAAAATTTAATTGTTTTATTTTAGCACAATTTTTAAGGAAAATGGATTTTAGGGGTAGGTTTCCACCCTCAGATGTACGTCGGGAAGAAAATCTAAAATTATTTTCGACTTCAGTAGGGTCGATTACCCCTTGAAAATTAATTTCATAATTTTAGCACAATTTTTAAGGAAGATTGTTTTTCGGGGTAGTTCTCCACCCTCAGAGGTGCGTCGGGGAGAAAATCTAAAATTATTTCCGAGCTCAGTAGGGTTGATTACTCCTTGAAAATTAATTTCATAATTTTAGCACAATTTTTAAGGAAGGTTGTTTTTCGGGGTAGTTCTCCACCCTCAGGGGTGCGTCGGGGAGAAAATCTAAAATTATTTCCGAGTTCAGTAGGGTCAATTGCCCCTTGAAAATTAATTTCATAACTTTAGCACAATTTTTAAGGAAGATTGTTTTTCGGGGTAGTTTTCCACCCTCAGAGGTGCGTCGGGGAGAAAATCTAAAATTATTTCCGAGCTCAGTAGGGTTGATTACTCCTTGAAAATTAATTTCATAATTTTAGCACAATTTTTAAGGAAGGTTGTTTTTCGGGGTAGTTCTCCACCCTCAGGGGTGCGTCGGGGAGAAAATCTAAAATTATTTCCGAGTTCAGTAGGGTCAATTGCCCCTTGAAAATTAATTTCATAACTTTAGCACAATTTTTAAGGAAAGTGGATTTTAGGGGTAGGTCTCCACCCTCAGGGGTGCGTCAGGGAGAAAATTTAAAATTATTTCCGACTTCAGTAGGGTCGATTACCCCTTGAAAATTAATTTCATAATTTTAGCACAATTTTTAAGGAATGTGGATTTTAGGGGTAGTTCTCCACCCTCAGGGGTGCGTCGGGGAGAAAATTTAAAATTATTTCCGAGTTCAGGAAGGTCGATTACCCCTTGAAAATTAATTTCGTAATTTTAGCACAATTTTTAAGGAAAATTGTTTTTCGGGGTAGTTCTCCACCCTCAGGGGTGTGTCGGGGAGATAATCTAAAATTATTTCCGAGTTCAGTAGGGTTGATTGCCCCTTGAAAATTAATTTCATAATTTTAGCACAATTTGTAAGGAAAATTGTTTTTCGGGGTAGTTCTCCACCCCCTCAGGGGTGCGTCGGGGAGAAAATCTAAAATTATTTCCAAGTTTTTAGGAGGGTCGATTACACCTTGAAAATTAATTTCATAATTTTATCCCAATCAGTAAGAAAAATTAACAATAATTTAATATCATATTGATCGACATTTACATATATGCATATTATATATACCACGCGCCGCGCGCAAGACTCTATTTAAAGCAAATGACACGGTGTATGGTCACATTTATCTGTTATTTTATTTATTAAGACTAATATTTAACTTTATTATGATAATTAAAAATTTGCAAGTGGATAATATTATATAATCACGTAAATTAACTCAGGAATGGTATGTTGTTCCTATACTGTTATGAACAGCTAGCCGCATTCTAGTAGTTCACACTTTTGGCCGCTAGAAGGCTGAATTTGGTTGCGTTCGCGAATATATACTGGATTCACCCTTTTGTGTCTATACTGCATGAATAACAACTATAATAATGCCGTATTTTTAATATTAAATTTGCGTACGAAGTGCGTTATAGTTTATTAGTTGATATTATGTAATTGTTTTTTTTTTTTTTGTTTTTTTTTTTTTTACTTGTTTCTATATCCTATTTCGTTCAGTAAAAGGGTTGCTGGTGGCCCGGCGTATTTATTTTGAATACAGACTAGTAATCTGATCTGAGGTAAAAAGTACATTCATTTCTTGTTTTTATGTATTATGTCAGCTAAAATCTCACAAAATAGATGATTGAGTGTTTGGCTATTGTACCTTAGTTATACCTACCTTTATAATTAAGGTACGTTATTGCCACTAAGCTGTACTATTCGATGTTCTCAATGGATACAACACTTTAAGGGTAAGATAACGCCACCAATGTTTAAACTTTTTAAACTTTTTATTTAGTAATAAGAGGAGTATAATAAAATTAAAGAAGTATATGATGTGCTATTTTATATAACAGTATAATTTTTATATTATAAATTATAAAATATTTATTAAATAAGATTTGGAGAGTAATGATTTATTACAGGTTTGCGGATTACGCATAATTATATTCAACATAAAATGTAGTAAATATACTGTATCGTAATTATAGTAAATTAATTAATTTGCATGCATGTCTTACTGAAACACGTCTAATAAGATTGTCCAAAGTGTAAAGCCTATTTATGTAATATTATAGTTTATATTATTAAACATGCATTTCATATGCTATTAAAATACGACATTATTATTATTCATATATCCTGCCTTGCACAGCTTTCATGGACCATAGACCATAGAGACAATTCGACTACTGTATCATTTCTTCCCCTGCCCCCCCCCCCCAATACCCACTATTTCACCATTGATTTGCCTGCGATTTATAAGGATTATGCATGGTATTTAATTATAAATATTATAATTAAATCAGCGGTGGTGTCAAGTATTAACAGCTGTCGTGAATCATCGTGGTTAAAAGTTGCTAAAACCATATATTTAATGTATATCGTCGATCGTCCCTCGTCCGTAATTAACGATTGAGCTATCTGCTAACCAAGATTTCGTTGCAATAAAGAGCTATCTGCTATTTCAGGTAAGCGCAATAATGAACTGTAAATTGGTATGAAATGAAGTTCATTGTTAAGCTCACCCGAAATAGCAGCCGGCTTATTATTGCAACGAGATCATGATAGGCAGAGAGCCCGGCCATTATTATAGACGAGGGACGATAAAATATACACCGGGATGGTAAAAAATTGCTTGAAATTTAAAAAAAAAAATGAAGTTTTGGGAGAAAAATAGGTAGGTGCTCTTAAAATGATTTCAAGCATGTTCATTTTTTACTAAAACATACTAAGCGAACAGTACATTATATAACGATGGTGAAATGAGATATACAAAGATGGACCTAAAAAATATTATTCAAATTACAAAAAGCTGCCCTTTTAAAAAGATTCCCCCCCCCCAAATGGTTTTACAATTTTAACACCATGCATATTTTCTATGTTAACTACAACCCAGATATGATTCTTAATCTTTCAAGCCTAAATTGTACAAAGCACGGATTAATTGTAAGCAATAAATGACCGTAATATACATACAGGTTATGGGCAGATTTGGCAAAATGGGTACTCTATATGGCCAACTGCATTTTGAAAAAAATCAGGGACACTCTTGCAGCTATTGCAAGCAAATTTTGTTCCACAAACATTTTCGTCCCGAGCTTCTGTTCCCCAGAAAAAAATCTTTTCAGTTCTCCACAAGCACCATATTCAAAGGTCACCAGGGGTCAAAGAGGTTCCCAAATTTTTGGGAAACAATTTTTTTATAGTTTTTATGACTAAATTAATTATTCCTGAAGGCTACATGCTTTTATCACAAAATAATTTTGTTTATCATATAGCCGTACTATATGGGAGGCATATGGAGTAAACAATAATAATTATAATATCTTACGTCATTGTTGTCTTATCAACAAGCTGTATGACTTTTTTTCATGGTAATGATAGTGGGCAATTGAAAATTGCTATTATATAACAACAACTTTGCTAGTTTAGTTTAAATAAGCTAAAGAATGTCGTAAAAAACCGTAAATTAAAGTTTCGTCAGCCGCCATTTTGTTTTTTATGGACTTAGGTCTTTACAAAAATTTGTCATGAATCTTCAAGTTGTTGTCAACACATTTGGTAATGACAAATTTTTTCGTAACTGCCTTAGATTCTGAGTAAAAAAAAATAAAGGTAATTTAATCCGAGGTCAAAGTTCAAAGGTCACCCAAAGTCAACCTATGGAACTTTTTTTTTGGTACCGCCGAAAAAAAAATACTTTTATGGTCATATCTTGCATCCCTGAAAATTTCAGCTCTTTGTCACTAATAGCTCGTTTTTAATGATTTTTGCCCGTTAATTCCCTAACTATTTTGAGCTTTAGCTGCCCTACTGAAGAGTCCAGGAAAAAATGGAAGAAATAGCGTGCCGTATACCGGTATAGAATTTAGAGGTGTGAAATATTTATGCATGTTTCATGTATTGACATTTCATCTAAATTTGCCAGTTTTCAACTGTAGCAAGTTTTATAAAAGTAAGCTTGCTGCGGCCCCTAACCACCTGCTTATTTTGGCATAGTTTTTCTTTGGATGTAGCAGCTATTATATTATTGATAATATGTTTTCATGGTTGAAATTTATAATAAAATAATTCCATACCTTCACATGACATTAAAATGAAACTGGAAATAAAGTGAATCATCTAATTTGCTGGTGACCCACCTGAAGCAAGGGGAGAGGTGCACGGACATGTTACGATGCCTCTTCTCGAACCGGTTGTATTTGCGGATGTAATGAAGGTAATCGCGACGGATGACGATGGTCCGCTGCATCTTCAACTTCTGCACCACTCCGGTGAGAATGCGACCTCGGATGGACACGTTGCCAGTAAAGGGGCATTTCTTGTCAATGTAAGTCCCTTCAATCGCCTGAAAAGTCAACCAATAATTAGGAAGCTATTAAAAATGACCATAAACAAGCTTGTAACATAAAAAGTTACAATTTTTTGTCAGAGTTAAAATGTTAAAAAACAAAAACTCAGTTCCTGCACAAGAACAATGACAGTACAAAAGAAATGAGCTCTTGCAAGTTTTCTGGTACCCTTCTATAAAAAATTATTGAGCAGTTCGAAATCCAAATTAAATAATGCACTCCCTACTCCTTTCTTATTTTTTTTACACTTTAATTGTCAGTTCAATTAAATAAATTAAAGGAACTATGCTACACTCACACCTATCACTTCATAACTCATTGATGTTAATTGAAAGGAGGGGATTGGCTTCAGCGTCAATAATTTATTAATTTGATTTATTGTTGTCAAACAAAGTAACTTTGCATCCTCAAAACATTGCAAACCTCCTCTTTCAAGGAATTCCAGCAGTTAAAATATTTAAATTTGTGCCAATGATGTCATTTTTGAGCCGCAAGTAAATGTTAAATGTTTTCTTACTGTGCGAAGGAGAATCAGACCCAATTTGAACTATTTTAACCATTGAAACTATCGAAAGGAGGGTGGGAGGGTTTTTTGGTTTCAAAGTTAGTTATTACTATTGAAATTATTAATAAAATTATAAAAGCTGAAAGTGTTCCCCTCCTATAACTGAATTTGCAGTGCTGTTATACTGCCCAGCAATTGAAAGATGTACATTATCGGAAAAATTAATTCATAAAATCTTTAAGAGCACCATTTCAACCTTATCATTAATAACACCATTCATTGCACTCAACAAAAATCCCATTAAACAGCAAAAAAAGAGAGGGGAATTCACTACAGATTAAGCAATGTTTTGAGAGGTGTATTGGAATCAAAGCTGAAATTTACTAGCTATGATTGATTGTTTAATCGTGTGAACTCTCCTGTACATACACATAAAGCAGAAGAGGAATTTGAAGATATATTGTAGTGTTAATATTTTAAGCAAGCTGAAGACAAAACATAAAAGCTTAACATGCTGTTAGAACACGACAACAATACTTACTTGCCAACTTACCAAATGAATGGTAGGTGGGTCTCAGAGACAAGTGGCCAAACAGCAATTTATTACACTATGCTTACTGTACATCATGCTACATATAACTAATCTTAGTTTACCTCAAGACAGTTCAGTACACTAGATGGTACCAGATATATCAGCCAATGAAAAGGCTGGAATAAGCTGGTCACCTTTTCATTGGCTGATATATCTGGTGCCGTCTAGTCTACTGAACTATCTTGAGGTAAACTAAGACTTGTTTTACTGTATATTTAAGGTTTTACCATTGTTGCATATTGTATATGCATGCATGTGAAGGTGAAGATAATTTTGAAATTAATTGATAATTTATTCTATCTCCTATTATGTCCTACATCTTTCAAAAAATAATATTTAACATCAATAATTTTCAAATGACAGGTTAAGAGATTAGGTATATAGTAGACATTATATATTTTTATAGCTACTTTATAATAGGACGATCAATTAAATTAAGTCAGTTAATATTAGAAATTGGTAATATCTTAAACACACCTATGTACAGTGCACGTTTCGAAGGAAAATTATAAATTAATTGAATTGTAAGTATCTATATTATCTATTAGCATTAGTAACCACTCACTGATTAAGCCCGTCTGGTATTACTTCATTAATACTCTCCGTCCCTTTCTTTCCCCAATATAGTATAAAAAATGGGTGAATGAAAATATAAATAACAAATACGTTAATTAGATATATACTTGGTAGGTTGCATGAAGTGGCAATAACGTAAAATTAAGTAGGCTATTACACTAAGCAAAATTACACTAAGTACTCATTTTTTGTAAGTACATATTAATTTAAACTTACAACTATAACAATTGAATACTATTAAGAGTATAAAGAGAACGCTAAAACATTTAACTTTTGTTTTTAAATTGGAAATGAATGCCTGCTTTGTAGCTAACTACCTTGTATTTTAAATTTACTAAATTCAGAATTGTTAATTATAACACTGACTATATAACTGGCATGTATTACTAGCTGACTCAGATCTAGATACCACTCAGCTGACAAGAGCCTGACTCTGCTCTCTGTGACATATAGCATGCAGAGTCATAAGCAATTATCATCAACTGTAGGTGTTTAACAACAATAACAATTATAGCCACTTGTTTGCCATCTAAATTTATTTACAAAGAGAGCACGAAACGTTACAAATGGAAGAGAGCACGAAATGTTACAAATGGAAAGATTTTGTCTGTAAACAAATCTGAAGAAATGCATAATGACATTTTTTTCACCCAATAAAAATGTTATTGTTATGTCATAAGATTTATTTATGATAACTTAAAAAAAAAAAATAATAAAAAACTTAAATTGGTTTACCTATAAAAATCTGAACCATTGCCAGAAAAAGTATTATGCGAGCAAAGTACCCAAATTAGTCATGCCGAGCACCGATGCCACCGCTGAGAGAAGTCCAGCACCACCTCATAAAATCTAACTAACAAACCTCTCTTGGAGTCTTGAACCCTAGCCCAATGCTACGGTGGTGACGACCTTTCTTCTTCAGACCTGCTTTCCTGTTGAGGAAAACGCCTGGCTGTTTCTGGAATGCTTTTTCTGTCTATGTTGATCAATTACCAAAAACAAAAAAAAGAGCACAAACAAGCTTAACATGCGTTCTACTGAACGTACCTCGCGGGGGGTTTTGAAACCAAGCCCCACATTACGAACATATCTCAAAGACTTTCTCCGCTTCGTTCCAAGACCTTTCTTACGGTTCAGAAACACCGTAGGTTGCTTTTGGAATGCACGCTCATTCTGAAAAATTAATACACATGTACATGAATTACACATTCACTGCAATAAGAATACCTGTTGACTCAAAACAGGTATTGGAGTTCTGAAACAAAAGATTATATTGAATCTGTGGCACTGTTACATGGAGGTTGCATATAAGCTGGAAGTACAGGCTGGGGAAAAAAATACATTAATTTGTTGCTAATGTTGCAGCACAGCCAGTCTCCTGTAACAATAGTCTAGTAAGAGATAGCCAAACTGCGACCCTCAGACCTTTAATATACAGGCCTCCAGATATTTCACTAAAATGCACATTTTACAGCATTAAAATAATAATAAATTTCTTTAACTAAATGAATATCTTTTTGGATTATATTTTGCTCTGAAATGACATTTTGTGCTCTATTTTCAAGTACAGTAAAAACTTGTTTTACATACCTTATTATAAGATAAAAACTTGATATTGAGTAACGGAGTAAAGGTCACGTAAAAAATAATTAGTATTGTAGGTATAGGAAAAACTTGATATAAGGTAAACCCAATTTCCTGGGTCCCTTGACTTTACGTAACAACAAGTTTTTACTGTATATTTCTTGCTCGTAATTACTGAAGGGTACCTTTCCGAATTCGTGTTTATGACATACTCTGACTGAAATGTGAAATTTTCATGATATTTAAAGAGTAGAGATTATGTGAATATTAGTGTTTAATTGTAATTTATATACATACAGGGTGTTTACTTTGATTTGAACGTTTTAAAGTGATAATTAAGGAATGAAGTTCGATGGTAATTTAGACATGTCATACATCAAATTAAAGCTTACATTTTAACATTTTCAAAACTTGCATCATAAATTACATGTGCGGACTTGTCTGTTTTTGAGACGAAAAAGAAACAAAAATGAGCTGTTTTTTTGTTCAAATATCGGTGGTAACATGACATTAAATATCCCTATAAAAATTCTGGCTTGATTACAAGTTTGACTACACCAAATAACTCAAGGTTATGCTCATGAGCACCGTTGGTACCCTGGCACAGGTTCACATGCACCTCTGGTTCTTAACACACGTTGCTAATCCCTTCGGCGTAGACTCGACTGCAGAGCTAAATTTCGCTGATGAAACTTTCCGGCATTTCACGCTGGCGACTGCATCTTTCGGGCAGCTTCTTTAAAAAAAATCAGGAGAAATGACGCCTGGGGACCAAAAGACTCATTTCGTGGGTCAATCATGCATGGCTGATCCAGTGACCTGTGGAAAGACGTTATGGTTTTGCTGCTCCCACACTGCGTACACCCAGTGGCGGTCATTCGGAAAAACCCTAACTTGTTTGCTTCGCGGGGGCCAAGCCAGCCTTGCAATCTATCCTGGCATTTAAATGTGACTAATCGCAACGTGGAAACTTATCAGGATGAACGCCACATGCATCTTAAAATTTTGTCAATGAACCAGAAATGGAATGGTTCAAATTCGTAGAGAAACCACATTGTGGTAAAAAGTGTTATACCCCTGGATGGGAGAAGTGCAATTTTTTTTAAATGGTCACCCATCCAACCACAAAACAGTCTTGTGTTGCTTTACTTTGGTGATCTAAGGAAAATTGGCCAAACGCATTACATATCACTCCCACACCAACCTTGCAACCCAGTGAAGGATTCAACAGTTAATTTCATGTTACCACCGATATTTGAACAAAAAAAACGGCTCATTTATGTTTCTTTTTCGTCTCAAAAAAAGACAAGTCCACACATGTCATTTGTAATGTGAAATTTGAAAATATTAAAATGTAAGCTTTAATTTGATGTATGACATGTCTATATTACCATCGAACTTCATTCCTTAATTATCACTTTAAAACGTTCAAATCAAAGTAAACACCCTGTTTATACAGTATATAAATATATATATATAAAATCTCATTCATCTCATAATAAGTTTCTTGGAGTATCTTTTGAATAATGCCAAATTATTAAAAAAATATATATATGATATATAAAAGCTAAATATACAGTATCACAAACCTTAGTTTACGCATGGAAGACATTTTGAATAGAAAATAGTACCGTTTTGCGTTACAACCTTCATTTTTTAACGATAGGCGCTCGATTAGAATAAAACATCACATCCCTAGTTTAGTTTGCCGGTTTATGAGAACGCCACGGCCGTGGGGGCGGCAATCCGCTTGCCTAGCGGCCATCCCAAGTATCTAATAGACTTTTAACCTGTTATTAGTACTGACATCGTGGTTTAATGTTCATTAATTTAGCGAACTTTAAATCCAAAACAGAAAAGGCACGCTGCCATGATTTTTGTTATTGTGACGTCACAGGAGCTCGAATTCGATTAATTAAATCGAACCGAATCGAACTAAACCGATCAGCTGATCTGAAAAAAGGCGTTCGGTTTAAAATAAAAGACGGATCGGAATATACGTCTATACACGCCTCCAGAAGCTATAATAAATCCAGAATGTAACTTTTAAATGCGTAAGGGTGCTTATTTTATTTAATTTCACCACTTTTTTTCAAGTTTTTAGCATTTTTGATGTCGACGTGTTGTCACAACAGCGGCCCAGACGGCCGGCGCGGCCCCAGGCTTTCGTCTGGAAGAGGTGCAAAGTGGTCGAAGTGATGGCGACGCGATTTTGAAATCAAATTAAACTTACTTTTTTATACTTTTTTCTAATAGTTATACATATTATAGAAGCATGTAATATTTTTAAAAAATTCCATAGTTTAAAATAACCTTGTTGTGGGACATTTTTAAAAAATGAAGATTATTACGCCTTGGCGACGTCTAGTCTGTGATCTCAGGCGTAATCTAAGGCTTGTTTTACTGTAACTCCTGTCAATGATGATTTCAGAATTATATAAAATTAATAATAACAATTCCAACTCCCCTCATACTCATGCATTATGGATATTATCTCTTTTTGGTATGATACATTTCGTGGTTGAATGACTAAATGTATTTACAAGTGAGACTCGTTCATCAACGATAACCTAGAATATGGGCAATGTGTTGTTATGACCTCCTCTACAGCTTCAGAATCTTTTACTTTTTCAAAACAGCATTTCAAAACTCTAAAAAATTCCACTATATTTTTAATTAATTATGGCAAGTGCATATGTCATAAATATTTTACCTAAAAAAGTACATAATCAGTGGCCCTCGGTCAATTTTTTTTTAAATAGAATGTGTACAAATACGAAAAAAAAAAAAGGTACCGTATGCTCTCCCTAAATTACACCTTTATAATAACAACAAACGAGGCACTTGTGGGAGTAGAGTACGTGTTGAAAAATAATGATATATTTTATACATAGCTGCGTGCGTAATTATCTCACTTTCCTCGTTTAGCAACAAAAGGCTCCTGATGTTCCTATGAATTATCGAACTCTTGCAAGATTTCAGTCATCACTTTATATCTTCAATTAATCAGTATCATATCATACTGTTTGCAATTGTTTGCATACTACAACACAATTGTGTATTTTCATTTTAAATTTACCGGTAAGTAGGCATATGATATGCCTCCAAGATAAAGAACTAGCTTCGACAGATCCTTATTTTTCAGGAAGCAAAAAATTATTTACCAAGAAAGACTATATAATATTTTATACTCACTAGACCCTAGTCTAGCCACCAGATCAAAATGGTCATGCAGCATTAGAAAACATTACTTTTGACACACAAGAGCCAGCTATGGCATCATACTTGGTTATGATGCTCTGTTTACACAGGTTTGTTGGTCAAGCAGGAGTTGGCCCAGTCCTATGCATACTACGAATCCTATAAGTTATGCATACATGTCCCTAGCTGCAACAACAAGTAAACTTAAAATGAATAAAAGTATACCAGAGTGACGTATCGGCTATTTTAAAAATAATTTTGGGGCAATACTGTGTCAGCAAGCTCAAAATGCAGCTGCAATTCGAAGTCCGACACGTGGATGACATCTGGATAAGGGGCTAACATACGTGCTGAAAATAAGCGTTTCGTTACTGGAACCAGTGCTTAGTCTCTACAAAAACATCGAAAGAATAGAACTTAGAATAGATTATCAATTTAAGCTTTTTACACATAAAAAAATCGTTCAAATTGAAAATGTTTACTACAAACCTGATCTGCCATGATGCTCGATAGAAGAAAGATTAAAGGAAAGAAGGAAACGGAAGTTAAACTTGCAAATATGGCCGACAAAAATCAGAACAAAAAACGGACAAATATCCGAAGGGTTTAGATTGAAGCGGAAATTACCGATAAAAGCCGAACCTCACCGACCTCACAGCTGTTACAACAAAGCGGCAAGTTTAAAAACTTAAAACTTGTACGCTTGTAGGACTAGGGACGCTATTATAGGGACAACATAATTATGGTCGGGACTTTAAAAAAAATTACTTTGTACAGAAATTTAACGTTTCACACATTAATTTAAGACCTTAAAAGAATTTTAGACTGAAATTAATAAGTTGAAATTTAATTATAGCTATTATTCATACTGCATTTGTAAAGATAACTTGCATACAGTATAAAAGCAAAAGTGACAGTATATCTATATATCATGCATATACATAATTTATTTTGGCCATTGTGACAATTAAAGTTATCATGCATATTAATGTGCGTAAATGTTTATATGACAGACGTAGTAATTTAATGACCTAGTTGACAACTACGACAAGGTATATATGTATAAATGATACAGAGTGTGCTGGTCAAGCTAGATACATTTCTAAGAGCACTTGTGCGCAACAGAGTCGATCATCACTCATTTTTATAAATATAATTAACCTTATAAGAGAGTGGAATTTGCTGAAGGCAGAAGTTGTTGAAGCGGAGAGTTATGAGTTGTTTAAGAGGGTTTTGAGACAAGCAAACCCTTTGCGAGCCACCGTGACGTAGCCACATTTGCCGCGTTAATTTTATTATATTTATTATACATACTTGACGAGCACAGCATGGGTAAGCATGACTATAGTCTTTCAAACCTTAAAATACCCTTGAAAATAGCGATTTTCTAACTACTAGTGGTCCTTCTCAAATCTTTTATCCTCCATGTGAATTAAAACGTAAGCAAAAAATTAAGCAACTCCCGCTGGAGGTAATTAAATTGAATGGCTGTTTCCGAGGAATATTTTTGACAGCTAGTATGATACTAAATTTATAAGTCTCAAGTACTGTCATGGGTATATGCATACCAATATTATCATATCAAAATATTGTGTGGACGAGTGAAGGGTGATGAAGAGATCAGTCGATTTCCTCATTCTCTTAATATTTGTTCCAAGTAAAAATTATGTAGCTCCCTCACTGGTGTAAATCATCTCTCTCTTTCCACCCAGTGCAGTCATGTACTTAATTGTATGTGGTTCCCCAGGCTTTGGACATCACATTGGTCCATGATAAAAAGTAGAGCTGTCCTTCCTAATTAAGTGTACTAACAGGTTTTCCACGGTTAATTCCTTCAATCACACTTTAGCGAATGCTGAGACACGTAACAGACCGTGGCCACCATCCTTTCCCTCCCTGATCCCTATAACCAGATAGCCCATTATCAAGCTCCTAGCTCATATAGGGGTGTATCACTGCATCCTTTTAAAAATTTGTTCCATATTATAATCAAGTAGAACAGATAAAATGACATATATATATTTGAATTTTTGAGGCGTGAGAATTTAGAGTAGAGAGCAACCATCGCCAAGAAATTTTATATTTTTTAGTCATCATATCCAGACATAGCGAGCAGGGGTAACGTTCTGGGATCCTGTGTACACCTTGTACCGGCTGATGTGTATCACATATTATATAGTATATATAAAAGTATATAATACATTATCAACTGTCAGGTTAGAATTGTAAAATTGCATCTCTTGATTGCAGACGGTGAAACACGCAGAAATGATGCTGAGGTTGGATATGCTACTGAGACGACTGCTGAAACCCATGACAAAACCTCAACAGTTGCTGATTCTAATGAAGAAATGGACCAGGATAAAAAGTACGTCCAGTAATTATAGTGTTAAATAGTTATTAACATATTATATGTTATAAGTTTTCTTTGTGAAGTACTTGGTTATTAATTCTATAATAATGTATAAATATAATTATTATCTAAATATTAGCATTTATAACTTAAATTTATAGTAACCTAATTATTATTATTTTATAATAATTATATGGCAGACAATAAAACCAATAATATTAATATAACTAGTCATACGGTACATTGTAAGATTTTAATTTTTCAATAAAAAGTCCATTGGTTGCAAAAACGTCTAGCTACTTCCATTTCCAACTTATTGTTTTACTGTTAAGAATTTAATAAACATTCTTGAAATGCTTAGAAGATTTTTCTGCTATCAATTTACTCTATACCAATAGCATTAGCTAATAAAAACAATTAAGTTGCCAAAATTCAACCTAAATATTATGACTATGCATACAGCAAATAACGCACAATTATATATACAGTTTAAAAAAAAAGAAGGAAACTAGAAATATATATTTTGCAATTTGCAATTGTTAATATAATTTTTATTGTAATATATTATACATTTAGTAAATTTGATATTTCAATTAATTTCTGTTTAATAAATTTAAAGTTTTTGGTTGATTTTTGGTTTTTCTCATATTTTCTCTAAAAAATGTGAGAAAAATGGTAATTTCTACATAAATAAATCAAAAGGTAAATATCCGAAGACGTAGTGGCGCAGCACCAAGAGTATACCGTCCACGTTGGCCACTGCCAGGGTCATTCCTCCTGCAGTTGCCACTTCGAGAAGGCAGTTCCGCACCGTGGGCTCCTGGAAAAACTCTTGGACGCGGGAGCCGGCCCGGGACAGCGTTGACCTCAGTCTCGCCATTACTCTGTCGTCTAGCTCAAGGCAGCCCTCTACAGGGTTGATGCGGGTCGCGGCGGACGTCACACCATCTTGCGAGGGCGCCTCCTCGAGGCTCTTCTCGCCCTTGATCACGACATCAGACTCGACCGTGGTTCCCTTTGCCTTGCAGGGTGGCGCCTTCAGGAGGTTGTCAGCCTCAAATATCTCCTCAGCTAGATCCCCCACATCCGCTAGCAGCGCCACAATACCGGTCTTCGCGTTATCTTCAGCTAGGGAACAGCTGTCTTGTGTCACTGCAGTTGGGAGAACTTCATCCAAGATGGGTTTTTCGTTATCCAAATTTGTTTTGATGTTTTCTGCTTGTTGAGCTTCTTCAACAGTTTTGGGATTAGCTTGTGCTATCTCTTTATATTCTTCTAAATTTTCATTGTTTTTATTTTTCTGTTCGTTTTTATGAGTACTATTAATTCCTGTAAATTTTATGTTGGTGCTACTATTTTTAATTCCTATATTTCTTACTGTTTTTCTTCTATGTGACGTTGCTTTTTCTAATAGTTTTATGACTTCATCCAAACCTCCTTCTGCTTCAATTTTTTTAATTTTCTTAGAAGACAACTTTCTTGAATCTAATTTATAATCCCGACAGGAGGGAATTGAAGGAGCCCCTGTCCTCGACGTGTATGAGAATTCTTCATTTCTTGAAGGCGCAGCCGTTCCCTTTGTTTTCAAAGCTTTATTGATTGTAGAGTCTTTGTACGATGTTGTTCCATATTTTCGCATGTTCTCAACTTTTTTCTGGTCTTCCATTTCAAATTTCATTTTACTTTATTTTTTTAATCTGTAAATTTCTATGATAAGATAAAATTCTGACCTGAGAACACTTTTAATCACTCAAGTTCAAATTTTAACAATCAATTGAATACCAACAACAAATTTTGAACGATTTTCATATACTGAAAACAAGTAGAAAATATTGTCATTGTTGCGAAATAACTGACGCAAATAATGATGCGCAACTTTGTTTATAAAATAATGGTGTCTATAAAATAATGGAAACAATCTTTTATTAATAATTTTTTTATACATCAAGTAATTACGAGCACTATTGAATTATGATTAAATTATTGTTATTTTTTTTTACCATAATAATATGCACATTTTCCTATACCTCTTTTCATATATTTTATTAATATTATAGACATTCTAATTTAATATGGTACATCGTTTAAATATGTATTTTTTAAAACAATCATTAGCAGTTTGCTAAAATTTTGACATCACTATATAGTAATATAGTGATGTTACTATATATATATATATATATATATATATATATATATATATATATATATAAATATATATCACATCGCTATATTATATCAATAAAAAATAAAGATACCATGCAATTATAATAAACTTAAAAATGTTTTCCGACTCCTATACAATGGACCATATATTTTATGCAATAATATTTATTTGGTTGAATTGTAATCAACATAGCTTTTAACCAAATACAAATATGCCTAAAGTAGAACACAAAATTGTATTAATTCTGTATCAGCTGTTATATTAGTACAATATATACCTCTGCCTGATATTGCCAAGCTGGCTGCTCACTGACGAGAAATGGCTATTATTCAATTGTTGACTTAAGTAAGTAATTGTTAATGCCACCGCGAGTTGTGAGGTCACAGTTCTGTTGTATGCAGCAGGCACGTGAGTCTGCATGGGTATAGTTGCCTTCTCCGCCCACTCATTAATAGCAACAGTCAGGGGCGTAGACAAGGGGGGGGGGGTTGTAACCCCCCCCCCCTTGAGAGCTGAACCTTAGTAAATTTTGAGGGAAAATAACAAAAAATGGTACTCGACAGATACGATTTAGATAAAATTTCATGAAAAATTTTCTTAAAAAACACTTTAATAATTTATATCTCCGAAACACATTGTTAATATATCTTTAATTTATTTAAAATTCGTCTACAGTATTATGATTATTTAAGTATACTATAATTCTATTATTTTATTCCAATGTGCTTTTTTCGTCATCGATAATATAACATCTAGTCTACGGACTATAAAAAAACTATTATTATAATTATATTATGTATAGTATTCATTATTAAGTTATTTATGTTTTTGTAGACAACAATTTCAACTATAAAAAATGTTGAAAACATTCCCCGCATGATGTTCAGCATAAAACAAAAATTTTATATATAATATTTTATTATTTTTTAGTTAATTATATATGTATATTACATCTTACAATTAATTGCCAGTTTTATTGTCTAATCCAATGTATAATTAAATAAAATCTTTAATTTTATTACTGAAGTTAAAAAAAATCAGATATTCTTAAATTAATTTTACTAATTTAAATCAGTATACTTAATGTAATAAATTGATTTTCCTGTCTTGAAAATTTAAATATAAATATTTTTTCTTGCTCGTACATCAATCAGTACATCGTCTTAAAATGTGTTCTATTTTTTTATAAGAAAAAGTAGTGACAAAAATGTTGTAATTACATAATTTACGATTTACAAATGCAAGAAATTTGCTGCAACTTTTCATCGAAAAAAATTAAAGTCCACGTCCCTTTTTCAAAAAATTCGTGCATCATGAAACTAATAAAAATAATATAAAACTGGTTATTAGATGAATTGCTTGATTTAAATAAAATTTTTCACTCAAAGCTTTATTTATTACTTATTACGTTAGTGCATCACGTACTGCATGTATTGAAAAGAAATTAAAAAAAAAAAATGGTGCCAAAAATATAAAATTTAAAAAAAAAAAACTGCATCAGGCCATACATTCTCTATGATAGTATTTTTTCATAATTTTAACCTAAAAAAGGGGCGTGTCCTTAAAATAATCGTGCCTGCGGCGGGCTATTGGGGAGCTACGCCCCCCAAACCCCCCAGTGAGCTGTTATCAATCTTCCGGAACCCCCCCCTTGGACAAATCCTGGCTACGCCACTGAATTTATGTTATAAGTTTTCTTTGTGAAGTACTTGGTTATTAATTCTATAATAATGTATAAATATAATTATTATCTAAATATTAGCATTTATAACTTAAATTTATAGTAACCTAATTATTATTATTTTATAATAATTATATGGCAGACAATAAAACCAATAATATTAATATAACTAGTCATACGGTACATTGTAAGATTTTAATTTTTCAATAAAAAGTCCATTGGTTGCAAAAACGTCTAGCTACTTGCTTAGAAGATTTTTTTGCTATCAATTTACTCTATACCAATAGCATTAGCTAATAAAAACAATTAAGTTGCCAAAATTCAACCTAAATATTATGACTATGCATACAGCAAATAACGCACAATTATATATACAGTTTAAAAAAAAAGAAGGAAACTAGAAATATATATTTTGCAATTTGCAATTGTTAATATAATTTTTATTGTAATATATTATACATTTAGTAAATTTGATATTTCAATTAATTTCTGTTTAATAAATTTAAAGTTTTTGGTTGATTTTTGGTTTTTCTCATATTTTCTCTAAAAAATGTTAGAAAAATGGTAATTTCTACATAAATAAATCAAAAGGTAAATATCCGAAGACGTAGTGGCGCAGCACCAAGAGTATACCGTCCACGTTGGCCACTGCCAGGGTCATTCCTCCTGCAGTTGCCACTTCGAGAAGGCAGTTCCGCACCGTGGGCTCCTGGAAAAACTCTTGGACGCGGGAGCCGGCCCGGGACAGCGTTGACCTCAGTCTCGCCATTACTCTGTCGTCTAGCTCAAGGCAGCCCTCTACAGGGTTGATGCGGGTCGCGGCGGACGTCACACCATCTTGCGAGGGCGCCTCCTCGAGGCTCTTCTCGCCCTTGATCACGACATCAGACTCGACCGTGGTTCCCTTTGCCTTGCAGGGTGGCGCCTTCAGGAGGTTGTCAGCCTCAAATATCTCCTCAGCTAGATCCCCCACATCCGCTAGCAGCGCCACAATACCGGTCTTCGCGTTATCTTCAGCTAGGGAACAGCTGTCTTGTGTCACTGCAGTTGGGAGAACTTCATCCAAGATGGGTTTTTCGTTATCCAAATTTGTTTTGATGTTTTCTGCTTGTTGAGCTTCTTCAACAGTTTTGGGATTAGCTTGTGCTATCTCTTTATATTCTTCTAAATTTTCATTGTTTTTATTTTTCTGTTCGTTTTTATGAGTACTATTAATTCCTGTAAATTTTATGTTGGTGCTACTATTTTTAATTCCTATATTTCTTACTGTTTTTCTTCTATGTGACGTTGCTTTTTCTAATAGTTTTATGACTTCATCCAAACCTCCTTCTGCTTCAATTTTTTTAATTTTCTTAGAAGACAACTTTCTTGAATCTAATTTATAATCCCGACAGGAGGGAATTGAAGGAGCCCCTGTCCTCGACGTGTATGAGAATTCTTCATTTCTTGAAGGCGCAGCCGTTCCCTTTGTTTTCAAAGCTTTATTGATTGTAGAGTCTTTGTACGATGTTGTTCCATATTTTCGCATGTTCTCAACTTTTTTCTGGTCTTCCATTTCAAATTTCATTTTACTTTATTTTTTTAATCTGTAAATTTCTATGATAAGATAAAATTCTGACCTGAGAACACTTTTAATCACTCAAGTTCAAATTTTAACAATCAATTGAATACCAACAACAAATTTTGAACGATTTTCATATACTGAAAACAAGTAGAAAATATTGTCATTGTTGCGAAATAACTGACGCAAATAATGATGCGCAACTTTGTTTATAAAATAATGGTGTCTATAAAATAATGGAAACAATCTTTTATTAATAATTTTTTTATACATCAAGTAATTACGAGCACTATTGAATTATGATTAAATTATTGTTATTTTTTTTTACCATAATAATATGCACATTTTCCTATACCTCTTTTCATATATTTTATTAATATTATAGACATTCTAATTTAATATGGTACATCGTTTAAATATGTATTTTTTAAAACAATCATTAGCAGTTTGCTAAAATTTTGACATCACTATATAGTAATATAGTGATGTTACTATATATATATATATATATATATATATATATATATATATATATATATATATATATATATATATAAATATATATCACATCGCTATATTATATCAATAAAAAATAAAGATACCATGCAATTATAATAAACTTAAAAATGTTTTCCGACTCCTATACAATGGACCATATATTTTATGCAATAATATTTATTTGGTTGAATTGTAATCAACATAGCTTTTAACCAAATACAAATATGCCTAAAGTAGAACACAAAATTGTATTAATTCTGTATCAGCTGTTATATTAGTACAATATATACCTCTGCCTGATATTGCCAAGCTGGCTGCTCACTGACGAGAAATGGCTATTATTCAATTGTTGACTTAAGTAAGTAATTGTTAATGCCACCGCGAGTTGTGAGGTCACAGTTCTGTTGTATGTTGTATGCAGCAGGCACGTGAGTCTGCATGGGTATAGTTGCCTTCTCCGCCCACTCATTAATAGCAACAGTCAGGGGCGTAGACAAGGGGGGGGGTTGTAACCCCCCCCCCCCCCTTGAGAGCTGAACCTTAGTAAATTTTGAGGGAAAAATAACAAAAAATGGTACTCGACAGATACGATTTAGATAAAATTTCATGAAAAATTTTCTTAAAAAACACTTTAATAATTTATATCTCCGAAACACATTGTTAATATATCTTTAATTTATTTAAAATTCGTCTACAGTATTATGATTATTTAAGTATACTATAATTCTATTATTTTATTCCAATGTGCTTTTTTCGTCATCGATAATATAACATCTAGTCTACGGACTATAAAAAAACTATTATTATAATTATATTATGTATAGTATTCATTATTAAGTTATTTATGTTTTTGTAGACAACAATTTCAACTATAAAAAATGTTGAAAACATTCCCCGCATGATGTTCAGCATAAAACAAAAATTTTATATATAATATTTTATTATTTTTTAGTTAATTATATAATATGTATATTACATCTTACAATTAATTGCCAGTTTTATTGTCTAATCCAATGTATAATTAAATAAAATCTTTAATTTTATTACTGAAGTTAAAAAAAATCAGATATTCTTAAATTAATTTTACTAATTTAAATCAGTATACTTAATGTAATAAATTGATTTTCCTGTCTTGAAAATTTAAATATAAATATTTTTTCTTGCTCGTACATCAATCAGTACATCGTCTTAAAATGTGTTCTATTTTTTTATAAGAAAAAGTAGTGACAAAAATGTTGTAATTACATAATTTACGATTTACAAATGCAAGAAATTTGCTGCAACTTTTCATCGAAAAAAATTAAAGTCCACGTCCCTTTTTCAAAAAATTCGTGCATCATGAAACTAATAAAAATAATATAAAACTGGTTATTAGATGAATTGCTTGATTTAAATAAAATTTTTCACTCAAAGCTTTATTTATTACTTATTACGTTAGTGCATCACGTACTGCATGTATTGAAAAGAAATTAAAAAAAAAAATGGTGCCAAAAATATAAAATTTAAAAAAAAAAAACTGCATCAGGCCATACATTCTCTATGATAGTATTTTTTCATAATTTTAACCTAAAAAAGGGGCGTGTCCTTAAAATAATCGTGCCTGCGGCGGGCTATTGGGGAGCTACGCCCCCCAAACCCCCCAGTGAGCTGTTATCAATCTTCCGGAACCCCCCCCTTGGACAAATCCTGGCTACGCCACTGAATTTATGTTATAAGTTTTCTTTGTGAAGTACTTGGTTATTAATTCTATAATAATGTATAAATATAATTATTATCTAAATATTAGCATTTATAACTTAAATTTATAGTAACCTAATTATTATTATTTTATAATAATTATATGGCAGACAATAAAACCAATAATATTAATATAACTAGTCATACGGTACATTGTAAGATTTTAATTTTTCAATAAAAAGTCCATTGGTTGCAAAAACGTCTAGCTACTTGTTTAGAAGATTTTTTTGCTATCAATTTACTCTATACCAATAGCATTAGCTAATAAAAACAATTAAGTTGCCAAAATTCAACCTAAATATTATGACTATGCATACAGCAAATAACGCACAATTATATATACAGTTTAAAAAAAAAGAAGGAAACTAGAAATATATATTTTGCAATTTGCAATTGTTAATATAATTTTTATTGTAATATATTATACATTTAGTAAATTTGATATTTCAATTAATTTCTGTTTAATAAATTTAAAGTTTTTGGTTGATTTTTGGTTTTTCTCATATTTTCTCTAAAAAATGTTAGAAAAATGGTAATTTCTACATAAATAAATCAAAAGGTAAATATCCGAAGACGTAGTGGCGCAGCACCAAGAGTATACCGTCCACGTTGGCCACTGCCAGGGTCATTCCTCCTGCAGTTGCCACTTCGAGAAGGCAGTTCCGCACCGTGGGCTCCTGGAAAAACTCTTGGACGCGGGAGCCGGCCCGGGACAGCGTTGACCTCAGTCTCGCCATTACTCTGTCGTCTAGCTCAAGGCAGCCCTCTACAGGGTTGATGCGGGTCGCGGCGGACGTCACACCATCTTGCGAGGGCGCCTCCTCGAGGCTCTTCTCGCCCTTGATCACGACATCAGACTCGACCGTGGTTCCCTTTGCCTTGCAGGGTGGCGCCTTCAGGAGGTTGTCAGCCTCAAATATCTCCTCAGCTAGATCCCCCACATCCGCTAGCAGCGCCACAATACCGGTCTTCGCGTTATCTTCAGCTAGGGAACAGCTGTCTTGTGTCACTACAGTTGGGAGAACTTCATCCAAGATGGGTTTTTCGTTATCCAAATTTGTTTTGATGTTTTCTGCTTGTTGAGCTTCTTCAACAGTTTTGGGATTAGCTTGTGCTATCTCTTTATATTCTTCTAAATTTTCATTGTTTTTATTTTTCTGTTCGTTTTTATGAGTACTATTAATTCCTGTAAATTTTATGTTGGTGCTACTATTTTTAATTCCTATATTTCTTACTGTTTTTCTTCTATGTGACGTTGCTTTTTCTAATAGTTTTATGACTTCATCCAAACCTCCTTCTGCTTCAATTTTTTTAATTTTCTTAGAAGACAACTTTCTTGAATCTAATTTATAATCCCGACAGGAGGGAATTGAAGGAGCCCCTGTCCTCGACGTGTATGAGAATTCTTCATTTCTTGAAGGCGCAGCCGTTCCCTTTGTTTTCAAAGCTTTATTGATTGTAGAGTCTTTGTACGATGTTGTTCCATATTTTCGCATGTTCTCAACTTTTTTCTGGTCTTCCATTTCAAATTTCATTTTACTTTATTTTTTTAATCTGTAAATTTCTATGATAAGATAAAATTCTGACCTGAGAACACTTTTAATCACTCAAGTTCAAATTTTAACAATCAATTGAATACCAACAACAAATTTTGAACGATTTTCATATACTGAAAACAAGTAGAAAATATTGTCATTGTTGCGAAATAACTGACGCAAATAATGATGCGCAACTTTGTTTATAAAATAATGGTGTCTATAAAATAATGGAAACAATCTTTTATTAATAATTTTTTTATACATCAAGTAATTACGAGCACTATTGAATTATGATTAAATTATTGTTATTTTTTTTTACCATAATAATATGCACATTTTCCTATACCTCTTTTCATATATTTTATTAATATTATAGACATTCTAATTTAATATGGTACATCGTTTAAATATGTATTTTTTAAAACAATCATTAGCAGTTTGCTAAAATTTTGACATCACTATATAGTAATATAGTGATGTTACTATATATATATATATATATATATATATATATATATATATATATATATATATATATATATATATATATATATATATATATATATTATTATTAGTCTTTTATTAAACACAGAAAGTGTACATATTAACAGCACTAGAAACATACATTATAGAAAAACATTACAATAGAACACATAAAACATACATACAAAACATATATAATAGTTACAGAATAATAGAACAATAGAAAATGATAATAAAACAATATAAAATAAAATAACAGATGATACTAACAGCCTGTTACATCATAATAATAATATATCATATATATAATCACATATATATAAGACAAAATATGACATAGAAAATAGATAGAATAAAAAAAAAAAAAAAACTTATTGCTTCATTGCTATTCAAAATCTATAGACTATATGAAATCTCCCCTGGCATAATCGCTAATAGACTTAATTCTAGATTTACAGATATTTAAATGATATTGGCTACAATATTCATTACATAATTTACATACACAAGATTGTTCAGCTTTATGATAACCAGAAGATTTACAAATTAGATAGTGGAAGCCGTGAACAGCCTGGCGAGTTAAAACATTTCTAACATTGGATCTATCCAATTGGGGCAGACACCAATATTTACATGTCATAGCATCAGTGCTGTAAAACTCAGGATTAATATCCTGAGCTTTTTGATTCCTGACAGCTATAAAATTGGAATATTGATCTGTCGTTGGAAGTTTAAACATTTCTTTGATTTCTGTAATAAAATAATTGGAATCTATCAGTTTATAGGCCAGTCTAGTTTCGGTAAATTTTGACAGACACAGTAATCTTTTAACAAACATGGCTTTTACTGATTCTAATTTATCAAAATCGGATACAGATAAATGAGGCCATACAATTTCAATACCATAAGTAGCCACAGGGGCGACTTTTAAATTGAATAGTTTGAGCCCTGTTTTGACGGATAGACCAGACAGCCCTGAGATAGTGTACATAACAGTGATAGCGTTCTTACATCTTTCTGTTATATGTTTAGAAAAAGAAAGCCCTGTCATTTGAAGTATTATGCCAAGATATTTAAATGAATTTAGAAATTCAATCTTTTGACCGTCACAATAAATTTCATCGTTTTTGCATAACGGTCCGCCTCTTCTAAACTTAACAACCTTGGTTTTCTCTGTGTTAATTTCTAGACCATTTGTTTTGGCCCAGATGGATAGATTATTTAGCGCTTTTTGTAGCTTGACTTTGCTCTTTGAAATAATAGCAAGATCATCTGCATATAAATTTAGTACGACTTGATCATTTTCATTTTCACAGTTTATATCTTTTGTAATCTCAGTTATATCTGCAGTAAAAAGATTGAAAAGAAGAGAGCTGCTCGGGTCTCCTTGCAAAACTCCGTTAGATTGAATAATATTACTAGAACATGATAAGCGATCTTGAACACATACATAATTGATATTTAGAATAACAGCTAAGATATTCAAAATTTCAGAAGGAATTACTTTAAATGACTTCAGCTTTTCAATGAGCAAATTCCTATTGACCGAATCAAAAGCTTTTCTGAAGTCTACAAAAGCAATATATAAATGACCCTTTGGCTTCTCCAATGCTAGTTTAATTTGATTATATACTGTGGATACAGCTTGTATTGTGGAACGTCCTGGCATAAAGCCGTATTGCTCTTTTGGAATAAGATAGTGGGTGGAATCAAAAAGCCTGTTTGCAATTAATCTCGAGAAGAGTTTGTACATGGTATCACCATGGATAATACCTCTGTATGAGTCGGGTGACATAATGTTACCCTTCCCTTTGTATAATACCATTAGGTAGGCGTATAAATATATATCACATCGCTATATTATATCAATAAAAAATAAAGATACCATGCAATTATAATAAACTTAAAAATGTTTTCCGACTCCTATACAATGGACCATATATTTTATGCAATAATATTTATTTGGTTGAATTGTAATCAACATAGCTTTTAACCAAATACAAATATGCCTAAAGTAGAACACAAAATTGTATTAATTCTGTATCAGCTGTTATATTAGTACAATATATACCTCTGCCTGATATTGCCAAGCTGGCTGCTCACTGACGAGAAATGGCTATTATTCAATTGTTGACTTAAGTAAGTAATTGTTAATGCCACCGCGAGTTGTGAGGTCACAGTTCTGTTGTATGCAGCAGGCACGTGAGTCTGCATGGGTATAGTTGCCTTCTCCGCCCACTCATTAATAGCAACAGTCAGGGGCGTAGACAAGGGGGGGGGGTTGTAACCCCCCCCCCCCCCTTGAGAGCTGAACCTTAGTAAATTTTGAGGGAAAAATAACAAAAAATGGTACTCGACAGATACGATTTAGATAAAATTTCATGAAAAATTTTCTTAAAAAACACTTTAATAATTTATATCTCCGAAACACATTGTTAATATATCTTTAATTTATTTAAAATTCGTCTACAGTATTATGATTATTTAAGTATACTATAATTCTATTATTTTATTCCAATGTGCTTTTTTCGTCATCGATAATATAACATCTAGTCTACGGACTATAAAAAAACTATTATTATAATTATATTATGTATAGTATTCATTATTAAGTTATTTATGTTTTTGTAGACAACAATTTCAACTATAAAAAATGTTGAAAACATTCCCCGCATGATGTTCAGCATAAAACAAAAATTTTATATATAATATTTTATTATTTTTTAGTTAATTATATATGTATATTACATCTTACAATTAATTGCCAGTTTTATTGTCTAATCCAATGTATAATTAAATAAAATCTTTAATTTTATTACTGAAGTTAAAAAAAATCAGATATTCTTAAATTAATTTTACTAATTTAAATCAGTATACTTAATGTAATAAATTGATTTTCCTGTCTTGAAAATTTAAATATAAATATTTTTTCTTGCTCGTACATCAATCAGTACATCGTCTTAAAATGTGTTCTATTTTTTTATAAGAAAAAGTAGTGACAAAAATGTTGTAATTACATAATTTACGATTTACAAATGCAAGAAATTTGCTGCAACTTTTCATTGAAAAAAATTAAAGTCCACGTCCCTTTTTCAAAAAATTCGTGCATCATGAAACTAATAAAAATAATATAAAACTGGTTATTAGATGAATTGCTTGATTTAAATAAAATTTTTCACTCAAAGCTTTATTTATTACTTATTACGTTAGTGCATCACGTACTGCATGTATTGAAAAGAAATTAAAAAAAAAAAATGGTGCCAAAAATATAAAATTTAAAAAAAAAAAACTGCATCAGGCCATACATTCTCTATGATAGTATTTTTTCATAATTTTAACCTAAAAAAGGGGCGTGTCCTTAAAATAATCGTGCCTGCGGCGGGCTATTGGGGAGCTACGCCCCCCAAACCCCCCAGTGAGCTGTTATCAATCTTCCGGAACCCCCCCCTTGGACAAATCCTGGCTACGCCACTGAATTTATGTTATAAGTTTTCTTTGTGAAGTACTTGGTTATTAATTCTATAATAATGTATAAATATAATTATTATCTAAATATTAGCATTTATAACTTAAATTTATAGTAACCTAATTATTATTATTTTATAATAATTATATGGCAGACAATAAAACCAATAATATTAATATAACTAGTCATACGGTACATTGTAAGATTTTAATTTTTCAATAAAAAGTCCATTGGTTGCAAAAACGTCTAGCTACTTGCTTAGAAGATTTTTTTGCTATCAATTTACTCTATACCAATAGCATTAGCTAATAAAAACAATTAAGTTGCCAAAATTCAACCTAAATATTATGACTATGCATACAGCAAATAACGCACAATTATATATACAGTTTAAAAAAAAAGAAGGAAACTAGAAATATATATTTTGCAATTTGCAATTGTTAATATAATTTTTATTGTAATATATTATACATTTAGTAAATTTGATATTTCAATTAATTTCTGTTTAATAAATTTAAAGTTTTTGGTTGATTTTTGGTTTTTCTCATATTTTCTCTAAAAAATGTTAGAAAAATGGTAATTTCTACATAAATAAATCAAAAGGTAAATATCCGAAGACGTAGTGGCGCAGCACCAAGAGTATACCGTCCACGTTGGCCACTGCCAGGGTCATTCCTCCTGCAGTTGCCACTTCGAGAAGGCAGTTCCGCACCGTGGGCTCCTGGAAAAACTCTTGGACGCGGGAGCCGGCCCGGGACAGCGTTGACCTCAGTCTCGCCATTACTCTGTCGTCTAGCTCAAGGCAGCCCTCTACAGGGTTGATGCGGGTCGCGGCGGACGTCACACCATCTTGCGAGGGCGCCTCCTCGAGGCTCTTCTCGCCCTTGATCACGACATCAGACTCGACCGTGGTTCCCTTTGCCTTGCAGGGTGGCGCCTTCAGGAGGTTGTCAGCCTCAAATATCTCCTCAGCTAGATCCCCCACATCCGCTAGCAGCGCCACAATACCGGTCTTCGCGTTATCTTCAGCTAGGGAACAGCTGTCTTGTGTCACTGCAGTTGGGAGAACTTCATCCAAGATGGGTTTTTCGTTATCCAAATTTGTTTTGATGTTTTCTGCTTGTTGAGCTTCTTCAACAGTTTTGGGATTAGCTTGTGCTATCTCTTTATATTCTTCTAAATTTTCATTGTTTTTATTTTTCTGTTCGTTTTTATGAGTACTATTAATTCCTGTAAATTTTATGTTGGTGCTACTATTTTTAATTCCTATATTTCTTACTGTTTTTCTTCTATGTGACGTTGCTTTTTCTAATAGTTTTATGACTTCATCCAAACCTCCTTCTGCTTCAATTTTTTTAATTTTCTTAGAAGACAACTTTCTTGAATCTAATTTATAATCCCGACAGGAGGGAATTGAAGGAGCCCCTGTCCTCGACGTGTATGAGAATTCTTCATTTCTTGAAGGCGCAGCCGTTCCCTTTGTTTTCAAAGCTTTATTGATTGTAGAGTCTTTGTACGATGTTGTTCCATATTTTCGCATGTTCTCAACTTTTTTCTGGTCTTCCATTTCAAATTTCATTTTACTTTATTTTTTTAATCTGTAAATTTCTATGATAAGATAAAATTTTGACCTGAGAACACTTTTAATCACTCAAGTTCAAATTTTAACAATCAATTGAATACCAACAACAAATTTTGAACGATTTTCATATACTGAAAACAAGTAGAAAATATTGTCATTGTTGCGAAATAACTGACGCAAATAATGATGCGCAACTTTGTTTATAAAATAATGGTGTCTATAAAATAATGGAAACAATCTTTTATTAATAATTTTTTTATACATCAAGTAATTACGAGCACTATTGAATTATGATTATATTATTGTTATTTTTTTTTTACCATAATAATATGCACATTTTCCTATACCTCTTTTCATATATTTTATTAATATTATAGACATTCTAATTTAATATGGTACATCGTTTAAATATGTATTTTTTAAAACAATCATTAGCAGTTTGCTAAAATTTTGACATCACTATATAGTAATATAGTGATGTTACTATATATATATATATATATATAAATATATATAAATATATATCACATCGCTATATTATATCAATAAAAAATAAAGATACCATGCAATTATAATAAACTTAAAAATGTTTTCCGACTCCTATACAATGGACCATATATTTTATGCAATAATATTTATTTGGTTGAATTGTAATCAACATAGCTTTTAACCAAATACAAATATGCCTAAAGTAGAACACAAAATTGTATTAATTCTGTATCAGCTGTTATATTAGTACAATATATACCTCTGCCTGATATTGCCAAGCTGGCTGCTCACTGACGAGAAATGGCTATTATTCAATTGTTGACTTAAGTAAGTAATTGTTAATGCCACCGCGAGTTGTGAGGTCACAGTTCTGTTGTATGCAGCAGGCACGTGAGTCTGCATGGGTATAGTTGCCTTCTCCGCCCACTCATTAATAGCAACAGTCAGGGGCGTAGACAAGGGGGGGGGGGGGGTTATAACCCCCCCCCCCCTTGAGAGCTGAACCTTAGTAAATTTTGAGGGAAAAATAACAAAAAATGGTACTCGACAGATACGATTTAGATAAAATTTCATGAAAAATTTTCTTAAAAAACACTTTAATAATTTATATCTCCGAAACACATTGTTAATATATCTTTAATTTATTTAAAATTCGTCTACAGTATTATGATTATTTAAGTATACTATAATTCTATTATTTTATTCCAATGTGCTTTTTTCGTCATCGATAATATAACATCTAGTCTACGGACTATAAAAAAACTATTATTATAATTATATTATGTATAGTATTCATTATTAAGTTATTTATGTTTTTGTAGACAACAATTTCAACTATAAAAAATGTTGAAAACATTCCCCGCATGATGTTCAGCATAAAACAAAAATTTTATATATAATATTTTATTATTTTTTAGTTAATTATATATGTATATTACATCTTACAATTAATTGCCAGTTTTATTGTCTAATCCAATGTATAATTAAATAAAATCTTTAATTTTATTACTGAAGTTAAAAAAAAATCAGATATTCTTAAATTAATTTTACTAATTTAAATCAGTATACTTAATGTAATAAATTGATTTTCCTGTCTTGAAAATTTAAATATAAATATTTTTTCTTGCTCGTACATCAATCAGTACATCGTCTTAAAATGTGTTCTATTTTTTTATAAGAAAAAGTAGTGACAAAAATGTTGTAATTACATAATTTACGATTTACAAATGTAAGAAATTTGCTGCAACTTTTCATCGAAAAAAATTAAAGTCCACGTCCCTTTTTCAAAAAATTCGTGCATCATGAAACTAATAAAAATAATATAAAAGTGGTTATTAGATGAATTGCTTGATTTAAATAAAATTATTCACTCAAAGCTTTATTTATTACTTATTACGTTAGTGCATCACGTACTGCATGTATTGAAAAGAAATTAAAAAAAAAAAATGGTTGCCAAAAATATAAAATTAAAAAAAAAAAACTGCATCAGGCCATACATTCTCTATAATAGTATTTTTTCATAATTTTACCCTAAGAAAGGGGCGTGTCCTTAAAATAATCGCGCCTGCGGCGGGCTATTGGGGGGCCACGCCCTTTATACCCCCCAGTGGGCTGTTCTCAATCTTCAAGAACCCACCCCCCCCCTCCCTTGGACAAATCCTGGCTACGCCACTGATTTACAACATCACTAATTTGCATACTTTAGATGGAACATTTAGTTTAATTACGGGGTATTATATACTGAATAAGACTTTGACAGATACTGTAAAATGCAAAGTCAAATGTCAATTAATATCTCTAAAACTATCTCTAGGACTTAAAAATTATTATTTGTGACAGCGACCATAGTTCAGAAAACGTAATCTCTATAAATATTTACCACATATCATCATGCACAATGAAGGTAAATTTGCCATGTTAATTTGAATAACATATTGGGTGCGTTTTTTTTTATTCCTCGGCCAGATATTAGGAACTTTCCCGCGTTACCCTCCCTCCACTTGCGCCTCTATGCGCATGCTCAGTCTCCCCCTTGAGATTGTTCACATTGCACCCACAAATCGTACATTTGATCTCTGAGGTCTGGGAGGTGGCGGGGAGAGCAAAACGGCTTTGAAATAGAAAAACGTACCTATTGTGCTTGCAAGATTTAAGAAGTTGTGCATATTGTGAACCAACACAAATTAATTGTAGTCATAATCAAGTTTCAGAAGTCTCTGTTATACATTAATTGTTTATCTGGGTATAATTTAGAACACAAATTAGAGGTAGCAAGATTATACAGGAACCAAATGTTTTGAATTACAATAATTAATTAGAGAATCAATTAAATTATATTTATATTTCTAAATTATTGGATTTTATGGGATTTTCACTCTATATAATAGCCCTTAAAGTTAATATATATTATGAGCTATAATATAATATCATAATAATTACATAATATTATTTAGCCAGCGAGCTCCTCACTAACAAACAAATTTTAGCTGATTGCCATATGGTAGAGTATTTTTACATGCATGCAGAATTCAATGTATGTAAATGTATGATGACATTCACAAGAGAATGTGTTGCAGGAGCTGCGGGAGCCAACTGTGGCAAAAGTCTCGTCCCAGTGTGCTGTGTCCTGATCCCTCTTGGCTGATACATGTCACCCTGGTGCTCGTGGTGATGATTCTCGGACTTGGTTCCCTTGTGTCTCTTCTTGGGGCTGCTGCATTGCCCTCAGATGGAGGTATCTTCCAGCTGGTGATGATCATCGTCTTGGCAGAAGCAGCAGGGAGACTGGTAAGAATTAATTTTTTAACTTGTTATGTAACGCAAACAAAATTACTTGATGTTATTAGCTATTGTCTATGTCCTAATTTATGTAACTTGTCCCATTTTAACACCCTACAGCAGTAAATAATTTAGAATCAATATAGCTATTAAGAACAGTTATTCTGTTGTGACGTTGTATCTGTTTTCAAAGTAAAATATTTTAATTTTGTCAAATTTAAATTTACTTTCTTACTATTTGCTTTTAGATTATTGTTATTTCTTGCATGACAAAGATGTTGTTTTATTAGATACACTTATTTTTATTTTTTAATTTGACAATGCTTCGTATGTATTATTTACCTATAAACAAACAGGGGAAGAAGGGGAAAAAATGCAACCTAAAATTCTAAGCTTGAACTTAAATTTGAATTTATTTGAATTAAACTAAAAAATATAGTTATTTATTCCATGTACTGCTACATTACAGTTTAAGATAATAATAATTGGATTTTTGGACTTTTCTTATAATATATCATATAAACATATTTAATTCATAATGCTGATTGTGCTGCATTATATTATATATTAAAAATGTCATGTTGCAGGTTTACCTTATTCATCTCCCACCTCTTCTTGGGATGCTTCTGACTGGCATTGCACTGAGGAATGTTGGTGCATTTTACATTGATGAAATTTACATAGAAGCTGTTGCTAGTTTGCGGTAATAATTTGTTTCTTTCTTCACCACCTGAATCATATAGCTATTTTGTGATAAAAAGAATTTCTTTTGGTAATGAGACAATTAATATCAAAATGTTGAAATATTCATATGAAAATGTTGAAATATTCATATAAAAATTGCTGGTTTGCCAACCTTATTTTTAATTATAGATCAAACAGAATATTAAATAAAAGGGAAAAGTAAAATTATGTAATTGAGTAAAATGAGAAATGATATATTCTGTAAATTTTCCCATCTTCCATATTGTTTTTTTGTTTTGTTTTTTTTTAATTATAATATTTTAATGTAATAAGTGTGACATTTGATAGACCTCATCAATATTGCAGGACTGGAGCGATGGTAGTGATCTTAATCAAGGCTGGTCTGGGGCTCGACCCTCAGGCCCTGCGACGCCTCAGCTGTATGGTGTTGCGTCTTGCATTCTGCCCCTGCATCGTGGAGGCTGCCACCGCCATGTGTGCGGCCAGGCTGCTGCTGGGCATGCCTTGGATCTGGGGGCTACTGCTCGGGTAAGCCACAGCCAACACAAATAAACACTTTCCATGGAATCAATATTTCTCCCTTAACAGCAAAAGAAAATTAAAAGATTTGATTTAATGATAGAACTAAATTAATTTAGTTTACGTTTTTCCTAATGATAGGGATTTGACATGTGGGTTGAGTTGCAGTAATATCTTCCTTTTGGTTTACCAAGAATTCCTTAATTGCTATAGATTTAATTAAATATAAAATTAGTGCCTCAAATAAGTAACAGATGTTATAGATTAACACTGTTATTACAAAATTAAATTATAAATAACTGCAGAATTGGAAGTTACCTAGGAATTTTACAGTACTTTAAATATTGATTAAAAGTTTCCTGTACGGTTAGAAAAGACTTGAAAGAGTGTAGCAGAGTGCATTCATGTTGCACCCTCTCTGTATTCCACTCTTTTAGACTAATACTGTATATTAACTTTTTTGGTGCACTTTACATCACACACCTCATACAGTTACAGTAGTCATAATAAAATTGTTAAAATTGCAGGAGTGTGCTTGCCGCAGTGTCTCCTGCAGTTGTGGTCCCTTCGCTACTCAGTCTCAAGGAGAGGGGCTATGGCGAAGACAAAGGGATTGCAACCCTGGTGGTTGCTGCCTCCAGCATGGATGACATTGCAGCCATTTCTGCTTTTGGAATTTTCCTTGGAATTATTTTCTCAGAAGGTATAAATGAATTGTAAAATGCATAAATATTTAAAATAAATGAATAAAAATAAGACACTATGCGAGTCTACATGAAAGCAGGAAATGTGAAGTCTTAATTATACAGAACTTTGTTTGTTTGTTTAAGGCTTGACCTGAGAAATTTGGACGAAAAAAGTTGTGTTGATAGATGTTCTTGAAATTAATTTTGTAGACTTAAAACAATTGTCCAAATACTACTGATTTTTTTCAGATTTTTTTAACCGTTGGTTTAATTATAATTAATTTATTCAACTGTGAATTTTGTATCCTTTCAATGTTAAATTTTTCAATCAACATTACATAAAAACGGCTCGAGATATTTTTTAAAGTCTTATATAGTTTAAAAGCTAATTTTTTGGACTATTTTTATGAATGTTTTCATATTTTTCAAACCGTGGTGTTGATTGTTATAAAAACTTATTAATAAGCAATAAGAAATTTGGCAACATTCTACAGGGACTGTAGTCACCACCCACTCCTACCAGATTCGCATTGCTAGTGCAACAGTGTTACCACGTCTTTTTTATGGTGTGACCTTGACATACAAATTCTCAGGTTATACCTTAATTGCTTTTGTTAAAAATTGTATTTTTTTTCCAGCTGTTATACAGTTGCTTCACATTGAAAATAACCATAATTTTGTGAAGTTAAATTATTTATCATTTATGACTGAACTAATAAGTCTATATAAATAAAATTGTTATACATACTTAATTATAACCAAGAATACTTAAGCACATAGAGTTCTTGTTCAGTACTCTCTGTTTAATCCAATTGTTAATGAACTTCCAATGAAATTCTCGGGCAAGACACATTCAATTATATAGTTAGCATAGAAATTTTGTAAGCATATAGTCATTAAGCTTATTACATATTCATCTAATTTTTCAGGAAGTTTGATGGATCAGCTCCTGCAGGGGCCGCTAGAAGTGCTAATTGGTCTTGTTTTTGGCATTTGCTATGGCATACTCATGATCTACATTCCTCATGCAAGTTCCGTAAGTGTAACAAATTTGTTAAAGGGGTACCAAAGTGAATACTTTTTTTACATATTCGGGCAGCTATTCTGATATCCCTGTGTCTTAATATTTTCGTACAATGCCTAGTTATTTTAAAATTAATTATTTAGTTTGAAAAGTGAGTTCAAAAGCCGTTGGTTGATTCAAGTCGATGCGCGCCCGCAGCAGCCGCTGATTCGACGAGAATTTCCCGCGAATCATGGGGAACCTCCTCCCGCCCCTTTCTTGTCATATCACCAGCCGCTGCGAGCGCGCATCGGCTTGAATCTATCAACGGTCATAGAACTCACTTTTCAAACTAAATAATCAATTGTAAAATTACTAGGCATTGTACGAAAATATTAAGCAACAGGGATGTTAGAATAATTCTTAGCTGCCCGAATATGTAAAAAAAGTATTCACTTTGGTACCCCTTTAACTACAATAAAAACTTAATTGTTATTACATCAAGTCAAGGGACCCAGGAAATTAGGTGTACCTTGTATCGAGTACTACCTTATATCGAGTTTTTCCTATACCTGCAATGCTAATTCTTTTTTACGGGACCTTATTTACTCCTTTACTCAATATCGAGTTTTTACCTAAAAACAAGTTGCGTAATAACGAGTTTTTACTGTAGATGACAACAAATTTTATTATTATTATTATTTTATTTTTTTTCACTTAAAATTGTAAAACATTGTACTTATAGTTTAAAGCATGATCATTTATTTGTAAACCTCATCAATACTGTATCTGTATAAGCTTAAAGCTCGAGCAGAAAGATGATACTTGATAAGATTTCAATTTATAATTAGATTTATATAATAATACAGACATTTTTTTAAACCTTACATAACTGAACCTTAATTAATTAAAATACAACTTTTCACCATTATAAAGGTTGCAGTTGCAAATGTAATATGTACATTCACAATTCTGCAGTCTTGTCGTAAATAGGAATTTAAATTTTTAAGTATTAAATTTATTCATGTGAAACTAAAAATGAAGCCGTACTGGTATTCAGACTGCTTTTTGAATGCAGGAAAATTTGGTGCCGTGGCGCGCTGTCCTGGTGTGTGGAGGAGGAATCCTAGCCGTGTTTGGCAGCCAGCGAATTGGCTTTGCCGGGGCTGGACCTCTTGGCTGCATCACCGCAGCCTTTGTTGCCGCATGTGGGTGGAAAGCAGAGGCAACGAACCCAGAAGCTGATGTTAGTATAGTGCATCTGACATAGAGTCAGCCTCATAATGTCCACAATGCCATAAAATAAAATAGCATTTCAAATTTCCATGGTGAGAGTATTAAAGCTGATTCCTTCAGCAAAAATGTCCCAATCAAGTGCAATTTAAATTTAAATCCATGAACCAGACCTGTTCCATTAATGACAACATGCTTACCTAAATTAATTGTATCAATTGTAATGGAGAAATGGAACTTCCATGTTTAATTAGTCAACTTTAAGAATTTATAACTCAAAAACTAGATTAAATTTGTGTATTCTAGCTACTGATAGGGGATGTAGAAGAGAACATTTTAAAATAAGTTTCATAATTTTCATTTGTGGAAATTTGTGTAACATTGGGCATGTGTTACCTTACCGTTAAGGAGTTGAAGTGTAATATATTTATTTATACATATAATATAATATCTGTACTTTCAAAATTAACTTTGATAAAACATGTATGACATCTTAGACATCTGCTAAAACTATTTAGAATTTTTAATTACCTTTCATACATGCATTGTACAAAAGATGAATTATAGCCACAGGGAACTGATGTTTTCTATTAGTGACCTGCCAATGTAGTTAATTATTGCAAAATGAAGTATATATAAAAAAAAATTAACATCGGGTATGTTACCTTACCCTTAGTGCACTTTATTACCTTAATAAATTTGCCATTCTCCATTTATTTGTTAAACAGTTAGGGCACAGATAGCTTTTGACCCCCTTGGTCCAGGGGCCTGAGGAGCCAAAAAAGGGAGCCCTATAGTCAGATTGGTCCCCTCCCTCCTTTGAGATTATTACACTACATGGTTTTAATATGCCATTCTCTAAGTATTTTTATGTATTATGGTTGTTTTCAGAATCCTGTGGAGAAAGTAGTGGCTCAGCTGTGGAAAGTATTCCAACCGGTCCTGTTTGGCTTGATTGGCACTGAGATTATTATCTCAGAGCTGGACGCAAGCACTGTAGCTCTGGGCCTTGGTGTTCTTTGTTGTGGCTTATTGGTGAGTTACTATGTAGTATTAATAATGCGGGAACTTTATTAGCATAATTTAGTCTGAAGATAATTTTGTATGTCATGTACATGTTTTTGGGTAAGCGGAAAAAAAACCCTCGGAAAAAAAACCCTTGTATTAAAAAACCCTTGAAAAAAAACCCTAGGAAAAAAAACCCTCGGGGATAAAAAACCCACGGAAAAAAAACCCTTCGCTGCAAGGACTGCAAGGAGCATTCGTGGCGTAGTAAAAAATATTCGAGATTTTGTGCAGCATAGAATTTGAATGAAAAAATAAATAAGATTTTTCTCCTAATAACAATAAACCTTACGGACGAAGCGATGTCAGAATGCGGCGCTGCGGCATTTTTAAGTTAAAGCTTAATTGCCTATAATCTTCATTTTTTTTTTTCCTATTTTGACAGATTATCATTATATATGTTCCAATAATATATATTATACATAAGATATCATATATCTGATTAGTCTCATTATAGTCATTCATGTTAATAATAATTATTGAATCACTGAACCTATTAGATATTATAATTTTCAAATGTTCATTTTATGTCTATAATATGTTATATAATAATAATACGAGTAGGACGACGACTTTTTTTGTTTTATTACTTTTTTATTTTAATTATTTTATATCCAATATATAATATTCGAATTTAAGTTAGAAAAAATGTTTTTAAAATAATTTTTAACAAAAAACACAGTTGGAATTGGTATAACGAGTCTTTCACCATACGTCACAAAAATATGACGTCACGTGAATGTAGGCAAAAAGCACCTATTTAACATGGTAGTAGCATACCAAAAACTATTTATTTTCTGCGATATGACAATCGTGGTACATTTGACAATTATTTTATTTGATAGATTGAGATGTCAAGTAAATGGAAAAAAATACAATATCTGCCAATGATATCTGTGAAAAATACAATAAATCATTAAATAAAATGTAAATCGACTCCAAATTTCACGTCAATAATGACCATTTTACGACACTTATGCACTGATATTGACCCTAAGATTCTTAAAAAAATTCAGCCAATCACCGGCCATTGCTTTCCCCGCGGACTTTTGAATACGAGGGGGAAACGGAACAACAAAAAGTAATGATAAAGAAACTAGGTAAAATAAAAAAAATGTATATGTTCAAGTTATGTATATTTATTTCTTACGTATATATTATTGTTAAAAAAAATTAAAATATGTTAAATTAGGAGGAATAAATTAAGTGATTCCAGTTCCCTCTCTCAGTACCTACTGCTGAATGTAAACAACAACAAAGCCAAGCAAACGCTATATACACAGTACAGATAATAGTTAACTTCCACAACATCGCCGCGTAGACTTCTACATTTTGATGAGCTCCCCACACCGTGAAACCTCGCTACCGCGCTACTACGCCACGAATGCTCCTTGGGGCTGCTCCTTCGATCTCAGCGAAGGGTTTTTTTTCCGTGGGTTTTTTATCCCCGAGGGTTTTTTTTCCTAGGGTTTTTTTTCAAGGGTTTTTTAATACAAGGGTTTTTTTTCCGAGGGTTTTTTTTCCGCGATTCATGTTTTTGATATTGGTTAATTCTTGTCCTCATCTCATTAATGACAGTCCCCATCTTTCTCATGATTATATAAATACTTTTAAATTAAATTGGCTTTTAATTTTTAATTTATAATTAAAACTTATCATTAATTATATTATATATAATATGTGTTAATAAGCTATTTATGTAATGATAGAGTGATTATATAGACTGATTAGAGAGTATATTGTTACATTATTCATATTATAAGTATTTTATCGTATGTAAAGTCTCACTTTGAAAACAAAAACAGCTAGGGAAGGTTTTAGGGGGTCAGGGCAACATGCAAAATTCAAATTCAAAATTCAGTTTTTTTTATTCATCAATTTTTCAAGCATACAAAAAAACACAAACATTTTAAAATGCAGTACTTTGAATGAAGGGTTAGATACATCAGAAACAACATATTAAGTTTTCTCACTGATTTTTTGAAATCTTTGTAATTTGAAAATTCTCTTACACAACATGGTAGCTTATTATACAGTCTATTGCACTTTCATTAAGGTCCTTTATTACAAAGTTCAAGCCTGCTAAATTGAAGGAGTTATATATAGTTGCAGTCTTGTTTCTTGTTTCATAATTATAATGTTTTGATACATGTAAACATTCTTAACATTCTTTCCTGGTAAAACATACACATTCAAATATATACTGGCATGGTAGGGGTAATATTCCCTCCTCTGTAAATTTACAAGATCACAAAACATAACATACAAGAACATTACAAAAACATAATTTAATTATAATTTTGGCACAATTATTAGAAAAAACTGTGCCGATTAATTTTTAATTTAATCAAATGTATATGCTTTATCAGTATGTGTAGAGGAGACAATATAGAATGCATAATAAGAAATGTTGTTCTCTTGCAACATTTAAAAAAAAAATAATAAACTTACAAATTGCTTAGATTGTTGTTCAAGTAGCTAGATTGAATCGTTAGTTATATTTTATAATAAAATTTCAAAAACACTTATTTTTCTTAAGGCTTAAATTAATTCTATTATATATAAACTATACAATGCAGAGAAGCAATTAAAATTTCTAGAATATTGTCATATGAAGGCCTAGCTGGCAGCTAGATCTTCATTATTATCTTTTGTTTGATGAACAGCATATTACAACTCTCTAGCTTATTGTTGTTTTCACCTGGTATATGATGTAGCATGCAAGCAACTAACATCTTGCTAAGTAAAGTGAGACAGAAAAAAACAAACATTCATAAAAATAATCCATCACTCAGTTCTTGGTCGTGGCAGTGCCTTATCTATCATGCAGTGTTAATTTTGGGGTCTTGGGTTTACAGTGGTATTATCGTGTAATTGTGGAGCATTTATAAGGATGTTAATGTTCCCATTGCAGCCCTTATTTATCCATCCTTGAGTTTGAACTTTTGTAACTCAAGAAACCTTAATTGTAACCTGTGCCATGTTTGTTTCAGTTGAGAATTGTGACTGTCGGGATTATCACTCTCGGTGGAACTCTTACGGTCAAGGAACAGCTGTTTGTGGCAATTGCATGGCTGCCCAAAGCTACAGTCCAGGTAAGCTATGAAAATTACTGTTGTTCTGAAATAGCTGATATAAAATGAATTCATATTATATGACATGAAAAATTTTTGACCCGTCAAAAATATTTTAGTAAAATGACAGATGTTTTATAAATTTAAATTGAGCTGGGAGAGAATTAACCTGTTAGTAAATTTTTTATCTGACTTAAAAGCAAGTAAGGATAAGAATAACCATCAGCCTTGCCATGCAGTCAAAAAAGTCACAGCAGGTGAAAATCTTGTAATCACAGTTTCCTTAAAAATAAAAAAATAAACTACATTCCATAATGGGAGAGGGGGGGGGGATGTTTTTTTTTAGTTTTATTATTATTATTAACTTAATTATATAATGCTACAAAAATCATCTATCAATTAATATCAATCATGATTATATATTAGCTTGTGGGTATGCTTTAATTAGAACTGTGAGCAGTTTTCAAATTAATAAAACATTTTAAAAAACAAACAAGTTTTTTTGTATAGGATGTATATTATATACATAAAAACATTTTTTAATAAATATATTTATAATGAACTCAAATACTAAAGCTTCGACTCCAAATTATTGCTCTCTCTGATATTAATTATGCCAATTACAATAAACTTTCCTAACGCTTAAACCTATTTCATTTCTGTTTTGTTTAGGCGGCACTTGCACCAGTTGCCTTGGACATTGCAAGGAAAACTGATGCGCCAGAGGAGATCATAAGGATGGCAGAACAGGTAATTTTAATTTAAGTACCATGAAGACAAGGGAATTAACTTTAAAGGGTAACATGTAGCTGATTAAGAGATGAAAATCAAAGCAGATATGGTCCCAAATAAAATCCTTAACTTTAACTTCTACAAACCCAACAATTTGATATTTTTAATTTTAAATAATACAGATATGACAGAGTGTATAATGTAAAATTAAAACTCTAGGCAGGGCTTCAAGTTCAATGGGAGGAATAAAAATTACCATAATTGTAGCAAACTTGTCTTGTTTTTAAATATTTTCCTTGTAAATTGATGGCTGCAATGACAAATGTATTAATATAAAAGTAGTCTTCTGCACTGTGACCATCTATTAGCAAGATATCATTTCGAAATCATTTCGAGCTTCAGGATATGGCACTTCGATTTTTTCTTCAGCTACTGTATTTCAAGTTTTAACTAAGACAGTACCATCATCTTGTCTTTTTTGAATGGCCTGGTCTTTGACTGTTTGCTGATAAATGCCCGGAACATGCATCATCATTTTGTTTGTTTGTTTGTTTTCAAATTTGGCCCTCTTTTATCCACAGGTTCTGACAGTTGCAGTCCTGTCTATCTTTGTGACAGCCCCAATAGGTGCTGTTGCTATCAGCTATTTTGGCCCCCGACTTCTATCTCGACCTGCCAACTGGCAAGCCCAGGAAAACACCAACACCTGACATCAACCAACAATTGTCTATGGGGGTCAATGTAAGTTAATTAAGATTTTAAAGTAATAAAATTGACAGAGCTACATTGATGTTAAAGGCAAAATGCTCAACATTTTTGTTAAACTTTATTTACATGTAGTATGTCAAGAAATTATAGTGGAAATCATTCCTTTGTCTATCTCAGTTTGTCAATGAATTCATTGGTTCTTTATTAATATTTTATTTTAAAGAAAGGGGAACTATTGCGGTTTGATATATTAATTTAAAGAAAACGCTTGGCTAGCCAAAGACTTTGTAGTAATCATTTTGGTAAATAGTAATTGATAAATTTAATTTTAAATTCAATTTTAAATTTAATTTGGTCCAACGTTGTAGTAGAAACTAGATTATTTTGAAATTAAAATTTTGGAATTAAAATTAAAAATAGATTATTTTGAAATCAAATTCAATTTTAAATTTAATTTGGTCCAATGTTGTAGTGGAAACTAGATTATTTTGAAATTAAAATTTTGGAATAAAAAATTAAAAATTAATGAAATTAAATTAATGAAATTAAAAAAATTAATTAAAAAATAAACGAAATTTTTAAATTTTTGAAATTAATTTTTTAATATTATTATAAAATTTAATTTAAAGAAAGAGATAGGAATAAACCAACAAGCTTTACAGATGAGATGTCCGTAGCAGGTGAGTCTTGTTGGCACAGGTAACAATAACACATTATTGAGACATTTGGACCAACATTTAATGATATGGTCTTTTTCAATCTCAAAAAATTCTTGGAGAAGAATTTGTAAATATTTGTGTTATGTGTGTCAACAAGATTCACTTGCTACGGACATCTCGTCGTGGTAAGGCT
The DNA here is from genome assembly GCA_949825025.1 of Siphlonurus alternatus. Lineage (NCBI taxonomy): Eukaryota > Metazoa > Arthropoda > Insecta > Ephemeroptera > Siphlonuridae > Siphlonurus > Siphlonurus alternatus. Next base: position 60,924,029 of record OX463788.1, on the reverse strand, counting down.
TATTGGTTTATTCCTATCTCTTTCCTTAAATTAATATTAATTCATTATTAATTAATTCATGACTTAAGTCAGTATATAATTACCTATGTACTTTTGCCCTAGCTCTGTTGTTGCAGTTAAATTGTCAGCACTTTCACTGAGAGCATACATATTTTTACTAGCACACAACATACATGTATGTTTGTTGACTTGATAAAAAGAACTTGAGAAACTGCTCGCTAATAGAAGGTAAAATAATTTAATGTCAATATTCCGGCCGATTTATTTTAATGAATGTGTACAATTCTTCTTTTTTTTTACATTACGTACATCACATAAGGCAATTGAAAATATTTATATGTTTAAAAAAAAACTATAATTATTGGGTGGATCATTTAATAAAATAATTTTATTAAATTTTTAATTTTTTTAATGACATAAAATGACAAAATAGAAAACTTACTACGATACAGTATACTACAGTTTACTTACTACTTAATTATTAGTCTATTACTAGTATAATTATATATTGCTATTTAAAAGTTAATGTATTAGTTTTATAGTTGGGTTATTTTTGAACATTAATAACAAATTATTTACAGCATGATATTACCTGCTTTACATAATTATTATATCTGTGCTATGAAAATAATTTTATGAATGTAATGAAACAACAAGTCATCAAGTTTGTAGTATAGTGGAATTCATTTTTTGTTCTTTTATGCAGCTAGTCTTCCCAGACTTTGGAAAAATGTTTAACCAACAGACTGGAGGCTTTGTTGTGCTATACATCAATGTATTATTAAATCTTGATTAAAGTTTTTGATTTTCATTTTTCATTAATCTGTATCTGGTAGAAATCAGCAAGATTTTTTTTTTTTTTTTTTTTTTTTTTTTTTTTTTTTTTACAGAAATAACATGGCTTCAAATGTTCAAATTTGAAGAAGTCGTGTTATTTCTGTAAAAAAAAAAAATAAAAAAATTATAGTTAAACTGTATTCTAACTGAAATTTGAAATTATCAGGATAATTTAATTTTTTTTTAAAAAAAAGAAGATTTTTGTATTTCAACTGTAGCAAAAATGAAAATATATGAGAAATTTCTATTAATTTTTATAATTATATATAATATAATAATATACATTATGTTGATTATGTTATACATGTTATTAATTAATTGCTTCCATGATTATTAGTATAGCATTGTTATTTTGTTTTGTTATTTTTTTTTTTCTTGGTTTATCTATTGTTTGTTGTCTCTGGAAAGAAGGGATCACACAGTCTTTATAATAGCTAATATAAACAATATCAGCTTCTCGCTTCATGATTAGTTCCTATGTGCTTCTTTCCATCGGCCACCCCATATTATGCTTAATATTTTGTTATGTTATTATAACTTATTATTGTTATTATTTTACTTGTTTGATACAATAACTACATTTTTAACTTATAATGCATGACATAAATTTTTACTATTTTACTGGGACATTTACATGCTATTTTAATTGATTTTCTTGGCATATATCACAACTTACTTTAGTGGTTTATTTTATTGTTATATAGGTTATGTTCTTTATTTATATACACCCATTTTTTTGTTTTTATTTAATTGTTATTTCACTTTAATATTATTTTATATATATATTTTTTAAAATTTACATTAAATTGGAGACCTGCTACCGTTACTTATAAATTACTTTACCATTAGATTTATAATAATTTTTTACTAAATTATTTAGTATCATGACTTCATTGATATTATTTCTCTGTTAAAGTACAATCAAACAATGGCTGCTAGAACAATGTAGTTCAGAATTTCATGGAAAATTTATTGATTTTTTTTAATCATGCAAATAATACTATGTTATATAATTATAGTGATTTACAATTAAATGATATACTTTATAAAAATCTGTCTATCATATGCAGGTAGCCTGTACTAATTAACTTTGTATAATGGTATGCTTGAACTTATTTCAACCTTTGACCTTTGGACATAACAAAAACTTTATCCCTGCTCTGTTTGTTGGGTGTTACAAAGCATTTATATTGTTTATAGGAGGCATATATTATTATATAGTTGATTTTTTTTTTCTAAATATAAATTGGATGCTCCTCTTGCCTCTTAAAATTGCAAATATCCCTTCAATTCTTGTCTACTAATATATCAGGCAAATTGTGCTGTCCCCTAGCTCTGAGACAGATGGAACATATTCCTGGACTGAATGATTTGCTGGTATGCCAAAATATAATAATAAAAAATTTTGGAGGAGCTATATTAAGGAACATTTTAGCATCAGTCTCTCTTAACAAATAATAATTTCCTCCTTACATGCATATATAGCCTTGAAACAAGCAGGGGCAAAGTTCCATTGAAGGTCGCGGTTATCCTTATAGTTATTATTTTCTGCTCAATATATTTAATTATAATTATACACATATATATTTAATGGAATGTATGTAGCAAAGTGTTCACCATGATAACATATTGCAAGAGAAGAACTTAATCAAATATTGTGGTTGTTGGCTAATATAGTGTTAAGTTATTATAATATATATATATATATATATATATCATAAATGAATACTTGGGAGGAAGAGGGGAGTAAAAAGGGGGCTTTAAAATTAAATGAAGTTCAGTTTCTTATATGTAATGTAAATTTCACAGATAGCAACCTTGCAAGCAGTCAGTGAAGTGGGCAGCCCACAATTTTTGTCTTTAGAAATAAAGAAATGTACTTTGCATATATGACCCCCAAGCTCGCAGGCAGCGATGTGCATTTTAATTTTTAACCCTTAATTATTATACCTGAATATCTTTTTTGGTTGTTTTATTTTACTCTTGGGGCTTCATTATATATGGGGTATCCATTGCCAAAATCAAGCTCTCACATAATATAAAAGTATTTGAGACTAAATAACATAGATTTGCAATTAAACACAAAATGCATGCATTGGGCTATATAGTATCATGGATTTTATTATGAATCATTTTAAAGGAGGAAATGTGATATTTACTGCAATTAAATATATAACATAATTTTAAACTTAATTCAACTTAAATAAATAATGATACTTAAGAACCAATTTGTACTTATATACTGAAAAGTTAATACTATATATTCTTTGACAAAGTAGATACTAAATTTGCTATGAAGTGATTATTTACACAATTAATTAACGGTAAGAAATGAAAATGGAGCTCCTGTAAATATAATTTGATAAATATGGAGTGTCCATGTAGTAAATCAGCTGCTTTTTATAGCATTTGTTGTTGTCTGTATGTGTCTTATGAATGTAAGGATACAAAATTATTTGTAATGTATCTGATAATTGTGAGACCATAATCATGCATATTGAGATTGTAATTTTGTTCATATCATTTTGCAAATCATGTAAAATGCAGCAATGTAAAGTTGCATTAAAATTCACAAAACAATTGCTAATTAATGTATTAATTCTTTTTCCCGTTAGCAAAATACTGCTGAATAAAATACTTTTTAAAATTGTAGTCTTTTTTGTAATTCCTTATTGATATATGTAATTTAAAATTCTTGAAAGTTTTTATTATTTATGATGCATGTGGTTGAAATTCAATTCAATTCATTTATTCAATCAACTGGCTGTACAGGTACAACATGGATTACGTCATTCCTAATAATAACATTTAAATTACATAACATAAAACAACATCAATTAAAATAACAATAATTCATAAAACTATCAAGATATGAAATACAATAGATACAATCAATTAAAAAACAACATTAGACAGTATATCTTCTGGCAACTTATTACAAAAGTACATTTTTACAGAGTACATTTCCTTATTTATAAGAATATTTTTTTTAATTTTTCTTTAAATAATTTTTTATTTTCAACTTCTCTGAAACATAAAAGTCATAAATTTTGGCAGTCTGGTAAAAGCGGAACTTTTTTCACATCAGATCAATAAGGAAATGGAGGGGGTCAATTTCAAGGTGATAAATTTCACATATGTTACACATCTAACCTAGGATGATGCGGTTTGGATATTATTTTTTCAAATTTCGAAAAAACCCGAAATTCAAAAAAGTTTGAAAAATGAATAAACTGGCCAATCTTGAGAGATAAAAAAAATTGTATCACAAATTCTGTTCTACATAGAATTACAAAATAAATTTATTTGGGTTTATAGTAGAATTGTTAAACTTTTTTGCATTGACGATGTTGACCTTGAAAATTTATGAAGGTCAAAGGTCAGAGGTCAAATTACAAACAGCATATAATTTCATAGCAGGGCCCCTAGCTAAAAAAATTCAAGATACAGGTTTTGAAGAGTGTTTATCCTTCTATAACATTCAGCATTCAGATTTATGGTAGATTCAAAAATTTTGAAGTTACAATTTTTTTTATTAATTATTGAAATTATTCCGAGTTTTTTTGAAAAAAATTAAATTTCGAATTTTGGATTTTTTGGAAATTTGAAAAAATAATATTCAAAATTCATCAACCTAATTCAGATGAGTAACCTGTATGAAATTTTTGACAAAACTTGTTTTTTTTTTTTTTTTTTCATAAAAACCTTGGAATAATTAATTAATAGAAAAAAATTGTAACTTCAAAATTTTTGAATCTACCATAAATCTGAATGCTTTATGTTATAGAAGGATAAACACTCTTCAAAACCTGTATCTTGAATTTTTTTTAGCTAGGGGCCCTGCTATGAAATTATATGCTGTTTGTAATTTGACCTCTGACCTTTGACCTTCATAAATTTTCAAGGTCAACATCGTCAATGCAAAAAAGTTTAACAATTCTACTATAAACCCAAATAAATTTATTTTGTAATTCTATGTAGAACAGAATTTGTGATACAATTTTTTTTATCTCTCAAGATTGGCCAGTTTATTCATTTTTCAAACTTTTTTGAATTTCGGGTTTTTTCGAAATTTGAAAAAATAATATCCAAACCTCATCATCCTAGGTCAGATGTGTAACTTTACATATGTGAAATTCATCAAAATCCATTTTCCATTTTCTTATTGATCTGACGTTTAAAATCACTTTGCTGGCTAGATATGTTTCAGAGCTACATATGTTTTTTTTTTTTTTTTTTTTTGCTGCAAATATTTTGATATGTTGTCAATTTTTTATCTAAAATATTTTATTTTTTTAAATATTCTTATAACTCTTAATTAAAATTGAGCTGAAAAAACAACACTGTGATGCAATTAATAATCATATACGTATTTAACATACATATGCATAGGAAAATGCCTGCCATGTATGCACATTATAGATATAAGTGTTTCCCATTAAACTTGATGGTGTTAGGTTTTTAAAAAAATCTGAAAATACATAATTTCAACCCATATAAACAATAAAACACTTCCCTGAAGTTTGTCCATTGCTCGACCATGCATTGTCCAATTGAAATTTGTAATATAAGAGCTATTTTTTTTGTTTTTAAAACATTAAAAGCAACCTAATTGCAAATATTAATTGTCTTGCATATCTGGTGGTCTCATAACTTGATGAGTGAATTAAAATTTATAATTGATTAATTAAGGGGAAGGTAATGCGCCCATGCAATGTTAAAAATAATCCCACACATGAAAATTATGAAAAAAAAAAAAATTAAAATGCTCCCCTATCAGTAGCTAAAATATCAGGTGTACAAATTCGAGCTAGTTTTTGAGTTATGAATTTGTTTAACTGATATTTTAGCCACTGATAAAAGATGCAGAGGGGAACATTTTTTTTTTTTTTTTTTTTCATAATTTTCATGTGTCATGTGATTTTTTTTAACATTGGGCGCATTACCTTCCCCTTAATTAATCAATTATAAATTTTAATTAACTCATCAAGCTATGAGTTACCTCTTACCCTTAAGGGCATTGGGTGTAGCACCGGTAGTTGGCAACACTGACGTATCCTCACCATGTTAATTTTTTATCCTTGCTCCTCGGAGTAATTTTTATGCTAGAGCTAAACTGATTGCTGTAGTATCAAGATAATTAGTAGCCCAAGTGCACAATTTGGCTAAATAAAGCCTGATTTAAAGAAAAGTATTTTTTAGTAATTTTTTAAATTTACATGCATTTTTCTAAAATATAAAAAAAAAATACTTTTCTTTAATTAAATCAGGCTTTATTTAGCCAAATTGTGCACTTGGGCTACCAATTATCTTGATAATACAACAATCAGCTTTGCTCTAGCATAAAAATTACTCCGAGGAGCAAGGATCAAAAATTAACATGGTGAAGATACGTCAGTGTTGCCAACTACCGGTGCTACACACAATGCCCTTAAAGGCCTTATGAACCTTTTCACAGTATATATTAAGCACACGGTTAGCTTTGCTTCAGCTAGTGTAATTCGGCTGCATAATTTTTTTTGTTTCAGTAGCACAAATATCAGAGATAATAGCCGATGAAGAAGCACCTGTGACGTCACTCACGCTCATTCAGCGGCAACAATATAGGGAAATCCCTGCAAAAGATAGGTTCACTCCCGCTGCAACCACGGCCACAATTTTACTTCTGGAAGGGCAGTCTTGATAATATTTGTCAAATATTCGGAAAGATTTTTTTTTGGTGGCGTGTGTACAGACTGAGTTAATTATTGCGGTAGCAAGATAAACCAAAAATTTAACATTGTTTTCCATACAACATTTTCGCTCCTCTTTCTACCGCAATAACTCGGTTTGTATATATGAATGTCATAAAAAAAAAATCTTTCAGGCTATTTGGAAAAATACTATCAAGACTGCCCTGGTAAAGTTTCAAAATTCCAGAAGTAAAATTGTGGTCGTGGTTGCAGCGGGAGTGAACCTATCTTTTGTAGGGATTTCCCTATATTGTCGCCGCTGAATGAGCGTGAGTGACGTCACAGGTTCCTTTTCATCGGCTATTATCTCTGATATTTGTGCTGCTGAAACAAAAAATTAATTTTATGCAGCCGAATCACACTGAAGCAAAGCTTAATTAATAATATTGTGCAAAGGTTCATAAGTTCATAAGGCCTTTAAAACAGCTAGAGTTGAACCAAATAAAAAAGAAAAAGAAGACTTCATACACGGGCAGCATGCTAATTATATAATGGGTTTTTGTTTGAAATTGCATCAGAATTAAGAGCTCAAAATTTCTTAAGTTTATATTATTATATTTCTGCCTTTTGACTTTTTTTCATTGATAACATTCATATAGTTTTCTCAGTGCGCGAAATATATTATAGGTTGTGAGTTAAATTGTGAATCAAAATGTACATATACATAGTATATATGCTTCTCTTTGTTATAGCTGCAGCATACAGTACTTATATAATTATGTTTTATCTTTAAACTGGTCATCATAATTCACGTTTAAATAATTTAAATTACCAAAAACGATAGAACCTTCCAATAAATATTCCATAATAAAAATTGTATTGAACTTTAATATTTTGTGTGTTATTTTCTTCTTTAAGTTAATTACAAAAAGTTAAGAGGCATATTTGTAATTATAGTTATTAAGAAAAACAATATACCAAAATTGTGAATTTGTACCGCGTGTGACAAGATTTTGTCTCAATTTCAGGCCTTCAAAAATTCATCATGAAAATTACATACGTACATATCATATAATACATGAATTATAATATTATATCATATTATATATGCACATTATTTTGATCGAGATTTGCAATGGAATTTAAGTCAACAAAGTACCTAGCTGTATAGTACGTAGTATACGTATATATATAATAATATATATATAATATCGTTTTATAACGACATATCTTAATTTAAATTTAATTAATTCTGCTATCTAATTTACTAAATTATATGATGATGCACGTACTCGATCTTCTCTGTGCATACAATGTTTTATGAGAGGTGCGCATGCTGTTATACTTATTATATTGTACGACATTAATTACTCTTAATTTGCATAATGTATATTGTGTGTGTATAATATATATATATATAATTATATATATATATATATATATATATATAATTATATATATATATATATATATATATATATATATATATATATATATATATATATATATATATATATATATATTGTAAATATTGTTTTAATTAAAAGTTTTTCATATCAGTAAAAATAGTCGTATATATAATAATAATTAAGTTCATGCAATGTAATTGGTATATATAAGTAGTATAAGTGCAAGTTAACGTTTAAACGGTGGGAAATTCCGCGGAAATAGCAATTTCAAAAAAAAAAATAATAATAATAATAATTGAAAATTCTATACATCATATATTTATTATATTTATTTTTAAACATAAATCGTAAGCAATTTTTTTATATTGTTTGATGTTTGCGGCTTGTGATATATAATGTCAGATATACTGTAGTGAAATAATATTCTATTAATAACTATAAAACAAAATTAATATCACATTATTTTTCTTCTGTTAAATGATATTCAGGCAAGACTATTTTTCTCCATGCACATGCACTGTAATCCCCTACTGCTACACAGTGCAGGTAGAGGCAGTAGTGGAGAGTGGAGAGAAGCGCGCGCTTGCCTACCTGCAGCAGGAGGCTCGTGGTGCCATCACTTCACAGTTGCACGGCGAACGTACAGGACCGCCAGACACTCGCTCCTCGGTGAAGCAGCGAACCAACAACGCTCGCGAGAATTAAGCCGCGAGAACTTCTCCAGCCCGCCTGCCTGCCCGCGGCCGGCCGGCCTCAATACTTTAGGCATCATAGGTCACATACAAACATAACCTTCCAATATAGCACCTGCAGCATCTGTGTGATTTCATCAAGGACAGCCAAAATACTTTCTGTTTAACAGGTAATGTAATACATTCATTGTTATATTATATTTTGTACTCTTATATATGTTTTGTTTTTCAATATCATACTATTAATTAATTATCAATTAAATATATAGATCCGACATTTCCACTATAGCGTTTGTTTATTATATACCTTTTACAATTTACGTACAATTTTTAAACTTAAACACTGGCATTGCAATGTTAATCAAACATTAATATCGAAATTAACTTTTAGTGTTTTTGTTTTTTTCATAAAACATTGACAAAATAAATATTAATGCAATTAATGAAAATAGGCGCGCACATTTTAACTATATTATATATATATATATGTAGTTTTCATTTTGCAGTATCATTGTTGTTTTCAACTTTTGCAGCTATACGTTATATTGCATGGACTGGTTCAAAACAGAGAAGCTTTTGCTTAGCGCACCTGCACCTTAATTATTTTATAAATTGCGTTACTGCGTACACAGTACAAACAGATGCGCTTCTTATTAATTGTTACTGTCATTTCAATTAATAGCAGCTCTGTCATGCAATTAAAAAAAAAAACTATAGCCGCATGAAAAATCATCGCATGGCACTGTATGTTTTGAAGCTTTTGAAATTTAGTTCACGTGAACTTACGTACTGAACTTTTCTTTAAAAAGAGAAATTATTTATTAATATTTTTATTTTATTTACTGACGCCAATTATATATCGTGTACTCTATTACAGTTGAAAATTTCGTGCCAATAATTTCCAATCTCCTAATATCTAATTACTATAATTATGCTAATATCCATAATATCTTTTATAATTATTATTAATTTTTAATTTTTATTATGAGAAATTCAATTAAGTGGTTCTAGATAAAGCATCGTGCTAATCTTTAAGTTCAAATTTAATTTGTTTTGCATATTTCTTTTCAAATAATTGAAATTATATTATTTTCCTTTTAAATATATGCACTAAATACAATATTGTTTGCAAATAATTGTTATTAGTGGTATTGTAATAGCTGATAAATAAGTACAGTACCTGCTACAAAAGTTAACAAGATTTACAAGATAATTAGTTAATTTTATAATTTATTTATAAATTCGGTGATGATAAGCTCACAAAATTTCTGACCTTGCATAAATATATATGTGTGTCCTCTATAGCTGGAACACGATCATGTTCGTAAAAGGTACGTACCGTCATATATAAAATATATATTTTATTAATATAAATAATAATTTATGCATTGTAAATAGTTAGGACTTACGGGTGTAACATTATTTCAAACCATTACTAACATAAGGCACATAATTATAATATAGTCTTTTATCAAATAGTGCATGGCATTGACACTTAAATAATAATTATGAATTATTATAATTATTATGAATTATTATTATAATTATTATATAGGTTAATTTAAGCTCTCTGGGATAAGACAAAAACCCTCAGTTTGAGAGAATTAAGCCCATTGCATTGTGCTTCAATCTGCATGCCTGGTTTAATTAAACTTTGAAAAATGTTTTGCACAAGCTAAATGAACTTGCCATCAATTATACTGTATAAATATATATTCATTATTTATTTTGCATATTATAAAGTGAATGAAATTTTCACTTTTGTAACGCATATTAAAATATGTCTATACATATATACCTTACTTTTTATCCATCTTATATAATTTATGTATATTATACAATTGGCAAGTGACCATCTCAGCTATGTACTTGGCACTTGATCGCACTTCTCCAATGCTAACATGCATTGAAATTGAAAGCCAATGAAGGACAAAGTAATGTTTTTTTTTTTTTTTGCCTATTCGATTAAATTTATCATAACAATATTTATGTTCATAATTTATTGAAGAAGAAAGTAGTAAAATAGAAAAGAAATTGAATTAATTGGTTTTACAGTACAAGATCTCTTCGTAAATTCACAATCGATCGATTCATGAATCAATAATATAAGATGAATCGTCTGCATCGATCAATGAGATAACATATAAGGGTATTAAGGGGGTATATTTACGAACAGACCTCTGTAGTTAATTATAAATTTGATTGCTTCATTTTATAGATCACTGTTTTTATTAACTATTAAACCTCTCTAAATTTAATTACAAAGGGTTGTAATAAAGACGTAATATAATGTGTTTCACAATCGTTTCATGTATTAAGAATCAGACAAAACATGATGAACAGGGGACATAAATTTCATCTTAATATTCTCGGTTCTGAAAAACATTTGACGTGCAGATATATTAATAAGTATTATGACGATATTTGATGACGCGCCGCAGGAAACCTTCAACTTTGCGCCAACTCACACGGTCCATGCTGCGGTCTCGCGGCGATCCAGTGAGTGTCTCACGCATGCACCATCCACATCCTTCCTCTTATTATTATGTTGATTGCTACCTGCCCAGCTACTGCTATACTGCGGTGTGAAACAATTATCTTTTAAGACAAAAAAAAAAAAGTGGAATTTTTTTCTTTTTTTCTAAACAAATATTTATTTATTAACCTTGAAAATTGTTTTAATAGGTCTCACAATAAGACTGGCATACATATTAATTTTCATTGTTGCTCTGAATACCAGGGGCGGATCCAGCCGGCGGCTCTGGGGGGGGGGGGGTGCCCTATCTCGCAATGTTAAATTTTGGGGTGGGAGGGGGGGCGACGGGTGGTGGGTGGTAATACTTTCAATGTATTTTGGGACCTTTTGGGCCCCCCCTGGATCCGCGCCTGCAGAATACTGATAATAATGTCAATTAATTATATATTATATAGTTTAAATTTTATAAATGCTAACGATAAATAAGTTTAGTACTCTCTATACGATTATTATAAATTGTTCAAGTTTCTTCGTGTTGCTTAGTATGCGCATACGGTTTTAAAATACTTTGCACATCCACAATATAATTAATCATCATAAAACAACAAAAAAGAAAATTTTATATTAATGACAACAATATATATGACTGTTTTTAAATTCACGAATCACTTATTGTTGTCTAAATTAGTATACCATTTCAATTATACAATTTTCATTGCTATTATCAGGGATGATCTATTCCCTAGCTGCTATTATATATAATGTTGAATCTTCATTTCAATCGGTGTAGAAAATAAATATGAAAAAATGTATTAAATAATATTCCATATATCTTGGAACAATTAGATAATTTATGATGTACTCGCATCACAATTCTCACAAGGTCTTGGTGCTGTTAATAGTAAGAAAGAGATTTGGTGCAAATATTTATGTTGGTGATAAGATGCGACCTAATTAAATTGGTCCATTAATTAGCACGATGGTTTGAACTCCTTAATTGCTAAAAGATTTTTTTTATTTTTATTTGCCCACTGGAGATGATCAAGTCTCGCGCAAAAGCACCCACAAAATCGTCGATTGACAAGAGGTGATGAGAGTAAAATATTGGCTCCATAGCTTATTTAGAGTTCGGACCTAATAACCAACGAGGTTAAACACGCCTTGGCGGTGGGAACAATGTACGAACCCCACTTTTCCATTGTTATAACCTCGGCCCCATCCACATGCATGCGAAGAGAACAATAATTAAACTTAATAAGCTAAATCAGATATAGTGAAATGAAACAATGAAAAATAATTTCCTCAAAATCAAAGTAGTTCGTGCCCAGTTTGTTTAAGGAAAAATTCATACACATGTATTATTATTACTATATATTTTTATATAAAGAAAGAGCATGTAATTGATAATTAAGGTGTAGAACCTATTTAAAAACAACAGCAAAAATAATAATAATAATAATCAGAAAAACAACATGTATATCAAGCGTAAAATCATATATTTGCTTCGATGCACATGATTTTCTTTGATATTTTATTTTATTATAATATATTTTTTGTTCTACAATTACAACAAATTAACGAAGTGTCATCAATATTATATTAACAAAATTATTGTAACAATTTTGCGCACAAAGACTTGTCTTATTTATTTTTACCGTTAATTTTTTATTGGTATTAAAAGATGAAAATTGATTTGGAATGGTTATATATATAAGAGGATAGCCAATTCTATATTATAGATACACTATATAACCGCATGCATACCAACAATAGGGATAAAAACACCATCGTCACGAGCTGGTAAGCAACAATTACGTGATTCTTACCGTGTCCGACACTTGATACACATTAATAGTTAGGCCTGAGTGACGTCATCAAGTTGTCGTATGGCCACGCGACCCACCGGCGAATCGCGCAGTTATCTTTTGTGTCCATACACAGGCTGCAGAGACAGATATGGTAACGTAACTGCGTATTTGATATAGCTATATGCAAAATATCGAGCTCAAGACTAAAATATATAATGATCTAGACCTTACAATATCATATATTGATCGTAGGGTCGGATTGAGTGTATATATAGTGGAGAGCTCAGTTGGGGATCCAAATCAACACACCAATTAGAGGGTCTGTAGGGCATGGAGAAGGATGGTACACCAAACCAGAGGAGGGTGCAATCATCATCAGGGATCCCCGATCTATTCTAATGGCCAATCCGACCCTGCATATCAAATTCTTTGGTAAAGGAAATTTTATTGTGCTTATTAAAAACAAGTTGTTATACAAATTTATAAAGAATGGATTATATAATGTATATTAAACGGGAATTTAAAATAATTAAAACTTATAATAGAAAGTAATATTAAGAATTAATTATTAGATTTATCTATTAAAGTTATATATAACAAAGAAATTTATTATTTTTATAAAAAAAATATAATATGTATTATATAAAGTTGAACTGACAGGACGACCCCTATAAAAAATATATATATACCTAATTTACAGTCGGAACTAGACCAAGTAAATATATTAGTAACCATCTGTCCTTTACGAATTTAGATATGGCTTTTATATTTACAAAGTTAATAAATAATTACATTTTTTAATAATTCTTGTAAAAAAAAAAAAAAAAAATCTTTGTTGTTTTCAATTGTATTTATACCGTACGTTGCACAATACTCAGAGAGAAATGTGTAGAAATATGAGACATTTTCAAGGAGAATTTGATTGAGAATATGAAAAAAAAAGGAACTTTACAACTTTTTTTACTTGTTTTTAAAATATGCCGTATATTTTATTAAGTATATAATGAATATCAAAAGCAATATAAGTAATAATTATAAATATTTACAAGCGAAATTTTACAGCGCCGTTTAACATGACGCATGTTTTATTTTCTTGTACCCGGCAAATCTGCATGATATTGCTTATACATTATAAATATGTTTGTATTTTTTATATTTATCATATTACATATTTTCTCACGGGGAACTTAAAAAAAACAGATACGTCTCCTCCATATGCCATAATTAAAACAGCTTGAAAGATATAGTGTGGTTTATTATAATATTTATTATAATTTTATACGATATATATAATGATAATGAAAGATTTTATGATAAGTAAGTTCCGTTACTACGTATATTATATCCACATCATATCTTACATGTATATGTACGCAGAGATCAGATTTCATTAGAGCTTAATTATATTATCATAGCTATATATATTATATATAGGTAATTCATAAATGTGCTTTCTCTGATTTAGGGCACATAATATAATATTAAATAATAATGATATAATGTATTAATGATCATCAGAAATGATGGTCATTATTATAGATTATATATTTAAAGTAGGGCCGGTATTAACAGTACAGTTTGTTTTTGTTCAAATCTGGTGCCACATAATATATATATATATATATATATATATATATATATATATATATATATATATATATATATATATATATATATATATACTAGGGTGGGGGGGGGGCCTTTACGAAAAGGCCCCAAATCAAGCATGCAGTCAAGTTTTACACTGCCAGTCGAAATTTTTCAAAAAAAGTTTCAACGGGTTCGAAGAAATTGCAGGGATTTGAATAGGGAGCATGGATTTGATAATAATCATGTTGTGAAAAAATTTGCATCAAGAAATTTAAAGAAACAAAATATAAAATAAAAATAATAATAAAAAATAAATAAATAAATAAATAAATAAATAAATAAATAAATAAATAAATAAATAAATAAATAAATAAATAAATAAATAAATAAATAAATAAATAAATAAATAAATAAATAAATAAATAAATAAATAAAGCGAAGATACAGTACCTCTGAGTCGAGCAGGTCCACTTTCTTTTGTCGCGATTCGTTACAAAGTCGTCAGCAACAGAAAAGCGAGACTTGGAAGGTGGGACTTCTTAATCGGATGAAACCGGGCATATTTTTAGGCGTGAGACGCTTAATTGTAACAGGATTCGACGAGAAAACACCATGTCAATTGCGTAAAAAAAGTTATTCGGGAAAAGGATGCGTTTCCTATGTTATCCTTATGGGAGGAGGTTGCTTCACGTTCCCCGCTTGCCTGGGCTAACCCTTCAAGTCGGCAGCGTAATCTAAGCAGTTTCTAAAAGGCAAGAATTGTGGGCAACTTTCATACTGCGCGAATTTTTCGATTTCCGATGTCGAAAAAAGTTATTCAGGGGGAAAAGTGGTCGATTTTTAGCCTTCGTAAACCCTATGTTCCCATGCGATTTTTTGAGTTTTTCGAAAATCGAAAATTTGAGCCAAGGGTCAGTTAGCACTTGCCAAGAGCTTTCCGAAAAGGTCTCAAACTCGTTCTTAGTCGAAAAATTGCCCAAACTGTTGGGGGGGTTCACAAGATTGAGGCTAGCGAAAGAGCTTTTGAAAATTCCCCCTCTGGAGGGGGCCCAAGGGACTCCAGGGGCTCAAATCAACAATTTTCGGAAAGCCCGTTTAATTTGAGTCCTGATAGGTCCCAATATAAAAACGGGGGGCTCCTTTGGGGCCCCCGTTCTGGGGCCCGAAAAAAAAAGTTGCACCCCTAGGGGTTTTTGGTGCCATACTGTACGGATCCGGCCATTGCACGGTAAGTATGCCTCGGAGGTGCCATGTTTGTATTTGGCGAAGCTGCGTCGTTTGTCGAGACACACTTTTGCTGTGAGGACCTCCGCCGTAGCTCTTAAATTTAATGATTTAAGGCGGGGGCCGTAAAACACCTTTTTTTCGAGGTCCCAAACTTCCTGGGCCCGCAACCGTTGAAGCAAAACAGATAGGAGGGAGCTCACATAAAGCTAAAAGATTCCTGACACAGTCTTCTAAATGATTCGACCAAAAAAAACTTGAATTTTCAACTTTAAATACGTTTTTCAGCGAAAACCGCAAAAACGGTGATTTTTTTCGAAAAAAACGCCGAAACGGCCGTAAAAAATTTTCGGGGCAAAAATTCGAAAAACAAAAAATAAAACTTTTGCGCATATCCCTGAGGTACATTTCGGCCATTGAGACTTAAGCTGTAACTCTCACACAGTGTCCTGGAACCGAGTGCAAAGTTTTTTACATTATCGCTTATGGCGGGCGAACGGTGCGCCGGACGCCATCTTGGATGGCAAAAAGTAGGGGTAACGCATGTCACCTAAAGCCGTTTTTGGGGTCAAAACGTCATTTTTTGGAAATTTTTGAAATTTCGGGATTTTTGGAAATCCCCCCCGGGAAATTTTGGGAATTTTTGGATTTCGAAAATGACGGGTGGCCTCCGGGCCCCTCAAAGATTCTTGACAATGCATTTCAAATCATAGATTTAGTGCTTTTAATACAATATAACTAGGGCGGGGGGGCCTTTACGAAGAGGCCCCAAATCAGTGTGCAGTGATCATTTGCAATGCCAGTCATCATTTTCCAAAAAAAGTTTCATCGGGTTCGAAGAAATTGCAGGGATTTTAAAAAAGGTCATGGAAATGAAAATAATCATGTGGGGAAAAAATTGGCATCAATAAATGTAGAGAAATAAAAAATAAATAAAAATAGTAAAAAAAACATAATAAATAAAGCGAAGATACAGTACCTCTGAGTTGAGCAGGTCCACTTCCTTTTGTCACGAATCGTTACAAAGTCGTCAGCAACAGCAAAGCGAAACGTAGAAGGTGGGACTTCTTAATCGGATGAAACCGGGAAAGCGGAATTCTGAAGGGGGACTTTTTTAATCGGATGAAACCGTGAAACCGAAAAGCGGAAGGGGACTTATCAGAAGGAACCTGGTAGCGGACATTGATTTAAAATAAAATCAGTGGCCATTCACATTTTACCTTGCAAGTCTTGGTATCTGAGTCAACCTCGCTAGTCGGCGGTCAGAAAACGAATGACTGTTGAGAACGTCAACGACATTCTTAGAAATTTTGAAATCGTGTCCTCTCGCCGTTCCCAACAAAGCTTGTTTACCCGTTGCCATGGCAACGACGATCCTCAAGCTGTGACGTCATGCACATTACGAAGCCTCTCGAATGTTGGCGGGAAACCGTTCAAACCGCGGTGCACGCGCGATATAATATGCATGAAACGTGTTTCCCACCCAATAATGATCGCCAGCAGCTTTAAATCGTGCCGCCCGCTTTTTTTTTTAATTTTCCACCTTCTCCGTTCATTTCCAGTTCTCGAAAGAACTAAATTCGAGTTTATGGCATAATTTTACATGATACTGGACTGTAGAGGGAAGTTTTATATATATGGCTCGTAACGCGTAAGAATAAAAAACATGCGTTCGTCACGGGTCCGCCCTTCATACGCAGCTCGGCTCCTTCGGAGACCTCGCCTAACCATACAATGGAATTAGATGGTGTTTGCTTGCTGAAATACAGCTCGGCTCGTTCCTCGCCTCGCTTAAAATTCTTGGATAGATGCGTGCGGGCAATGAATAAATTGCAAACTCATACGCAGCTCGGCTCGTTCCTCGCCTCGCTAAAAATTGAATATAAAAAAAAAATATTGATCTGAGCGTTAAATAATGGTCATTTTCAAACTCCAGGGATGTTTTTACCTATAGAAAGTTAATTTATTATTTTAATTACCCATAAATAACACCTGTACATTGAAATCATGCATGAAATCCCAGCATAATATAGTGCATATACGAAAAATTGGTATTTCGCCCGCCGCCATCTTGTTTTTCGAGATAGGCGAAATCCGAGGCCAGATTCGTGATCAGCGTGGTCGATGTAGTCAGAAACCGTTGAAAACTCAACTTTGATTTTTCCCCCTATCTTCCCCATGTATAAGCGGTGAGAGATTCTGAAATTTTTGTCAAAAACATAAAAGTCCAAAAATCTCGAGAACTTTGGGTCGCAGCTTAAATCTGAAGAGTGCATCTTGTCCGGCTCCAAAAACTGGTCTAGAAAAGTTGGACAAATAATTTTTCGGGACTCACACTTTCCCGAAATCCGAATTTTGGATATCGAAAAATTCGTATCTTTGATCGGGCCGCGTGGGCCCCCTATGTGCCGGAAAATTCCCAAATTTGGTTTTTGGGCATTGTTTTGGGTCCCCTACAACCTCCCGTCGAGAGTTTGCTCGAAAAAAAATTCCTTTCCCGAGTTTGGCGCAACCCGTAAAAAACGGGTATTTCGGCCGGCAGATCCGCCCGCAATGCTAATCAAAAGGCCCCATGTTATTCTTATGGGGATTCGAGACCCAACTTCCGTTTTCGAAAAAACGCACTTCCTTTGGTTGCAGGGGGTCGAGTCGGGTATCAAATTGAAATGCACATGGTCTAAAGTCCATAAAGTGTCATTAAAAATTTGTGGGACGTTGCGCTCAGCCGCCATATTGGATCCAAAACGCGTATTTTCGAGGGGGGCCCTGCGGGCCCCGTGGGTCCCACATTCTTGAAATGCATATTTTTAGGCGTGGGACGTTTAGTTTTAATAGGATTCGATGAGAAAACACCATGTCAATAACGTAAAAAAAAAGTTATTCAGGTAAAGGATGCGTTTCCTATGTTATCCTTATGGGAGGAGGTTGTTTTGCATTCCCCGCTCGCCTGGACTAACTCTCATAGTTGGCATCAATTTGAAAAAAGTTTCTGAAAGAAAATGAGTGTGGGCAACTTTCATACTGCGCGGAATTCTCGATTTCAGGTGTGCTTAAAAGTTATTCGAGGGGGAAAGTGGTCAATTTTTAGCATGCGTAAACCCTATGTTTCCATGCGATTTCTCGAGTTTTTCGAAAATCGAAAAATCAAGCCGAGGAAAAGTTAGAAAAGTTAGGACTTGTTAAGAGCTTTCAGAAAATGTCTCAAACTTGTTCCTAGCCGAAAAATTGCCGAAAATGTAGGTGGGTTCACCAGATTGAAGCTAGCGAAAGAGCTTTTGAAAACCTCCCCTCTGGAGGGGGCCCAAGGGGCCCCAGGGACCCAAATTGATAATGGTCAGATAGTCCGTTAAATTTGGGTCCTGATGGGTCCCAATACAAAAACAGGGGGCCCCTCCGAGGCCCCCTTAATGGGGCCCAAAAATAAAAATTGCAACCCTAGGGGTTTTTGGTGCCATACTGTACGGATCCAGCCATAGCACGGTAAGTATGCCTTGGAGGTGCCATGTTTGTATTTGGCGAAGTTGCGTCGTCTACCCGGACACACTTTTGCCGTGGGAACCTCCGCCGTAGCTCTAAAATCTAATGATTTAGTGCGGGGGCCGTAAAACATATTTTTTTCGAGGTCCCAACCTCCCGGGGCCCGCAGCCGCGGAACCAAAACAGATAGGGGGGAGCTCACATGAAGCTAAAAGATGCCCGACACAGTCTTCTAAACGATTTGGCTAAAAAAAAAGTTTAGATTTCCAAATTTAAATGATTTTTTCGGCGAAAACCGCAAAAACGGCGATTTTTTTCGAAAAAAACACAAAAACGGTCCTAAAAAAT
Organism: Siphlonurus alternatus; assembly: GCA_949825025.1. NCBI lineage: Eukaryota > Metazoa > Arthropoda > Insecta > Ephemeroptera > Siphlonuridae > Siphlonurus > Siphlonurus alternatus. The sequence goes on along the minus strand of OX463788.1, from coordinate 60,904,496 downwards.
TTTCAGGGCAAAAATTCAAAATTCTGTCTTGTAAATTAAAAGATCTTGTCTCGATCTACATTTCGCACATTGGGACCGAAGCTCTATCTCGCGAAACGGAGGCTAAACATCAAATGGAAAAATTTAACATTATCGCTTATGGCGGGCGAACGGTGCGCCGGACGCCATCTTTGAAGGCAAAAAGTAGGGGTAGCTTATGTTACCTAAAGCCGTTTTTGGGGACAAAACGTCGTTTTTCGGAAATTTTTGAAATTTCGGGAATTTTGGAAATCCCCCCCGGGAATTTTTGGGAATTTTCGGATTTCAAAAATAACGGGTGGAGCCCTTCGGGCCCCAGCCGGGACGCGCCCTGCGGGCCCAGCGGAGGGCCCTCCGGGCCCTTGAAAGATTCTCGACAATGCATTTCAAATGACAGGCGCTAGTACTATTATAAAATGTAATATATATATATATATATATATATATATATATATATATAAATATATATATATATATATAAATATATATATATATATATATATATATATATATATATATATATATATATATATATATATATATATATATATATATATATATATAATATATATATATATAATTCTACATATTATGTATAATTATGTTACGCGACAGTTAAGCGCTTAAAAAAAATTAAGGTTAATGCAATATTTCTACCATTTTGCACTCTATTTTTTTAGCATGCTTATTCAAATTATGTATAATTCTTTATTATATAGTATTCATTGTAATAGTAGCTTTTTTGGGGTTTTCAAGAACAAGTTTATCATGCAGTAACCATTGACGAAATTTAAGACGAAACCATCAAATCATGCTCCAGGCACGGATCCAGATGGTGGCGGTGGGGGGGGGGGGGGGGGGGGGAAGGGCTGCATTATCGCACCCCATTTCTCCCGATTAGTTTAATTTTTTTAACATTGACCTTATGGGGCCAGCACCGTTCCGAAATTTTGTTCAGAATCCACGCCTGCACAGATGATGCTCCATATAATTATTTTGCCTTTACATCAACGCTGTATATTGATAACGAGTTAATTTATATGCATATCCGATCTAATGGTATTAAATTTAATGTAATCATAAATCGTGTCCTTACCACCTGCAGCCTGCAATTTTATGGCCGTTCTGCACTTAATATACAGCAAGAAAGAATTACAATTTAATCTATAGCGTATACGCTATGTACTGTACTTATTAAGTGAATAAAAAATAAATAAATAAAAAAATTAAAAATTGACTCTGTAAACTCAATTGGTAGTAAATAAGAGTTGTTGTAAAAAGAAGTTATGCTTTTAAAGTGTAATACACATGCAGGTGTGGATGCTTTTTTTTATCTTGTTCTGCATGCCAACCAATCTGACTTATTTCGTTGTCTTTTATGTCATAATATAAATTGTTTTTATGTCATAATATAAATTGTTATGTTCTATAAATACATATATATTATATTTAATTCAGTCAATCTGATTCCTTTTCTAATATTTAAATATAAATTATACTTTTACGTTTTGATTCTGTATATTATTTTGTTATTATCATATTTTGCGTGCCATGTGCTGTAAATTATATATAATTTACCATCTTAATTATCTTAATTTTAAATTGATGAATTTGACGTTCCTTGTTCACAAAATGCTAAAACTCTTGATGTTTACTACATATTTTATTATTTATTTATTCATTGTACATTCAGCCACAAGGGCTGAGGCTATTCAGGGAATTCAATCCCTCTTTAGCCGTAGTATATACATAAATTTTTGTTGAGATTTTTAGAAGAATAGAACATGAGATATATAATTATAATTACATAGAAAAAAAAAATACATGAAAAAAATAGTTTACCCTAAGATTCTAATACAATATGGTATATACAATCTATTTATATAATGCTGTAGAACAAAAACAGGTGGCACAAAAAATGTAGTGGCACGTGATGTCTATACGTTATCTGAAACAGAGGGACTTTAGAATTTTTGTTGACGTGCATGATCACAGATACATATTTTAAGTCATACGTCTATTATCTGAAGAAATATGCAAATAATATATGATAAAAATTGTCTGGGTCAATCGTATACTGTATGTCCATCAAAATTGCAAATCTCTCTGTTAATTCTCAGCTGTAAATAGCAAGTGAGGCAGGGGTAAAGTTCGTGCTGTCAAAAGGGGTACAGACTTAGTAGTTTTTGACCATGAATGTATTTGATCAAATTTTGTGATTACAGCGGTGGGAGTTGTTTATTAGTAGCGATGACTCCGGAAGCTTGGGGTAGGTCGCTTCAAGATGAACGATGTGAGAGAAGGGCGAGCGGGTTCAGATGAGAGCAAACTAGACCAGTTTACAGTAGAGCAGTGGAACATGGGAAAGTTGCACGAAGGCTAAGCTAGTTATGGTTCGTCTGGATCATGACATAATTAATTAATAATATCGTAAGCAAACATGCAGCGTCAAATTATTGCGTGAATCACGATACTTTATAGAAAATTAATTTCAATTATATTTTATCATGTGATATTTTCACTTGACTATACGTTAATTACGTATATACAGTATATATATATATATACATTAAAAAAAAGAAAAGAAGTCATATTACAGTTTAATTATTTCTTCATCCAGTATATTTTAATAATTTTTATTTGCTATAATTTAACCCTGAGTTTATTATTCATATTAACTTGGCAAAATTATATTCAATAAATTACAAATTTTGGTCTAGAAATGAAATTATATCAGTGTATTGATATCGATTTCTTGTTTCGCTTTTTTCTCCCTTTACATATACACCATATAATATCGTAAAGCAAAATTCTATGCATGCAAGTTGCAATCGGAAAGTGTTTTTTTCTACTTCATTTTAATTAATTAATTATTTAATTACGTATCATATATTCATATATTTTTTTCTCATATATTTTGGATGTATAAAAAGCAATATGAAACATATTTATTACCACGTAATGGCCATGGAAACTATTTTCCTATGTTTGGGAATTAAATATTTACAAGCGTTGTTTTGGTCTACGATTTTAAGCATGTTGGAGACGTTAACAAACTATGACAACACATATTTCAGAGTCATGCAGAGAGATTTAGAGAGATTATTTACAGTAATCATGCTCGCGAGTTATCATTGCAATCAATTAGAAATTAATATATCACGGAACACTACAATAAAATATCCTTGTAATAATATTATATTATACATATAGAGCTAACGACCAATTTCAAATTTTGATTGTTCAGATGAACACATGAATTATTTTCCATGCCCGAAACAATTGATTTACGATCGTTTTGTCCATGTCTGCGTTTACAATTATTTATAAGTAATCACTGTAAAGTGTAAATAAATTTAGTGAGTAAATGGAGGTACAATCTTTGCATGAATAGCGTGGTGTGAACATTATTAACAATTAAATTTCACAGACCGGTTAACAACAAAGATTTAAAAGTTAAATAGCTTTTCTATTGTGACTTGACGCGCGAGTGTGTTTTTAAACATTTGAGGAAGATCCCGTAGATATGCATGATTACATTTACAATGTGATAACATTTTATTTGTAATAATTATGGTGTTTTTCTCAACCAATGTTACTAGGCAATTACTAGAATATTACTGCTGCATGCACTTACAGTTACAAAGTAACAGTTACTATAATTTAGAAATAGTTGCGTCACGATATTAATGTTATAACTACACATTAAGTTACCAGTCGTGATGGTCGTGTTCAAGTTTTTCACTTTACTGTAACAGTTGATCATTGATCGAGTGCCGAGTGTATGTACATTTCAAACTAAACTTTTCAAACACCGGCCTTTCAAAAATTTGATTAATTGTTATTGACTTGCTTATCAGTAAATAATGTAAAAATATATTTCCTTTCAAATTCAAATATTTATTAATCTCACATAAAAGACATATCAGCATAACATAAATATATAGTGAATAATATTATTTAAATACTCTCGTAAAAGTCATCATTTTCATACACATTATTGTCATATAAAAAGTTTTCAGTATATGCATTTAAATTTTCTTCACTTTTAATATCACTGGGGAGATAATTATATATATATATATATATATATATATATATATATATATATATATACATATATATATATACATATATATATATATATATATATATTGCATGGGCAGTATGGGCACTATACATTAGTCCATTTTCATAAGCCGTAGTTCTATGTCACTCAAATCGAAAAAAAAAAAATTAAAAAAAAAATTAAAAAAAAAACTTAAAAAAGTTGTAATATATATATATATATATATATATATATATATATATATATATATATATATTATTAAAATCTCTAGCCATTTGTTATACGAAAAAGATTAAAAGTATTAATCAAAGTATATGTTAGTGATATATTTTTTATTTTGGACTTGAATTAAAAGGCAACATGCCCATTAATTTAGTTTGTTTAACTTACAAAGTACATTATTTGACTTTTACCCTTCCCCATTTTTCCTATTAACCTTTTTTTCTTTGCTACACTACAAACTACAATGATGATAAAAAAATATATGTTTTAGATGGTAAAATTTTAACAGCAAAATGCTGCATAATATAACATGGAACATGGAAATAACATTTGAGACCTTATATCATTATTACATAAAAAATATATATATTTATTATACATTGTATTATATAATGCGATAAAAACAAGACATTGTAGTCGCGGTAACCAGTTATATCAATTACTTACGTTTCTTGTATACATATAATATTATGAAAAAAGTATATTTTGAAATGAATTATTATTATATTTAATATATATTTATGTAATCAAAATAACAAAGCATATAATATATATAATAAATGCATTTAAGATTACATAGTTCTTCATCATTCCATTGCAAGCATGCAGTATATGCAGGATCAAGTGGAATATAGCCCGAGGCAATTAATTGTTACGGCATTCAAGAGGGGTCATTAACCTTACCAGCAGCTTCTTCTTCTTCTTCCTCTGCCGTCCATCGTATATTATATACTGGACCCTGTAGGTCACTACTAGCATGCAGCACAGACGGATAGACGGCATCTCACGGTTTATACCTATACCTTATACACTCACCTGTATGAACATGTTATTAAATAAGGACTGTTTTACTATTCTTTAATGCTTAGGATACAGATATATTTTAGTGCATCTATCAATGTATGGACCATACTTTTGAGAGTTGTTATATAGACAGTTCTGTTGTATACGTATATTTACACACCGTAAATAGTGTAGTGGGGTATTTATATTTACAGGTTACACATGTGAATGTAATTAACGCTTACACGTAAAAGAAAAAAAGTGTTATAAGGTTATAACTGATATTATAGTGCGTTAAAAATTAATTTTTTACATTCTCTATATAATTTAATTATAATCTTTAAATTTTTAAAATGTAAAAAAAAAAAAAATTGTATTTAAATGTTTTTAATTAATAATTTTCTATATTATACAATAATACTTTTAATTGTTTTACCATGGTTTTAATGCGGAAGAAAAGTCGATGCATTATAACATTAAAATGTAATTACTTATTTTTATAATTTGAAATTTTTGATGCCTTTAATTCAATTAAACTTTTGGTATTCAATTTAATTAATTTTTTTATTATTATTATTTTCCTTATTCTATTAATTGTTATTATCAATTTTTACCTATTTTTAAATTCATTCATGAGTTTGTGATTGAGTGTATACTATACTAATTATATAATTTATATATATTCTCTGAATTCTTTCTCTTACCCATTTACATACAGCAGGATATGATACATTGAAATAACTGTGCGTATACATGTAAGCAATATGAATTAAGGCGTAACTAGTTTTATTTGAGAGTATGCTTAGCTTAATTTTGTATGCCATGCAATCCTTAATTGGATTTCGTGTCGTTTTACCATTTTCAGTAGTACCGCAAGGCACGGACGGACGGGGCAAGCTTTTAAAACAGGAAACTCACTCATTACCGTCTTGTGATGTAAGTTAATTATATTCTAAAATAGCAAGCGCTTCCTGTCTTTGTTCTAGTAAAATATATATTTTGTGGTGGCTCTGAGAAGAAGCGACTAACAACAAAACAACACCTTTTTATTTTTAGTATTTTATCTTGAAAGTCATAATTTGATTATTATTTTTTTCGTTTCGTTTCTCGAACTACAAGCTTTTTATTCTATAATTTCTAATTTGAACTCGTTTTTATTTACTTATACATAAATCGTGTGACATGCAATATTCATTTCTATTCTTTTATAAAAAATTATGATTTTCATTTCTTAAATTAAAGAAAGCAATGCTCAAGACTAGGTTACTTGAGATTTTTTGGCACATATGTATATAATTATTATAATAATTTATACAATTTAATCACATTATTTATAATTTATTGCAGTTTTTTCATAATTTTGATAAACATTTCTGTGACACTTGTGCATATAGTAGAGATCATTTGGTGTTAGAAATCAATTCGTTTATTATGTGGCTTTCAAAACAAAAGGTCCGTTATAGACGTTTTAACTTCGTAACTTTGTGAATTTGAATTTAGTACGTTATCGCTACACAAAAATCAGTAATAAATTCCCCATTAGACTCTGATATGCATAAAATTATATTTTTTTCAAAAATTTGCAAGCTCAAACATCATAGAATATGTATTTTATCGTTAAGGGACAAGAAAATAATTGCTATAAAACAAATCAATCGATCATAAATTATTCGTGTCCCTAAAATTATACTCATTCATATTGAGTGACAATAAAGTGTATAAAAAGTTTAGGCCAAGGCCAGCGTTCCACTTGCCTACCTGTTAACATCAACAAAAAGTAAATTATATTTCAATGTTCCTTTAATGCAAACCTAATAAATTAGTTTAAATTCAAATATTTATTCATCTCACTTACAAGACAAGTCAACGTCTAGTATCCATTGTGTGGCATAAAAATATATATTATTCACTTTTAAAAATCGTCAATACTGTATATACAATAACTTACACATTATAAAGCAATTAGATTTTAATGATCGTAGATTATTGCTAGCTAACACAGTCTAATTGTAACCAGTTGAAACTGATCGTGGCGATCAATTAATCAATATTCACAAACAAGCCCAAACTTGTTCGTGACTGTGAGAGTGACAACATGCATGACACTACATGAATATGCTTTTACAATTCCTACAAGCCCTTTTTTTAAGCCATTAATACAATTATTTTTATTTTTTTAATTGATATAATTGATAGACATCTTATTGTTAGTATTTACTGAAATCATAGTATGTATACTCTAAAAAGTAGCTGCAATTATATTTTTATTATCATTTTATTATATTATATCATTGGAGCAAATTAATTTAGTTTAATTAATTGTTAATTGTCACTTTCCATCTCAGCTTCACACAACAAGTATTAACGTGTTTTCCCAGCGTGCTTCCACGGTAACAACGAGAAGACGAAGCGGAACAAAAAGCAAAATAATTTTGTTAGCAAATTCTCAAATCTGTAACTAAAATGTTCCGCTTGGCTTTGGGATTTAAGTGCGGAACTTTGTAAAAAAAATATTCTGCCATATTAGACACATTTCAGCGTCAAAAATAAAGTCGTTGATTTGTGACTTAAAAGTTGAGAGCATAAAGTTTATAGTTATAATGTTGATTATAATTCTATTATTCTATTATATTATAATTCTTAGTTAAATTTTTATCTAATAATATTGCACTTACAGCAATCGATTGCCTGAGTGACATTACCTTTCACATAAAAATTAATTTATTAAAAAACAATGGAGATTAATTTTTGTACATGAAATGTGATTGGTTCCAAGCAATTTGATATACTTTATTTTTTCTTAAATAATATTCCTGAAATTGATGGTATTAAAAGAAATTACGTAGCCCTATCAAGTGATCTTTATTAAATTCATTCAATTTTACTACAGGTTTGATATAATGTGATTTTTAGCATTCGCAAGAAGTATAACATCTGCATTCAATGGTGAATTCTCTTAAAACTTAAATTTTAATTTAACTATTATATAAATATTATGATAGGTGACATGTTAAAAATAAGTTTGACTCAAGTTTCAATTTTTTTAATTCAAACTTGAGGACTTAAGGGATATATGACTAGAATAAGGCGCAAAGTATGCAACGTACCGGCGCGCAAACCTGAAAACTGTGACGTAGAAACTCCCTAGTTATAACAGACAACAACTGCCTGATATCATAGTTTGAGAGCCAAGGAGTGGTTGGCTATAAGTTTTAGTAACACGTTTGAAATTAGCGGGTTTTTCTACCCGCTAATTTCTAGATTTCTAGTTTCTAGTCTAGTATAATTTCTAGTATAGGTAGTTTTATACCTATAATATCAGTTTACTTTAAGAGTTAAAATCGAAAATACAAATTTATTGCATGAAAATTTCGCCTGCTAGGCAGTTTCGGGCAGTTTCTATGTCACGTTTTGGCGCTAAATTCAAAAGAAGGAGGATCTTTAAAAAATTCCCATGTATCCAATTTTGAAAATTGAAATTTTTTGTTTTGGGACATATGATAGACCAGGAATCGTATCATAATCATAAACCAAATTGTAAAAGTATTAACTTACGTCAGTTTCTTGTCTCGATCATTAATATATATATATACGCCGGCCTGATTACGTCGACCTGCAGTGGAATCATGGAAATCTCAGAAATTTATAATTAATATTACAGATATAAAACTCAGTAAACACAGGGTGTCAAAAATGTGTTGTACCGGCACTTTAGAGTGTTGGCACAGTACTGGACCAATAGTTTTAGCACTGCATGGACCAAAATACTCTGGACCGACAGAGTTGTGTTTATTGGGCCGGGACAAAATTGTATTGCTTGGTGGATAAACAAAAACAAATATATTTTAAAAGTTCAGCTTAATTTTAGTAAACAGACCTTCATTATTAGTATAATATATATAATAAGCTCTTAGGGGTGTATCCTTGTAATATATATATATATATATATATATAGTCCTTAGTTTATAAGTATATGTTTTTCAGTAGTATGCAGGGTTAAAATTGTCGCGTGTATGTACAATTGAGTGAAATCAAGAAATCTAAAAGTATTTAGATACTTTTGATGGCATGGTTTCAAAAAAATTAAGCCGAAAAATCTAAAGACACTTTTTGCATGTTCTGTTCTATTCCCGATCAGAAAAAGGGTTCCATTGGACTGGAACATACCAGGTATTACGACCTTGATTGTTGATCTCTAAAAAGATAAAATACAAAAATCGGTCACGCAGTCAATGTCAAAGTCTTCACTAAAATAGTTTACATGTGCACATGCAGCGAATGCACTGGCGACCACACCACGATGCGGGTGCCAACTCAGCTGTAATGTACCAGTGCCGTGTATATTTTGTCTGTTTGCAAATAATTATGGGACGAGCACATTTCACTGTAATGCCTTCATTGCTGTTTCTAGCAATAAGCAATTAGGTCTGTCTTACTGCAAAATATATAATTTATAATATGTATTATATTATTTATCTGGCATAACGACAGGACCAAGCAAGCAAAAGTTAGACGTGCTGCAAATACATAAATTTTATCCGGACATACCATCATGCATGGTCGCCGAGAACAAGCAACCATACTTCCTTTAAAGTAACCTCCAACTATTCCTAATTAGTTATGCATAATTTAAGGTTTAAAACTATACAACTACCAGCATGATGTGAGATTATATGAGGGTATATTATTGTAGAATAAAATGTTAAAATTTATTATAAATAAATATTAATGGAGGCGATTCATGGCAGAGTTATCTCCATACAGTTATCCACAGCTTTCTCACTATCCACGCGGATAGCGCCAGCCTAATTCAATAAAACTAAACGTGGTTAGTGAGAAAGCTGCATGGATAACTCTCTTCGTGAATCGCGCCCAAAAAATATGATTATATAGATTTATTGGAATTCATTAAATGGCATTGAAGTCAAATTAAAAAACGATACTTGAATATGAGATTAAAAATTACCTTAATTAATTGAAACAAAAATTATTCCTTAATTTTCATTTAAAGTTTATAATATGCATCTTACCAGCAAGTAAAAAAAAAAAAAAAAACATTCAGCATTTAAAAAAAATAACAAAACTGCATTTTGGTACATTTTTTTTTTTTTTTTGCGAAACATTTAGATTATATATTAAAAATTAAAACCAGCAACTGTGTCTGATATTTTTAAGTCAAATTTGTTGCCTTTAGCTCTCACGTTACAACATCACAATGAGTAGGATTGACTGCTTTATTCCATGCAACGAAACATTTCAGCAAGAAGAGACACGCCCACACCTTCCTTCGTAAGCCAATTTAACTGTGTATTGTTATTAAGAAAAAAATAATGTTTCTATTACGACGCAGGTTTTCTTTTGAATGTATTTTTAAAGAATTTTAAATTGCGTCAGCTTGTTAAAAAATACTAAATAAAATTATGTATATAATACATAGTCATTTACCATTTCCTAAGACTGCAGTGACAATAATCCTTATATATATATATATATATATATATATATATATATATATATATATATATATATATATATATATATATATATATACATTATATCATACGTATATGCATATTATATATATGCTCATCTTGATTACCCGTGTTGCAACTAGTACAATTTATTATTTATTTACTTAACGAAGCTATATAATTATTTAGATGAAAATAATATGTTTACATAACTAACTTTTAATTTTCAAAACTTTAATGGCAGACGCAATTAAAAGACTTTTAGCGTGAATTTATAACACAATAAAAAAAAAATACTATATTATATTACATCTTTGTAATTGACGGCCTTACACCGTCTTATACATATTACAGTCGCGTTACAAATTTATGTAATTATGACATTTATAATTTCAAGTAGTTATAATATAATATTTAAATAATTATGCTACTGCCGTTATGAAAATGTGTTAAGAAATTACGTATCATATATTTAGTTTTTTAGTATTGAGTCGAGAGTAAATGTTAGAACATGAATTAAGTTCTCTTAATTACGACGTAAATAATAAATGCAAAAATGCATAATATAAACTTCATGAAGTCACTTTTTTTTTAAAATTTATACTTTTAAATCGTTTTCTTGAAAGTTCTATAATAATAATCTCTTGCACCTATATTAACTAACTATGCATCCATGCATGATGCAGACATAAAAAGTCTTTGATACATAACTTACATTATATAGGTCTGATCGTATAAATGCATAATTGATTCATGAAATAATAATTAGATGAAAACAAAGAAAAGAAACATAAGGGTCATCAAATAATCCTTTTTTTTTCTGATTGTGTATTTACGAACAGACCTATTAGTATACTGATAATTAGTATATTATAATTAGTAATTATTACAACTTATATCTCTTAATTTTAATAATGAATATAATTTTGATGTTACAGTTTTGAACGCACAAGCACCAAGGAATGCCGGGAGAACGTATGCGGAACGTCCACAGTGGTGGTCATGGGGGCCACGGTGAGGGTCGCGTGTGGCCTCTAGATGTGGGGGTGAATGGGGGAGCATCTGACCCCCGAACCCCGCTTGCCTGGCAGCACCGTAACCTCAACTATCAGCATCATCAGCAGCAACAACAACAACAGCTGCAGCAACAACAACAGCAGCAACAGCACGCCATGCAACAGCAGCAAGGGTATCTGGAGCGACTCGCCGCAGCACCTACTGGTCAGTATTTAGTTACCGTCAGGAAACTTTTAGATTGTATCATACTAAGCCTCGGTGCCCTCGGTGATCAAGTATTTATATATAGTGTTTTCCATTGTCTTCTATATTTTAGCGACAAAAAGTCAATTTTATGGCCTACATGCGAGGCAATTAACACAAAAAGGCTATATGGAGGTTAACTTTTTTGTTAAGGAATGTGTTTTATAACACATAATACGCACGTAACCGCACTGGCATGGTGACGGAAAAATCACCTGAAAATTGACTAAATTCACAATCCAGTAAAAAAGAAAATTAATAAAAAATGTAAATAATGTATCACAAGAAAAAAACTATATTTTATAGTAAGACGATTACCAAATCTTCATTAACAATTAAATGTTAAATTTTTTTTTAACAAATTCTGTATATATGCCATAATAAATACGAATGAGCGTTTGTGTTTACCAAAACTTTCATTTACCGACAATGGATGACTGCTAGCATCGATTCAATTCGAATCGACTAGAGGAAAGGAGATATTTTTAAAAATACAATTTTGCATAGAAGTATATAATACACTAAATTTTTAGATGCTGAATTGGTTTCAGTACTTTATGTCAGTACAAAATTGCTCCAGTCAGTACAAAATTTCTCCAGTTTCGTCTTACATTCAGCACTTTTGACCTATAAAACACTTATTCCAAGTACAAATTTGGTACTGAAAAAAGAGAGTCAAAAAAAGTACCACGGACAAAAGCGAAAAAGCATTTCGTAACACGGACGATAAATGTTTTATTACAACAGAGCCGTGAGTACAAGGATCGTGTGTTGTTTGTCCTCAGGTCACGGGCACGCACCACAACACGCGGGACACCAAGTTGGACACCACGTCCAGCAGCAGGGGGCCTACAGTGCAGAGGAGATGGCGCACATGCCTGGTGCGGGAGCCCGAGGACGTCGAGCATCGTCTCCAAGCACCGCCACGAGCGCCACGTCCACGTCCAGTTCATCAGCAGAACGATCACACAAGTACGACAACGCTACGCTGTGAGTTTATGCGTTAACTAAAACTCTGAAACTATGAGATTTTTATTCCAACATTCCAACTTCATAGTAACATACTCGTATATTTATTATTTATGATTATAGGAATCACAGACATCGTCTATTTTAATTATTTTTATAAAATTCAATTGGTTCGATATATTTTATATTAATCTGCATACAAATTTCTCATAATTTTCAGCTAATTGATGAGAGAAAACATTTTTTTTTCGATAAAATACATTCAATTTATTATAAAGCATTTATAAGTGATAAATATTTTTTTTTTATTTCACCCGTACAGATTACGTATTATATTATTACATAAAAAAATATAATTAAGCAGATATATGATTAACATTAATACGTTATATTTATTTGCAGGCCAATGTATGCCGGTATGGGAGGCATCCCTATGTCTACCGGTACTTGGGACGGAGAACCGTGTCCCATACATCATATGCCCGCCATCAACGCGATCCTCTCCCCTCCTCCTCCGCCCTCGGCCGCTATGTTGATGCCCCCGATGACCACCATGTCCCGCCGCGGCACGCCGTCCTACGCTCCCAGCCTGCCTCCGCCTCCACCGGACAAAGGAATCCTTATGCTGCTGCCACCTATGATGAGACCTCGACCCCTCGTCCTGCCCGCTGCTGAATCTGGTCACCCAGAACCTTTGCCAGTAAGGGACCCCAAGGCTTCTAACAGTCAATTTCCAGTAAAAGAAACCAAAGTTAATAAACAACTTGAAGCATCATCAGATTGTCATGGTCATACAGTGGTTTTATGGTTTGTTATTACCATTATTACAATTGGAGTAATATTAGCAGCTGTATTAAGATTTGTTATGGGTTAATAAATTAATAATATTATTTTTTTATTATTATTTAAAAAGACTTCACTTCTTCTTTTTTTCCTTTTTTTTTCTTTTTTTTTTCAAAACTCATAATAAATTTAATAATAATATATTATATATGTGTACTAATATTATACAAAGCTTATGTAATGAATGTTGTATTGCGAAAATTGCATCTCCACTTATCACATACTTGCCTTTTTTTTTTTTTTATTATTTCCAAGTAAATTAAGTATAGAAAGTTCCGCTTCCTCGAACATCGATACATCAGGACACCCTCCCTGCATAGCTGTGCATTACATAATATATATGCTTTTATTTCAGTACATTATTGCACATCATATATTTACAATGGAGTATCGACCTCAAAAATTTTTATAGCAGAAATGGATAGAGGATGAAAAGTTATGTTACTCTGATATTTTTTTCAGATTTTTTAGGGACCAGGAAGTATTGCTAAAAAGTTTTGGCGAGGTCGGGTTCGAATCCACGTCCCTTTTGGGTCCTATCTTTTATTAAGAGAGGCGGCAATTAAAAGGCGGCACCTTTTTCTGTACTTTCAATAATTTTTAAAAAATAGTTACCGCGGGCTCTAAAAAATCTGAAAAAAATCAAAGTAGCATAATTTTGCACCCTCTATCCATTTCTGCAATAAAAAAAATTGAAGTCGGTACTCCATTACTTAATTTGTAATGTGTATTAATTATGTCCATTGATCAACTTACTTCGTGATTAATTCAGCTTGAATTGTATTTATTATAGCAAGCACTGTTGTATATTTATATAAATTAATTAGTATTAAATGTTATATATCAATATATTACAATATATTTTATGCTTAATTAAATAAAATATTATATTTATAAGAATATAAGAAAGATGATGCGCATACTTTTGCCTTATCCACATGATTATGTAGATAAGACAAAAGTATGTGTGTATCTATGTATATGTATATATATATATATATATATATATATATATATATATATATATATATATATATATATATATATATATATATATATATCAAGTGTCCAATATGTGAAAAAGGAATTGAAAATTCTACTATAATATATTTAATTATCAAATATTTACATATTTTCATGTGTTTTATCCCATCTTATTTTTACTTAAAAATAGTACCATGATTATATACGTACGCCACGTACGGTACCACCTAATATAATAAATTAATTATCTTATAATCTTCTAAATAATAATAAATCTTATAGCTCTTGTGAAATGGTCAAATGAATGATTAAATAAAATTATCATACCGTTGAATTATATTGAACTCTATACCTATTACTGTATAAGTTATGCTATAATATATATGAACTAAAATATTGAATAATACGCATATAATTTTAAATTATAGTTGAAGTTGTAACATTTATGAATTGAATTTAATAGAACCAACTCAATATTTTGTGAATACATCAACGGAAAGGTAAGCCAACAGACCGATTACCTCGGTCGTATAATTATGAATATTAAATGTAAATTATAATGTATTAAAAAATTTAATGACATCGATTTGACACATGATATAAACTTACATATGCCTTTTACGCCCTTTTCATAAAAATTACTATAATATTTATATATAAAATTGTAATCAGTAGCACACCACAACCAGGGGCGTAGACAAGGGGGGGGGGGGGGGGTTTAGGTGTTATAACCCCCCCCCCCCTTGAGAGCTGAACCTTAGTAAATTTTGAGAGAAATATAACAAAAAATGGTTATACTCGACGGATACGATTAAGATAAAAAAAAAAATTGGAACAAAAAAATTAACATTTATATCCCCGAAACACATCGTTAATACACCTTAAATTTATTTAAAATGCGTCCACAGTATTATGATTATTTCAGTATACTAATAATAATTATATTATATTGTTATTCATTAATGTATCAAGTTATTCATGTTTTTGTATATGAAGACAATAATTTAAAATATAAAAAAATAAAAAATGTTGTAAACATTCCCCGCATGATGTTCAGCATAAAAATTATATATATGGTATTTTATTATTTTTTAATTATAAATTATATATTATATATATATATATATTACATCTTACAATTAAAATTGCTAGTTTTATTGTCTAATGTATAATACTGTACATATATCTTTAAATTTATTATTGAAGTTAAAAAAATTCGATTTTTTTAAATTAATTGTACAGTCAGTACATCAGTACTGTTTAACGTAATAAATTGATTTTCCTGTTTTGAAAATTTAAAAATAAATATTTTTTCTTGCTCGTACATTAGTACATCGTCTTAAAATGTGGTCTATTTTTTTATGAGAAAAATTAGTGATAAAAATATTGAAACTCCCAAATTTACGATTTACAAATTTAAGAAATTTGCTGTGACTTTTCTTTGAAAAAAATAATAGTCCAAAAAAATCGCGCATCTTGAAACTAGTAAAAATAATATAAAAGTGGGTTTTAGATGAATTACTTGCATGATTAATTATTAACTTGCTAAAATTATTTACTCAAAAAGGTTTATTTATTACGTTAGTGCACGTATTGAAAAGAAATTAAAAAAATGGAGTGCAAAAAATATAAAAAAAAATTGCATCAGGCCATACATTCTCTATAATAGTATTTTTTCATAATTTTACCCTTAAAAGGGGGAGTGTCCTTAAAAAAAATCGCGACTGCGGCGGGCTATTGGGGGGCTACGCCCCCCAAACCCCCCAGTGTGCTGTTCCGATCTCAGTCTTCATCTTGAAGAACCCCCCCTCTCTGGCAAATACTGGCTACGCCACTGACGGCACTGACCACAACATTATTATATACCTCCTAGTAGTGTGAACACGGGCAACACTAATAACCCGGCCCTTGAGGCAGTTATTGCAGCAGGAATCCTGGCGCAATTAAGAGTCGCGTTATAGCAACATGTCCTCGGTACTGTACGTGGGGTCAGTAAGCCCAACTACTAAAATAGCATCTTATACTAAAAACCAGAGCAAAATTGCATGTATTGGACATCTACGACCGAGGTAATAATGCTGCTGGCTTACCCCGCGTCATGTTATGAATGAATTAACTTATTATAATAAAATACGTATTATAAGCATCGAAGCTAATTAAATTTTTACAAAATGTATACAAATAAACTTAAAAGCACATATAAAATATTTGAGACAGCTTGAAGCAAAACATGCATTGGGCGCGATTCACGAAGCAGTTAGCCAGGTTTCTAAAAACCACGTTTAACTAGAGATGATTTAACACGTAAAACACGTATAGGTAAACGTGGTTAAGCTAAACGTGGTTAGAAACCTGGCTAAAGGTACTGCATCGTGAATCGCACCCCTAATGAATAACTGACATTTAATATATATATACATATATATACAAATACAATGTATAATATACAACTACGTACAGTATATATATATATATATACTTATATATAAATATAGTGGGGGACATTCACAAAAAGCACTTTAACCCCCACTTTAGCCCCGATTTTTAACCCTGGTGCTAAACATGGTACTAAACCAGGGGCTAACCATGTTAAGCTCATAGCTTAGCACCATGTTTAGCACCAGGGTTAAAAATCGGAGCTAAATTGGGGGTTAAAGAGCTTTGTGAATGTCCCCCAATAGATATACTAGTATATATATATTAGTAGTGTCAAAACGTTTAGTGACGATATAAGAAAAATGTCCCTTATCGGAAAGCGTTTTGCATCTGCGAACAGTGCGTCTCATAATTATATATGTGATGAAATGTGCGTCATGTAAACTCTTCAATAACGTAACAGTATAATTAATTTATTCTCTTTAGAATTTAATTGTGAAATCCGGAAAAAAAGTTAGAAAAAAAAATCAATCTGTACCCTCGATCGATCTGACATTGTTAAAAAAAATAGTGCAAGTGCATATGGCTATATATGCCAATGACTAAACAACTGCATGACAAATGTTTAAAAAAAAAACAATTATATATTAGACTTATATAATATATAAATAATCAATCGTACATAGTATCAATGTATCATATATTCTATGTTATTAAACTTTCGTGCATTTTAATTATATTGTATATATTGTGTCTATAAACCGCGTTTAATTAATATCACCTGATACAGCTGATACTACAAAATTATAATGTGATTAATTAATTAAAAAAGTATCATCAGTGTCAGTTAACAAATAATATAGAGCGTGTTTTATGTAATGAAAATAATAATTAAATTTATGCTAAAACACGTCTCCTACATATTATTAAGTTATATTACAATTAACTCATCTTGTTATACGGATAATTATCGTGTAAGCAGTATTTGGTAAAAAAATAAGCCAGAGGCCTAGATGATAGCCAATTCACTAAAAAAAAATGGAGGGGCTCAACCAATTATGATAAAATATTTTTCATTTTCTTTTTTTTTTTTTTTTTACAAGGATACACCTCTAAGAGCTTACAGCTCGCGGCGGGGTAATGAGTATAGGGATAAAGTAGGGAACGGATGGTGGCCACGGCCTATAATATATTAATCAGGATATAGCAGTCAAGGTTTTGGTCTCATTCAAAAAATCGTTTTTTTAGGGAATTTTTTTAATGCGAAAAAACAAAACAAACAAACCTCAACTACCTAAATGAGATGTAAAACATATTATGACAATCATCAAAATTGGTTAACGGTATACCCCCCTCTATTTTCCATTTTCTTATGGAATTATATATTGGCTTGGCTTTATATAACCATGCATGGTACATTTACTAAAATTTTAATTGAGGAAAATTATTACTATTGTGCTGTCAATTAATTGAAAATGCTCTCTGCTTATAATGACATATATTATATATGTTACAAAATTGAAGTATTTTAAAACTGATGCATTAAAAAATAATATAGCTTAAATTTTGCTTCATTCTTATATTCTCTATAACCATATATATTGTTGCTGTGATTTTTTCATTGTTATTTCATGTTATATTATTGCATGTACGTAACGTACATTTAAGCTTTTGTAGTATATAATGTATATAATAAACATAATATGCTCTAATCTTGATCGAATATAATTAAAGCAATTTAGCACCTAAAATTAAAAATTTTGTTCTGCTATGAAAACTATACCTTAATCATTAATTTAGCTTTCGCAAATTAGTATAATTATATTCATAATCAGATATTTTAATGTTTCACTTAATTAATTATTTATTACTCTATTCTATTATAGTATTTTATATTATATTAAATCCATGTACAATATATAATTATGGCAGATATTGAATATTGATTTTAATTATGGTTGGTTGGACCAATGGCGGAACTTTTTTTTTAACATTGTTCACAGTGCTCTCTGGGGCTCATAAAACCCAGTCTGCATGCCAGACTAAGTACCGTTTCTAAATGGGGCACGTATGTTGTTTGCACAACATTCCACGGTGTTAATCACCCCATCGATCAGAATATAGACAACTCTAAGCTGCCTTCCTCCTACCAACTCCTTCATCTAGTAGCCAGTCACACCCATCTCGAGTCACAAAAAGTCTGCCGTATTCGGGATTTGAACCAGGGATCTCTTGGACATTATTATATAACTCATCATCGTGATGATCCTGACTGTTACAAAAGCATAGGGTTATTTCTCTGACATTTTTGCAAAAGACTTGGTTACTAGAGTACCTGAACTAGTTCAGGTACTCTATTGGTGGTGACAGGTGAAATGGCTACATAGTTGAACGCTACAATTTTAAAGCATGATAAAAACACAAACCATATTGCCATTAAAACATCCTTTTATTTGAACAGCACTATATATTATTGCAAATTCACTGAAAATGCAATGCACAAAATCATTATAATAATATATGAAACAAAAAGGGAGGCAGAGAGCTAGGGGTAACACCTACACCCAAATCTACACAAATATAAAATAATGACATAACAGATAAACTCTTCTTGCAGATGTTGACTTGCAATTATTCACTAAAGTATGAAAATTACTGATAATTAAATTTCAATTAAAAAATATATATTCTCTTGTTATCCACTCTAGGATTAGTCAGTTACTATGGATTCAGTATGGTAAGGTGACCTCCAAACATTTTAAAATTTAAAGCAAATGTATGGTCCAATAAGCAATTTTTAAGTTTATTGACTATAGTTTGCTATCTGGTTTACATCTATAAGGCCATGTAATTTGTAGCACATAAATTATTAATGTAACCCCAAGATTTTCACATTCACTGTGAGAACAAAGTTTTTTTTTTAAATAATGGCTACATAAAAAAAAAAAAAAAAAATACAGTACAAATGAAAAATAAATAGCTATAAAAATGCCAGCATGAACAATCTGAGCGAGTAATACCATCTACTTAAAAAAAAATCAACATTGTGCTGATAAAACTAAATAATAAAAAAAAGAAGAATTACTTCTACCCCCCCCCCCAAAAAAAAAGCTTTATTATATATATCATATTATAATAAAGAAGATAATTTGCTTTTAGATTTCTTATCCAGTAAAACATATACATATAATGTGGTACAAAAATACCAATCCCAATTAATTTATAATTCTGACTCACCATCAAAATATGCAAGATACATAAAGAAAAGTATACTAATTATTATCCTAATATTAAATGAAATGAATGAAATATGTACAAATTTCAAGTGAAAAAAATAACAAAAATATTCTTTCAAAAAAAGAAGAATCTTATTGAAGTGAAGATCCAGGTTTTGGCTGAAACAAACAAGAGGAAATCAAGTATTAAGTTTCCAGTATATTTTTCATCATCTCTCATAGAGGGAGCGACTCCCTTTATTCTTCCCAAATCTGTGATGAATGTAGCTTTGAATTATGAATTTGAATGTAGCTCTGTTACTGAATGGAACTAAGCTTCCTCCACATATAAAGATATAATAATTGCCAAGGAATTTTCTAGTGAGGTGAAGCTGCAATATTTGCCAGCACAGTCTAATTATTTAGGCTACTGTGTTTACTATGTATTGATGAACATAATAAAACTACCACTCATATAGTGTTTTTACACTTCAGTTATTCATCATGTTTTCTCTTGGTTGAAAATAAATAAATAAATAAATAAATAAATAAATAAATAAATAAATAAATAAATAAATAAATAACAATAATAAATAATACTAAATAATAAATAACCCAATAAACATTTTTTTTTCAATCCTTAGCGTGCCAAAGTTGAAAGTTGAAACAATTATTATTATTATTAAATAAATGAATAAATAAAAATCAAGCGACCCTGGAGATATTTAATAATTTGATCGAATTGTATAAATAATGATCAGGAGTTAAGCAAGAGCTATCTGAGTGACTGATGTACAGTCACAGAAGCCAACATTAGTGGGATAGCAAGTACAGCTGCACTGACAGCTCTGTTCCATTCTCTATGAACTAACTCTGTACATTTATTTCAAAGTATTTTAAGGGTAAGATAACACAGATCAGCTGAGCGATAGCAGCATCGATACATCAATATTAAAAAATTTCATGCAACGCGGCAGTGGCAGTACTACGCAAGTTTTTTAGAAGCCAAATATTCCAATTTTTGTAAATAATGAGTTAAATTATAATTATATGGTTGTTTTAGATATAAAACCTTTTTTTCATTACTATAAAACATGTTTGGAAAGTTATTAGTTTATGCGGAAACTGACTATAAGCGTCTTTGTTTGCTGTATTGGTTCATGTTCTTTACCAGCTGGTTAATGGCCAACGAAAAAAACTGCGAGAACATAAAAAATTGTGCAGTTATCATTAATTTACGACGCTCACGAATTCATTGTTGTTGTTTTTATTTGCTGTGAAAGTTTGTCCTGGTGCATTGTGATTGTTTCCATTTTTTTTTTAAATAATTCGAGCGGTTTTAGAATTTTACCAATCTGAATGAAATGCAGGGTATTCTAGTAAACTAAAATGGTTTCAGTTTCAATGTACAGAGCTCGAAAACTGGCTCGATTTTGCATTCCTGATATTGTAAGTGCTGATAGAGGACATAGAGGAGAGCATTTTAAGATATGTTGGTAAAAAATTCTGTGGGAAAAAATTTTAACATTGGGCTTACCTTACCCTTAAACACCTGATTGCATTAGAAATGGCTACAGCTACATTTTTATCATGCACTGATGACAAAAATGGGTGTAATTCATGAAGGAGATAAACAGAAAGATGACCAGGTTTCTTACTAAATCATGCAAGTAAAGTCACAACTGACTTGGAAGCTCCAAGGTAGTACTGGCAACTAAAAATCATTAAAAACAACAACAATAAATCCCCCTCCCCTCCACTGTCCAGGGGCGTATTCGAGAAGTCGCTCCGATATGTCGGAGAAGCTTATCCGTGTTTTTAAAGAAAATCTGCGAGTCCAGATCTGGCGGAAGTCGTCACGCCCGTCTTTCTACCACCAGAGCGCGCCATCAGCAAGAGTCCTCCCGCTTCTCGCTGCGGCGGCAGCGATAAACGAGAAGAGTGGAAATAGCGCCACGGCGAGGAAATATGCAACTAATTGTGAGAGTCGAAAAGCGTAATCGCGGGAGTTTGGGAGCTGATTATCTTCTTCTTCACACAAATAATCAGCACAGAAACTGTCGAAAGCAATTAAAACCACTGCAGCAACAATAATTTAATTAATCCATCCATTTTTATGGTACTAAACAAAATAACTCGCCAAACATCTGTGGGGGTGGAGCCAACTATCATGGGCGTGTCTATCGGTTTAGAAAAGTGTTTTTTAAAGGGCGTATTCGAGAAGTCGCTCCGATATGTCGGAGAAGCTTATCCGTGTTTTTAAAGAAAATCTGCGAGTCCAGATCTGGCGGAAGTCGTCACGCCCGTCTTTCTACCACCAGAGCGCGCCATCAGCAAGAGTCCTCCCGCTTCTCGCTGCGGCGGCAGCGATAAACGAGAAGAGTGGAAATAGCGCCACGGCGAGGAAATGTACAACTAATTGTGAGAGTCGAAAAGCGTAATCGCGGGAGTTTGGGAGCTGATTATTTTCTTCTTCACACAAATAATGAGCACAGAAACTGTCGTAAGCAATTAAAACCGCTGCAGCAACAATAATTTAATTAATCCATCCATTTTTATGGTACTTAAACAAAATAACTCGCCAAACATCTGTGGGGGCGGAGCCAACTATCATGGGCGTGTCTATCGGTTTAGAAAAAGTGTTTTTTAAAATATCTGACGGACTGAGTGTGTGACGTCACTTCCTTTATCTGTGACTTATCTGTCGGAGAAGACAGATTTATTCTCGAATACGCCCCAGGAAAGGCAGGAGCCCATATGCCCTTGATCAGGTACCCAACAACCCTTAGGATGCTCTAGGAGTAAGGTGACTGGATGGTGAGGTTGCTAAGGTAGGAAATAAGGCGGCTGTGGCCCTGTGTTAGGTACTGTCCCGGAATTCTTCTGGTTTTAATGATGAGAAGCCACAGAAAACCATCATCAAATTGAAGGTTATTGAAGGATTGTTGCTTTAATAATGTTAATATCCATAATTTTCAATATTTAGTTAATTTAATGTATTTTAATTGGCTTAGCATTTTATTCAAAGACTATGTAAAGACTAATGCGGAATGTTCTGATACCAAATATAATTGTTTCCAATGCATGCATAATTTATAATCATCATGACGGAGGAAGTACCCTTGCTCCAACAATCATTGATTCAGAGTCATACAGGACAGTATTTTAGTGATTACATAAGCCTCACCTCTTCTTCCTCTACCGGCTCTGCTTGTGGCATTTCCTCCTCGTCATCGCTAGTGAGTCTCTTGGGCTGTCGCTTGCGCCGGCCACGCTTCTCCCCCTCCCTGCTAGAAGAGGCGGCTGCTGCTGCTGCTGCTGCTGCTGCCACCACTGTGCCGGGTGTCAGCTTGATCTTGACCCTCATGGATGAAGAGTCATTATCCGACACTATCTCCTCTACTGTACCTCCTGCAACATTACAAAAACTGCTTGTATCGGACTATTCAGTAGATGTACCGTACTGTACTATTGGTATGAACATCTGGTGGATTTTACCTGAGTGAGTCAAAAAGTGGCAATGTTGTGATGACAGAGCTTTGCTACTGACTAAAGTACACATGTAGTTGAGTCATACTGAGTCAAACGAGGAGGTTTTTAATGCTTGGTACTTTATGAGGTCAATAGTAACACTAACACAGTACTTAATAAAAATCTGTCGAGCATTGTCAGTAGAAATCTTGGGGGAGGTAGCAAACAGTACTGCAGTGGGGGAAAGAGGAAAATACAGCTTGGAGTGGCCTCTTTCCAATCCAAATACAAATTATTAAAAAATAAATAAATAAATAAAAAAAAAAAAAAAAAAAAAGAGGATGGGTAATGTATATTAGGACAAAGGCACATTAGAGCTATAAATACCTCGTGAGCTCGTTCCTTCATCAAGCTCATCCGAATCTTCATCCGTAGTCTCTGCTTGCAAGCGAGCATTGGTGAACACTGACTGAAGTACTATAGAGTCTTCGTGGATGAGAGACATTTCTTCATTATAGGTCTGGGCATTCTTGCACAGCACTGCAAAGTCTCGCTCAAGGTCATCCAGGCACAAGTACTGAGGACATGAAATAAACCACCGTCATTAATAACTTAAATTACACGAGCCAAGTGGGAACAGAAAGAGTAAAATTAAGCAATTAAACTTGAAAAATTAAAGGCATGATAGTCATTCAAAATCAACGCTGCAGTGAAGGTTTTACTCACAATTATAAAGCTGCTGTATTGAAATTGTCTTCATTTATCTCTTTGCTATCTTAACTAACAAGTTCTGTGGATTTTTGAGTTATGAAACATCATGCAATCAAGCCCTGCATTTGTTGCTCAGTCCCACTCTTTGTGATACCAAATGTGTGATGTTACCTTATTTTCTTCCACTCTGGAGAGGATTTTTCTGATGTCAATTGGCCTCTTGATGATTTCATAGTAGTCAGGCAACTCTCGACGAGATGGCAGCTTCATGAAAGGCTCGCTTAGAGTTCGACCATCACTGAAACATGAAATGAAATTCTTGAGAATCCTAGAGCCACTACTGTATAATAGCAACTTAAAATTAATTTTGAGCAAAAGTTGAAAAATATTAACTGGAATTAGTGAACAGAAATTTCTGTTCGATACTTTTCTTATCCATGCCCAATGCAAAAACTTTTAATTTTCCCTCCTTCTATTATATTTTCATTTATTTTAATTGTAAATTTAATAGCAGACAAATAATTAATTGAGGCATTATTATGCATTATGCATTATTATGTTAGTTGTAAAAAAAACTTTAGTATGATGTTGTAATAAAATCACTGTAAAATACAACTATAATATTGTAGCATTTACCTAGAGCAGTCTCTTTCACTGATTGTTGTGTGAAAATATGTTAAAAATATTTATAAATATGTAGATAGTTGTTAATCCACTGTCAATGATTGAAGCCCCCCCTCCCCCCCCTTTTAACCATGGAACGATGTAATACCTAATTTCACCAACCAAAGCATAAGAGCCCACAAGGAATTTTATAATTAACGCTCATCTTCACAGGGCAAGCATTGCCAACAATACTTTGTTTACAAACTATGAGCAGAAGTCTTTGGTGTTATCTTAAATTTATCAACAATTAGTAGTTGTTTCTCCACAAAAAGCACTACTTACGGGTTTTTGTAAGTCACAACCAGCTCCATGATGTAATTCATCTGCTTCTTGATGTGTTTGCTCACTACGATGGACTTGTCTATCGGTGGCCTGCCACGCCTTTTCTTCTGCTTGGGAGATTCTCCCTCTTGTTCAGCCCCCTCTTCCTCCTTCCTGCGTCGCCTACGCCCCTTTTTGCTGCCTCGCTGCTTTCGCTCCTCTTCTTCTTCCTCCTCTTCTTCATCCTCTCCGTCATCAGCAATTGCCTGCATGATAAAACAATACACTCAAAATTTTGTTGCTGAGTACTATTTTCATAATCATTATTATTTTGATCTACAGTATATAGTTTTCTTGTGCAGAAACTATAGTACAGAATATATCATTACAGCAAACTAATGTTTGTGAATAAAAATAATAATAACCACCCCAAATAGGTTGGGAGTTAAAACACCAAATAATAATAAAACTACAAGATCATTATTTGGTTACACCTGTTTTATTTGCTTATTTACTTATTTATTTATTTTGCTGTTGTTATGTAATTATATTCTTTAAGATACACTAAAGGCTGGTTTACGCAGACGCAAAAAAAAAAACTTCTGTGTCAGACGCTAGAGTTGAAGTACGTGTTACCTTATGGCATGGTTTACGCATCCAGACCCCAAACGCAAGAAGCAGACGTAAGACGCAAAAGTTGACCAACTCTCAACTTTTGCTTCTTGCTTCTGCGTCTGCCCCGCCCCCCGACCAATGAGATGCGGGCATTTCAAAACAATGAAATTGCGCCAAAACTGCGAAAGTCTTCACTTGATTTTGGAAGAAAACGAAAAATTGTTTTGATTTAATATTGAATTTAAAAGTTGTAAAATTTCTTCAGCTCTCTCGGAAGCTGAACAAAAGAAAAATTAACTGGCCGAAAGAATGAGCAATTAGAAACGAAAAATTTTATTGGCTTAATCGAAAGAAGGGGTAAAAATATGACGTTGTGAATTGTTTCAGATTTTTTTGT
Source organism: Siphlonurus alternatus (assembly GCA_949825025.1). Classification (NCBI taxonomy): domain Eukaryota; kingdom Metazoa; phylum Arthropoda; class Insecta; order Ephemeroptera; family Siphlonuridae; genus Siphlonurus; species Siphlonurus alternatus. Next base: position 60,878,165 of record OX463788.1, on the reverse strand, counting down.
GACCTATAACTAATTTTAATTAATTAATTAAGTTGCATTATTTTGAGAGTGCCGCCTCTCGTGACGCCTCTGACGTCACACCATTCTTGTACTTTTGCACTATAGATGAGATTAGGTGAGAACATGCAGGTATGAAAATCAAAATGGCTGGCGCCACGTTTGAAATTCCCCGCTTCAAATTTTTGAAGTTTTAATGTGGGTTACGTTTGATCAATTTTAGCTTTATTTTGTTCGCATACCACTGAAAAATATGGTTGAAATATGATTTAAAACTTCTATCGTGCTCTAATATTGTTTAATACGTAAAAAGTAGAAAATTATGAGAGACTAACTTCTTACATCAAATTAGTTTGCTTTCTTCCTTTAAATAAAATAATTTACTGATTCTTGGTGTGCTAGTGGGTTAGCCCAATAGTAAACGCATCAGACTTCAAATTTCGTGGTTGCGGGTTCGATTCTTTCGTCCGGCGAGTTTTTATAAATACATTTTTTTTCTTTAATTTTAATATATTTATGAATTCTAAATTTATAAAATGTGGTTAAAATATGGTTTACAGCTACTATCAATCGTAATTGATAACTTTTTAATAGTAAAGAGAGGGAACAATATTAATAAAAAATTACTTCACTTTTTCGCGTTCCAATAAAACATTTCTCTTACCGAGGCTCAAAGCTTAATAATTAATAGTGTGGCACTGTGGCACAGTGGCGGAGAAATTTTCTTTAATTAAATTAAACTAAATTAAAGGAAAGAAAAGTGTCGAGTTTAAAAAATCCTTCGACGTCAAACTCTCCACCACAAGAGTACGAGCTCTGCGTCTTCGCCACTGTGCCACACCAAGCTTTGGGACACAGTGTGAAAAATGTTTTATTTGAACGTATAAAAGTGAAGTAATTTTTTATTAATATTTTTCCCTCTCTTTACTATTAAAAAGTTATCAATTACGACTGTAAACCATATTTTAACCACATTTTATAAATTTAGAATTCATAAATATATTAAAATTAAAGAAAAAAAATGTATTTATAAAAACTCGCCGGACGAAAGAATCGAACCCGCAACCACGAAATTTGAAGTCTGATGCGTTTACCATTGGGCTAACCCACTAGCACACCAAGAATCAGTAAATTATTTTATTTAAAGGAAGAAAGCAAACTAATTTGATGTAAGAAGTTAGTCTCTCATAATTTTCTACTTTTTACGTATTAAACAATATTAGAGCACGATAGAAGTTTTAAATCATATTTCAACCATATTTTTCAGTGGTATGCGAACAAAATAAAGCTAAAATTGATCAAACGTAACCCACATTAAAACTTCAAAAATTTGAAGCGGGGAATTTCAAACGTGGCGCCAGCCATTTTGATTTTCATACCTGCATGTTCTCACCTAATCTCATCTATAGTGCAAAAGTACAAGAATGGTGTGACGTCAGAGGCGTCACGAGAGGCGGCACTCTCAAAATAATGCAACTTAATTAATTAATTAAAATTAGTTATAGGTCACAAAAAAATCTGAAACAATTCACAACGTCATATTTTTACCCCTTCTTTCGATTAAGCCAATAAAACTTTTCGTTTCTAATTGCTCATTGTGATCCCGAGAAGTGCCGAATTATTACGAAGTCGTAAGGGGAAGAAAAAATCAAGCGAGCGTGACCGATAACTGCCGATGTAGTACGAGAAGCATGAAAAATGCTTCTGCAAGAACAGACCAAATCTTGACGCTAGACGCTGAAGTTTTTTTTTTTTTTTGCGTCTGCGTAAACCAGGCTTAATACAGGTCTATCCTAAATGCTGTACACTCTATTCAAATATCCATTTGAATAAAAATGTCCGATCCAGCTATATTTTAACATGGTCGGATCACACATTTTTATTTGAATGGAGTTTACAAGCTTTCAGATGGTGCTCAAAACATTACCTTGAGCCACTCCTTCTCTGTGATGCTGTCTGTGTAGTCCACCTCTTTTCTCTGCCTTGAGCCACGACCGTAGTATCGGTCCTCTTCTTCTATCGTCCAACTCTCCACCTGCAACAAAAACAACATTGTTAAATTGATCTCTACATGAGGAAACAACAATCAAACGGGTTTAAAAGCCATCGATATTCAGTGAAATGAGATAAGAAACTAACTGTTACCTGCAATGTTTTATATACCCCTTATGATCATCTGGTCCTCATATAAATTCTGTAGATATGCATTCAAGTGAGCGCCATGAGTTAACATCTGAGGCAATCAATACTTTCAGGTTTAGGGGCCCACTTAATTAGTTTCTCGTATTTCTCATGGACATTGATTAATGGATGAACCGAAGATGTAAGCAATACATAATAGAACAAGTTTTAAAATTTAAATCACCAATTTAGAATTTATTTTACTACTTTTATAACTTTACGTAGCCCATAATTTTAGCACATAGTCTCCACTAAATGTCAGTGCCACAGTGCAGTCCTCCTGTGTTTGCTAGGTTGTATTTGTGTGGGGGGTGCACCCACCTCATCGTCATCCTTGACCAGCCAGTCGGGCAGCTCCTTCTCCTCCATGAGGCGAGATCTAAGGTCCTCTTTCCTCCGGTCGCAGTCCATTCGCTGAAACAGCTCAAACTCGTTCTCTGAACGAGCTATCATCTGGTTGACTGTCTCGTCATCTGGCACCTCGTTTTCCTCCTGCAATCCAAGGAACAGTCAGCATTCTCCTGAAGTGATCAATATAATTATAATTCTTATTTGTTACTTTTCTTACTATTCTTAAAATTTTACAATATTCAAGAGTAAAGGTTAACTTCAACATACTGTGGTGACCTCATGGTCTGAACAAAAGATAATTCAGACATTATGTTTTATTGCTACTTGCCTCCTCATCTCCCTCGTCATTGTGCAGGATGGTCTGCAGGAATTGCCTGCGCTCGGTGCCCGTACTTTTCTGGTCGAACATGCCCGCTTGGATGACCTTCTCGTCCATGTTGAGCTTGTAGCGTGCCGCGGCCAGGATTCTCTCCTCCACCGAGTTGACTGTCATGAGGCGCAGAACACGAACCTCATTTTGCTGGCCGATACGATGGGCGCGATCTTGGGCTTGCAAGTCCTGGGAAAAACACATGGTACGTTACTAAACACTTGTGCTGTCCACAATTCTTTCTTATTTCTTAAAATTAGACTCTTAGTAGCCCACAACTTAAAATATTCAGACAGGATGTATGAACTTTGCAGTGAAACATCAATTTCTTTAAAAAAATTAATAATTCAAATATAACAAAACATGAAGGTTGTAAAAGGGAGCATCAGTTTGATTCATTCCTCCAACTTACTTGGTGAGGATTCCAGTCAGAGTCAAAAATGACGACTGTGTCTGCAGCCTGAAGGTTAAGTCCCAGTCCCCCAGCCCTGGTGCTCAAGAGGAAGATGAAGTACTCTGAACCAGGTGTGTTGAACTTGCGCAGCAGCTCTCCGCGGTCCTCAGCCTTTGTGGTGCCATCTAGACGCAGATATGTGAAGGCTCGCCAGTTAAGATAGTCCTCCAGAATGGTCATGAGCTGGGTCATCTGACAGAACAGCAGCACTCGGTGGTTCGTGGAATGAAGTTTTGGTAGAATACGATCCAACAACTCAAACTTGCCGGATGCTCTGAACAAGTCAGGACTGCCAACACAAAATTCAATAACATTAGATTTCTCCAGCACCATGTTTTTATTATTATCACTATTGTATTTTATTTTTTTATTTTATTACATTATTATTACATTATTATAACCTACGAAAAGAAATTTGTAAGGGGTAAAATTTTGACCCATCAGTTAATTTTTATTGATTTTTTTATTGACTTGTAACAAGCAAGAATAATAAAACAGCAAGTTTAAAAACAAACAAATAATTATAATAATGTAATAATAAATTGTCTGTAATGGACAAGCTGCATGAAAATTTTTTATTGCAGAAATGAATAGATGGTACCAAATTATGCTACTCTGATTTTTTTTTCAATTCTTTTGAGATCCGGAACTATTTTTTAAATACCGCTAATTATTTAGAGTTCTGTAAGTTAAGTTGGCATCCCTGAATCTTTAATAAAAGGATAGAACCTAGACGCCTATTGACGTCTCCAGGGGGCGTAGCCGCACTTTCAATAATGATTTAAAAATAGTACCTAGTGGGGTTAAAAAAAAAAAAAATTGAAAAAATTCAGAGTGTCATAATTTGGTACCCTCTATTCATTTCTGCAATAAAAAAAATCTCATGCAGGTTGTCCCTTCGTTGCAAGACTTGGTCTAGCCATATTTTTTTTAACTTTTTAAAGGGTTTCAAATTAAAATGTCTTTTCATTGAGGCAACTATTTGGGCCATGCAAATACAGACTAAACAAAAATGACACTAACCCATTGACTGTATTGGTGGGCAAGCGAAGGTGGTCGCAGTACGCTTTCTCAATATGCTGGAACATGAAGGGGTGGTTGCACAGCTTCCTCAGCTGCATGATGGTGTTCATGAGAGCCTTGGCACCTCCCTTGCCTTGCTTGCCCTTTTCTGAGCCATCAGTGAGCAGCACACCTTTGCTCTGCATGTGTCTACACAAAACAACAAATGTTACAGTAGGTTACGATTCAAATATATCAGCTTCAAACTTAACAAAAATTATGCATTAAATTAAAAAAAGCAGAGAAAAATTGCCTTGGACATCAATGATTGAGGTAATAATGCTTCTGGCTCACCCCGCAAGGGATATGGCGATATGTTATTAATGAATCAATTATGCAAATTAAATTCAAATTAACACAGTATAATATTGTATTTTTGCTTAACATGAAACTGTAATATACTGCTTCCCAAGTTGTGAATACAGTATAAATATTATGTTGTTATATACTAGTCTTTAAGTTAAGTGAGTTACATACTTGTAGAGCACTCTCTGTAGTCCCGACATGTCACATTTGACAATGTATTCCACCTTGTCAGGAAGCTGAGACTCCACCTCCTTTTTCAAGCGCCTCAACAAGAAAGGTCGTAAAACTTTGTGCAAGCGACGAATAATTAGAATGGTTTCTTCTTCATTTAGTTCAACCTGTGAAATAAAAAAAAATATTATTTTTTAGTATAGAAAAGAAACTTATTTCACATAAGTAGCTCATTTGAGTGTCACAAAAATAAAACAATGTATTTACAACAAACTTATTAAATTTTACAAGTTAGTGTGATTAAAATCTGTGTGAATAATTGAGACTGTCAGCTTCAAAACCAGTTCTTTGACTTTTTGATTTTGACTTATTCCTTATCACAACACCTGAAAGGTAGACTTTATCAGAAAAATTCAAAGAGCCAGTTTTTAAGCTGGCAGTCTCAATTATTTACAATGACAAGATATATACTAGCAGAGTTATGTTTTCACTTGTATGACTAACCTTTTCTCCAGTGGTGGCGAATGGTGCGTTGAACCACTGCTCGAAGGTGCTGCATGACTTGAAGATGGAGGGCAGCAGGAAGTTGAGCAGGGCCCACAGCTCAGGCAGTTTGTTCTGAAGGGGCGTGCCTGTCAGCAGCAGCCGGTGAGGGGCCAGGTAGTGCGTATTGAGCACCTGCGTCAGCTTGCAGTGGTGGTTCTTCATACGGTGGCCCTCGTCAATGATCATGTACTTCCAACGCAACTACAAAAAAGAATAAATGTATCAATATCACTAATATCTTAGCAAAAGTTAGTAAAACACAGTGCATTAAAGATAAGTAATAACCTAGACATAAATTAGCTCCGACTTAAAATAATACAGGGTAAATAAAGATAGCAAAAATTAAGAAAGTACAAGAAATCAAAGGTTTTATCAAGTTTCTTTTTTAGATCTGCAGTAACAAAATAATAATTATTACAGTATGTGAGTAATTAAATCTACTAAACTCAAATTTCAACATATTATAATTGAAAAAGAGAAAAAAGTTAATGTACCTTTGCAAGCACAGATTTATCTTTTATAATGTACTCGTATGTTGTGAGAAGTACATTGAACTTTGTGGCCCTCATTTGGCTTTGTAGGGTCCTTCTTCCTGCTGGTGACCCTTTGTAAGCCACGACAATCACAGATGGTGCCCACTTTTCAAACTCCAGCACCCAGTTGGACAGCGTTCTGTAAACAAAATCATCATGTCATACAGTGATAAAAAATAAAATAAAATAAATAATAATAATAATAAATAAATAAATACTGAATCGTCACTTCAGAATGCAAGTCGCTTAATTACAAACAAATTTGATGCAATCTTATTTCAATATAACTTAAAGGTCAAAATTCCATACAGTAATTATTTTTTTAATGACACAATTTGCATTCAAAGACGACAAATAATATGCTACCTTACAAATACATAATATATTTTTTTCCCCCCCTAAGGATTAATTAATTTTCCATCATGACCAAACAGTAGGCTATGAGACTAAATTAATGTTGCAGGCTAATGCCAAGGATCAAATACTCCTCTCACTTTGAAGATTAACCCAGCAGTACACCCAAAATTACAATACTCACGACAGAGGCACAATGATAAGGTATGGTCCGTTGACCTTCTTCTTTTCTATGAGGTACGTGAGGAGGCCGATGGTTTGAATAGTCTTGCCCAGACCCATCTCGTCAGCCAGAATTCCATTCAGGTTATTGTTGTACAGAGAGACAAGCCACTCCAGTCCCTGTACAACCACACCAGGTAAGAATTAGCAACAAGGATGGTACAAAACCTGCTCAAAAGTTTATCGAAACATTATGAGACAGCACAATTCAGGGCATGTATATTTTGCATATTTGTTTAGAAAGTCTATCAAAGGGATTAGAGTCTCCTATTTCATGGATGCATTAATATGGTCTGGGACCTTATCATCACTAATCTTTGGTCTTAAACAGTTTGCATTTTTTGAAGATATATTTGTGTCAAAAATAAATTAAGCAACTTTTTCTTAGTACAAAAAAAAAAAAAAAAAAAACAGATAACAACCTCACTCTTAAAGGCTTATATTAATTTTTTGAGCACCAAAGCCCTTAATATGCATTTACATTAGTGGTCTGCACGGGCCATAATATTGAGATCCGGCCTGATCTGGTGGCTCTACGCCTGGACCGATCAAGCTTTTTTTTCGTTGCAGCCTAGCCCATGGTTCATCCTCGGCCAGCTCGAGGCCTATTAATTATTTTTGTCTTTTTTTCAATGAAAATCTATGATAGACCACTACCATCATGCAATATTCCATTTCCATAACATCACTAGTATTTTCCCCAGGGGACACAGAAAATATTTTCCTACTAAATATCCTACAGCTAAGCTTTTATAAATAAAAAATCAAGGAAACTTCTATCTTTCAGAAATTGTGACAACTCGTGATACACTCACAAATGAGCATTCTCATTAAAATTTGTGTACAGAGGTAACACTGATTTTCTAATAATAGTCCAGGAGAGATGTGAAAAAGTATATGGGGAGGGTCGGCAAAATTAGTTGCAAACGGAAACTTCGCCCATATGTTCATATGACCTATATGAAGCCACAGTAGAAAGTCCCCTAAAGTCCCCCTTGGCCTTCATGGTCAAAACCGGGTTTGTCCCGGATTTCAAAAAACATTTTTTATCTCAACGAATACTTATCGCACACCAACGCAAAAGGTATCAAAGTAAAGCTTATCAACTACACAACAAGGAAAAAAAATTTCAAGATTACTAATTGAGTTTATTATGCAAATAATTAGCAATTAATGAGTTTATATCGACCAGTCCAGATTTTGAAATAAAACTACGCCGAAAATATGCAAGTTATCAATTTTGAGTTTATCATCAATAATTAAGTGTATTTAATAACAAAATTGTAGCTTTTTATTTTATAGCTCTAGCACTCATAGATCGTGAAATAGTGGGGAGAGAAGCGCGAAAAACAGGGGCGGGCGGGCATCATTACAAAGGGTATAGCAGGTATACCGCCGTCTCTCTCCATACAAAATACATTACAGCGGCGTGGCTTGTAGTTCTTTGCTCATTCCTCATTTGAGTCTCACACTCTCCATTCTTTTCGATAATTCTGTCTTAAATCTATATGAATTCTAATAGTAATACAATTTTGGGTGGGTGGGGAAGTATATAATATAAAAGGTCGTATCTTATAATATATTATCATGCAGTATATTTTATATCAATAGGTCATATTGGTCGAGTAAGCATTGCAGCACGGTCGCGTTGCACATATCACTCTATAAATACTACTTTGCTGTCTTGGGATAGATTCCTTAATTTAATTTTGTTACTTCTCATTTTGTTTGTAATTTATTAATTACAGTGATAAATAGAAATGCTAATGTCTTCACTATCGCGTAATTTCTTGTATTAGCTCTTTATGTTAGCTCGACTTGTATTATAACTCTTTTTAGCATTTTTTTTTTTAAATAAAATTTAGTAATTTGTTGATCACATTTATTACATTTTAATCTTAAAGATTTCAAGGAATAATGTTACAGGTTGTAATAAACTTACAATAAAACTGCAGAACTTATAATATAGTTAATCTACTAAACATGACATGAAAGGACCATTGCAATGTCCTTTTACTTGATATATAATGTTGGCAAACAAATATTACTGGAAAGTATTGACGACAATAACAAATTATTAATATTGTTAATTATTATTCTTCAAGTATTAAAATATGTAATAATGACGCGGCAGCAAAAAAAGGAAAATAAAGAGAAAAAAAAAAACAACCAGTAAATCTATTTCCTATTGAATTCATTTTTGGGAAGTACACACTCTTTTCATCATACTAAATACCATGATTGTGAGTTATTTAATTATTATCAGAATTTTCAAATAAGCATATTATATATTAGTATGTTATAATATCTTTAATAAATTTTTCTTTCATTTTTCTCGATCCTAAAATTAATCATTGCATTATTTATTCCGTTAAATATTTTTACTATATATGCGCATTTTCTGAATATAATTTATGTATCTAAATATATATTTGTGTCATGTATTATATTAATTATATTATACAAGACTTAATATATGCTTTGTGTATTTTTTGTTTATAATATATAGTAATAATTTTATTTTAAACTTTAGGGGGTACACACTCTATTAAAACTAAAAAATGTCCGATGCGGCTATACTTCAACGTGGTCGGATCTGACATTTTTATCTGAATGTAGGGTGCAAGACACCATTTATCATATTAATCAGTTAAACATAAACGCCAAAAAACATGAAAAGCATATATTATCATATATATCTTAATTAAATCAATTAGTAATTGCCATTCCTCGATGACAACAATTATTTCACTATGAAATATTTCAAATTTACTACATATTAATTAAAGAAATAAACATGAAAAACAATGACAATTTATTCGCAAAAATAATTTAAGAAAAAAAAATAACTGTTCATGCATTATACAAATTTAAGTTCTGATTTATTGTGTAAAGCCGGTATTACACGATACAATTTTTCTAACTATTGAATACAATTTTTCCCTACAAGAAAATTTGAACTCCATTTGTTTGTAGGGAGATGAAATTTTCTTGTAAGGAAAAATTGTATTCAATAGTTAAAAAAAAATTATCATGTTAATACCGGCTTAACGGTGCATAACTGCATGATACAATTTATAGCATTGCCATCTCACACCCCAACAGAACTATGTAAAACGTCATAGATAGATTTAAGACAGAATTATCAAAAAGAATGGAGAGTGTGAGACTCAAATGAGAAATGAGCAAAGAACTACAAGCCACGCCGCTGCAATGTATTTTGTATGGAGAGAGGCGGCGGTATACCTGCTATACCCTTTGTAATGATGCCCGCCCGCCCCTGTTTTTCGCGCTTCTCTCCCCACTATTTCACGATCTATGAGTGCTAGAGCTATAAAATAAAAAGCTACAATTTTGTTATTAAATACACTTAATTATTGATGATAAACTCAAAATTGATAACTTGCATATTTTCGGCGTAGTTTTATTTCAAAATCTGGACTGGTCGATATAAACTCATTAATTGCTAATTATTTGCATAATAAACTCAATTAGTAATCTTGAAATTTTTTTTTTCCTTGTTGTGTAGTTGATAAGCTTTACTTTCATACCTTTTGCGTTGGTGTGCGATAAGTAGTCGTTGGGATAAAAAATGTTTTTTGAAATCCGGGACAAACCCGGTTTTGACCATGAAGGCCAAGGGGGACTTTAGGGGACTTTCTACCGTGGCTTCATATAGGTCATATGAACATATGGGCGAAGTTTCCGTTTGCAACTAATTTTGCCGACCTAACTTCACATCTATCCTGGACTATAATTTACAAACTAAACCTTTTTTATTCAGGATCACTAAAAAATAAAAATCCTTTCTTATAGCTAATTTTATTGGCAGCAACATCATGCAGTGCCAAGTGCCCATAGCTTACCTTGATTTGATACTCTTTGAGTTTGCCATTAATCATCATGACAGCTTGTTCGAACACCTCTTCTCTGACTGTGTGAGCAATGCTGTGAACATACAAAGATGAATAAACAACACTTCAGGGCCTGCCAGGGGGTGGCGACTGACCTGTAGTAGGTCTGCTCCTCGGATGAGGTCTTGTATTCGTCATCCTCCACCTTGGCTTTCTGGATCACCTCCTTGGCTTGTTCCTCGTTGGGGGGCTTCACCTTGCTGGGGGCCTTTGCAGTCTGAGGGAGATTGCCTGCAACACAACAATCCGAGGGTCAACTTGGTACTACCTCATTAAACAGTTATTTAACATATTTATGTTACATAATAACAATACAATATGTCGAAGATGCCGTGGCGAATCAGACTACAGAAAATATACCAGACACCAGTCATTTTTGCCTAGGACTTTCCAAGTATAAAACGACTAATAGCTTTTGCAATATTTTCTGTTAGTTCGTTTTGCCGTGGCACCAGCATTATTCATTTATGCTGGAAAATCTGTACAGTAGTTAAATACCAACAAAGTTATCCTTAGACAGGTCTTACGCATAATTGTTATGCTTATGAAAATAATATACTTTGAATAACAGCTACTTTTGCCAACAGTAAATGTTTTTATTTATTCTATTTATTTAGAGTCTCTGAAGTTTTATAAAATAATTTTGTTATATCTGAAGATATTATCAGTCATTACATGAGACACCTAATGAAAATCAGCATTTTTTTTCTACTATGTACTAGAAACCGATTTCCTTGATAGTACGACAACTCACCGAAGTTTGCAATTGCCGCAGCTGCCATGCCGATCTTGTCCTCCTCGTCCACCTCACTGACATCGTCAGAGTCTTCCTCCTCATCTTCCCTCGGAGCGGCCTCCCAGCCGGGATGCAGCTCCAGCCACGACTGCAGCTGCGAGGCCAGGGGAGCCTCCTCACCACTCAGCATGCGGCCTGATCATAATATATGTCAACCAAGAGGCCACACCAACAAAGTGAACTGTAGTATTGAACACAACTTAAGATGGTAAATTGTTTGAACATACAATGTATGTTGATCTTGTGGCTACTTGACAAACAGAGGGAGAGAAGTAACGAATGTATGCAAAAATTATGATGTTTTTTTAAATAAAATATACAAAAAAATGTAATCTTTTAAGGACATTGAACTAAAATGGGGCATTGTCTGTCTTATACAGAATAAAGGACTCAACATGGCACACATTTTTTTTTTTTAGTTCGTATGAATGTGACTTTATATACTCCATCTCACCAATTTTCCCTCGTATTAATTACCATGTTCAAATTTTAATAAATGTATAATATTTCGTTTACTTTATTTAGTTTATTATCTATTTTCCAGCTTTTCATTATTACTTTCTAGCAAATACACAAAGTAATACATATTCACAACTGATTACATTGTAGTTGTTAACATTCAAGTAATAATCTCATTTAAAAAATGCTGCATAAATATATGGTTCTTCTGATGCTGAATGTTATGAAGGCAACAGTAACTTATTTTCACGAACATACATACCTGTCGAAGTCTCCATTACAGTGACACGGACGTCTGACATCTGTGAGCTCTCGTCATTGAGTCCCTCGATTTCCTCGCCTGCTCCCCCTCCCTCCTCTTTCTTCTTTTTCTGCTGGTACAAAACACTTCAGCATCAATACACTGACTTTTAAGACAAACACCTGCAAACAAACCTTTTATTTTTTTTTTATTTATGTAACAGGATGTTCTCAAAAATAAAATAAAATGTGGGGACGAGTTTTTACAATTTACTGATCAGTCAAATTTACTGGGAGTAGTAATTGATAAAAATCTGAAATGGAATCACCATATAAATCAATTGTGCACTAAATTATCAAGATCTCTTTCTGCTATAAGACGCCTCAGAGATGTTATAGATTTAACAGAGCTAAAAAATGTATATTTTGCATATTTCCATTCAATATTGTCTTATGGAATTGAAATATAGAGTCATACCAATCAATAGGTCTGTTTGTAAATACACAATCAGAAAGAATCAATTATTTGTGATGAACCTTATGTTACTGTATACAGTAAAAACTTGTTATTACGTAACTTGTTATAAGGTAAAAACTTAATATTGAGTAACGGAGTAAAGATCCCGTAAAAAATTATTAGTATTGTAGGTATAGGAAAAACTTGATACAAGGTATACTCGATATAAGGTAAACCCAATTTCCTGGGTCCCTTGACTTAACGTATTAACAAGTTTTTACTGTATATGTACAGAGGGTTCATCTCAAATAATCAATTCTTTCTGATTGTGTATTTACGAACAGACCTAATGTCATGTGTCATGTGTATTTAAACTGCAAAAAAGTGCAATTTGAATATTAGCTGGTGTCCCTGCAAGAACGAGCTGTAAACAAATATTTAAGGGGCTGGATATTTTACCTGTTCCTGCACTGTATATTTCTAGAATATTTATTTTTTTGGAAAAAAAAAAAAAAAAAAAATCATTATTTTGCTCAGTCTAAGCTTACTCATTCGTATATGTACACGACATAAAGATATGAATGCCCCAGAATATCATAGAACGACTGCTAATGAAAATGGTCTTATGCACTTAGCTCAAAGTTTTTATAATAATTTACCCGTGGATATCAAAATTTAAGAAAACATTCACATTTATAAGAAGAAAGTGAAGTGTTATTTATTTTTAAAGAATGTGTAGAGAATTGACAATTTTTTTTAGAAAGACGGAATATTTAACAAAAATTTAAGTGCATTGTATTGTATACTATGTATTGTTGACTTGTCTTTTAGAAAGATTAAAAAAAATTGAATTTGCATGAATGTATTCCTTTAAATAAGAAACATTTATTAGACAAAAATTTCAAATTCAAATTTTAAAGTATCTTGCAGTACTGTACACTGTACTAAAAGAAAGAATAACAACTTTTTTTTACTTATTCAGTATTACATTTTGTGTTACAGCTAGTGCATAATTACAGTCAACGACAATAAGAGTGTAATATTCAAATAGTATATACCTCTTTATAAATTAACTTGATTCTAAAGGAAAATAATACTAAATTTTTTTTATAACTTTAAGTGTTCACTTGAAAGTTTGAAAAAATGCAAAAAAATTTCAAGTGAACCTCTGGGACCGCAAGATTTTCTCCTGCTGTGACTCTTTCGATCGGTAAGGCCTTGCTGGCTATTTATCCCTTTCTTTTAATAAGATTATAACAACCTTAAGCGTAATGGTTTGTTTTCCTTAATTTGAATAACTTTAAGTGCTTATGATATATACTGTAGTTAAATTTGTTGCAATAAAATAAACATTGCTAAGAGAAGGTGGTAGCTAGCAATCATTTTGGCAGTACCTTGCGCTCCTTCTGCTCCTTGAGCTTACGTCGCTGCTCCACTTTGTGCTGCTTCACCATCTCTGTGAGGTTGCCTATGTACTCGTCCGTCTGTTGCAGCAGGAATGCCAGACGCTTGTCTTTCTTCTGGTCTATCAATTTCCTGTAACCACACAAAAAAAAGTCTTAAGGGTAAGGTAACGCCACCAATGTTAAAAAAAATCCCTCTCACAAAAATTCTGAAAAAAATTTAAAATGTTCTCCTCTACACCCCCTATCAGTAGCTAAAATATCAGGTATACAAATACGATCTAGTTTTTGAGTTATGAATTTTTAAAGTTGACCAATTTAACATGGGAGTTTCATTTCTCCATGTTAAAGTAGTCAACTTTAAAAATTTATAACTCAAAAACTAGATCGTATTTGTATACCTGATATTTTAGGTACTGATAGGGGGCGTAGAGGAGAACATTTTAAATTTTTTTCAGAATTTTTGTGAGAGGGATTTTTTTTAACATTGGTGGCGTTACCTTACCCTTAACATATAGTGCCACTAACATTTATGATCAAACTAGTTTCTATAGTCGCACAAAAGCCTAAACACTATAGTGCAATTAACACTTATAGGCAAACTTAATAATGAAAAAATATACTGTATGCTGTGGATAACAATACAGCTTAAAACAATATATTTGGATTTAGAATGTCAGCAATGAGAGGCTGCCAAGAAATTTCTCTTGGTATTTTTCAAATAATTAGCTCTTTATTAGCTCTGCAGCGCTACTCATTTTCAGTAATTAGTATTGGCACTGTTGTCAACCATTGGACATCAGTTATGTGAAGTTAGATACCAACAATGAAACAATTATTACTTCTGATATTTTTGAGGTTGAATTCACTACCATATACATTTGAATTTATTGTTGTAGTGAAATACATGGTAACAATTGCAAACAAGTGTATCATTCTGAAGCCCACCTGTATCCTTCCTCATCCTCAGCCATGAGGCGTCTCATTCTCTCCTTCTCTATACGCTCCTGCTCCTTCTTCTGCTCTCGCTCAGCATTGGCATGGTAGTTGAGCACGGCCTTGTTTAGTCGCTGAATCTTGGCAATGTTGTTACGATGGAACTCCTTAAGGTCCTTGCCATGCTGAAGCACAGCATTCAAGTACTCCTGCAAAAACAAACAGAGAGCAGCCATGAGATGCGGTCTGTCCATACAGCACAACAATAGCATTGATTTGGCAGTCATTCTATAAATATTATATTATGCCTAAAACTAGAGACCTTATAGTGTAGAGATATAGAAGGCTTATGGCCAAAATTTTGTTCAAACATCACAGATCTTGAAAGAAGTGCGACTACGTTATTCCGAAGCTTTTTAGGATAAGCATTCAGATGGCGTTACTGTGATGGGGTGCCAGCTGCATCGCAACACCCGATACTCCTGCAGCTCCACCTACATGCAGAGACCTGAACGTGTCCTTTTTAACTTCATCTACAGAATTTCTTTGGTTTCTACGCCAACAGATAGGAAAAATATTTGACACGGACGTTCAATATCTCTACACTGTAAGATCTCTGCTAAAACTTACAGTGAAAGATCTCTATCAAAAGAAATATTTTCGAGCATTACATTTGCCAATGACTGCACTAATGTTAACTGTCTAATTTGCTAGAACTGGTTATTCAAGAGACGAAGAGATGCCGATTTTTAATTTTAGGATAGGTAAGAAGAGCAATGAGTCTAGTAATTCCCAAAAAACTCAAGTTCTCCATGCCTCTATAGACTGTGTGATAAAGCTCACAGAGCTCACATAACGTTTGTGCTATCTTGAGGTGTACAAACATAATTTTGTAAGGAAAATAATGTTCAAGTGAACCTTATAAAAATATTATAAACACAAAAACTAGGTTTTGACTTGGTAGTGTTGTAAGCATGTAAGCAGGAGGGTGTGTGGAGGAGGTAGCAATCAAGATACCTGGTGTTTCTGCCGCCTCTTTCTCTCTGCCTCCAACTTCTGCTGCTTCTCCAGCTTCTCTGTAGCACGTGCCTCTCGCAGGCTCTGACGTTTGGTACGTTTGTATGCCTTCACGTTGATTGCTGTCTCAAGACTCGTTTCTCGACGAGTGCATGCCACAACCTGTTATAAAATACAACATTAATATGGGCAATATTCTATCAATCCTTTCAATTCTTGGGAGTTTTACAAGATTGTTCAGCCTCATCAAACTATAATGTTTATAAAAACTGTACTTTAAGGTCTTTTGTGTTATAAAATTGAACAAAGTCGTAAAGTGTAGAGCAGCAAAATCATAAAAAGAAGAGAGAGAGAAAAAAAAAAAAAAAAAATAGAAAAGAAAAAAGAAAAGAAAAAAAGAAAAATATTATATACAGTATAGTACAGTACATTATGTACAGAACATTAAATTAGCAAATAAGCATAATATGAAGTTTTATCCATAAATTTAGATTGCAGCAGCATTACAAAATCTTTAATCTATCCATCTTTTATTTATAAAGATTTTAAAATATTTTCCAATGAATTTTCCACACCTCAGTTCTAAGCAGACGCTGGAAGTTGAGTAGTCTTAAGGCTCGTAGCTCGATGCACGCTTTCATGCGCAGATCCTCAGCCATAGTAGTTGGCAGGTTGCTTAGCTCGTCAATACGGTGTGCAATGCGAGCAGCAATCCTGAACATGACAATTATGACACTTAAGGGTAAGATAACGCCACCAATGTTAAAAAAAAATCCCTCACACGAAAATTATAAAAAAAAATTTAAATGTTCTCCTCTACACCCCCTATCAGAAGCTAAAATATACAAATACGATCTAGTTTTTGAGTTATGAATTTTTAAAGTTGACTAATTTAACATGGAATTTTCATTTCTCCATGTTAAAGTCGTCAACTTCAAAAATTCATAACTCAAAAACTAGATCGTATTTGTATACCTGATATTTTAGCCACTGATAGGGGGTGTAGCGGAAAACATTTTATTTTTTTTCATAATTTTTGTGCGAGTGTTTTTTTTTGTTTTTTTTTTTTTAAACATTGGTGGTGTTATCTTACCCTTAAAAACAGAAAAATCATTCAGATTGGTTGTAAAATAACTTATAGTATAGCACTATTATAACCACAATTTTGCAATAAACACACTACTTGCTACACTTTATTAGTCATGGAATGATATGACTGAAGACCTCAAACCTACTAACTCCATGTCATTGAGATAATGAAACATGTTTTATTGTTTATACAGACACTATCAGGCCTGCTTTAAAACCATAGTCTCACCTGTTTTCCCTCTCTTGCAGTATGATGACTGGATCTAGTCCTCCTGGTTTAGACACTGGTGTGATTTTGTTTTGCTTCTGCTGTTGTTGCTGCAACTGTTGGGAGGTGGTCTGCTGGGTCTGGCCAGTTGCTGGCTGAGCAGCTTGCCCGGCACCAGGCCGTGTAGCTCCTCCCACAGCCACCACTTGGCCAGCGATAGCAGCTGCAACACTTTCAGAGCTGGACCCAGCTGTGATGGCTACTGGAACCACCGCAACGACCTAAAGAGAATTATTTTGAATACAAATCAATGATTTCAGTGCATCATCAAGCTTTTGTTTTAGTATCCATACCTGTGCCTGTGTTGGAGCTTGAGCCCCTGCATGTGCTGGTTGTGATGCCGAGGCTGGGGACAGCTGACTGCCAGGCATGGAAGGACCCTGGGAAGGTGCAGCTGCACTTGCAGATTGGCCAGCACCTCCGTCACCTCCATAGCCAGGCACCGTGGCTGCAAAATCTCACGTTACTAACAATACCCTTTTGCATAGAAGCAGTTCTAGTTACAAAACTACATGATTGCCACAAATAATGTAAGCCAAAAAACATTTTAAATAGAAAGTAATGTTTTTGTTTGTTTTCAAACAAGCTTAGATTAACATTGTAAAAATTGAACAGCTATACCCGGTATTCAGTAAGTTTTATTTTCTTCTTAAATTTTAGCAAGAGAAGTGAGAACCAGAAGCGTTGAATGATATCATGAAGTACAGGATATATGTCTTTTGTTTTTCACCTATATTTGTTAATGCAAAGCAACCCTTTCTCTGAAACTGCAGTATTCAATGTACAGAAATCATAGCATTTAGCCACACTTCTGATTAAAAGAACTAGAGTAAGTTCAGCATCTTGAATGACATTAGGACACTCCTACACTGTGATTCATATTCAACTTGGTTTTCGTCGTTTATGCTTGTTGTGAGGTTCATTGTTACGAAATATTCACTGAAGATGTCACAAACACACACAATAATAAGTTAAATATGATGCACAGTGTAGTGTCAATGTGACACTAATTGTCGACGTAGTCACTAGCTGCTACTAAGACCAACCTTGTACGCCCTGCACCAGCTGTTGAGTGAGAGGTTGGTTTCTTGCAAGTAGGCGATATGCCATGATCTGCATGCGCAGCTGCTGCAACTGGGGTCCGCTGAACACCATCTTTTGAAGACCCTCAGCCTGCACACACAACCAAACACTGTGAGTCAAGCTGCGCCTCAAGAAGAAGCCATACACATTTCAAGCTAGCCTGCCGGTATTGGTGAAAATGGGAAACAGGGTTTTGACCAATATCTGGTTTGTTTATGCATTATGAAGATGTTACATTATTATGACGTAATACGGTATAGTAGTGACTTTCCCCTTAATTTTGAGGGTGTTAGAGGGCTGCCAATAACAAACTTACTCAGACTAAGGTGAGATCCTCTTTGGATATTTGCAACATAAAAAATCATGCAGCTTGTCCGTAAAAAGTCTAAAAGTTAAAACATACTGCAGTTGGTTTCTTAAAAATAAAATTGCACATCAAGTAAAGTGTAACACAACGATTGATAAATATTAAGATATGACACTATTGGGGGTTGTATATATTTTGCTTATTAATAAAAAGTACACTTGGGAAAAATTTTGGGGTACTACACTTACCCCCTGATTTTGTTGTGATGATGGATCGTAAGCAGTATGTCTTGATCTCAGATACAGAAGCTGGGAATAGCGTTGATCATTTTGGAGACCTTTCTCTTCCATTGTTGAGATGGCCCTTTGTAGCGCTGTCAAGTTATCAATCGCAGACTGCTAAAATAGCAGAGAAAAAACAAATTGCTCAGAATCTACAAACAAATGCTCAGAGTCTACAAAAAAAATATATTACTTTAAAATAGTTGTAATGAAAAGTTAATTACAGTATAGGACTTGGTATCTTGGGAATAATTAAATTGACAGTTGATAATTATATAAGACCACCAAATTTCAATTTATTTGTTATATTTTCACTCACTCAACTATTACAAATCATCAGCCTTAAGCCAATACTTAAAAACAACTCTAATTTTATTTAATGTTTCTTACCGATGGACCTGTACCAGGGGGAAGCCCTTGCGAAGGATTTCCAATAAAATTCATTGGAGGTTGTCCCACATTTGGTTGAGCACCAGGACCGTGTTGTTGCTGTGATTGTTGTTGCTGCATCATGGGAGAAGTGGCCACCTGCTG
The DNA here is from genome assembly GCA_949825025.1 of Siphlonurus alternatus. Lineage (NCBI taxonomy): Eukaryota > Metazoa > Arthropoda > Insecta > Ephemeroptera > Siphlonuridae > Siphlonurus > Siphlonurus alternatus. The sequence continues at coordinate 60,858,834 of OX463788.1, read as the reverse complement.
TGGAGGACCCATTGAGGTTTGTACGGATCCTGCTGAGGTTTGAGCAGACGAGATAGCCGTGCCCCCCTGCTGAGCTGAGGCCTGTGCAGGAGGTGGCGGACCCATTGACGGAGCTGGAGATGAAGCCCCTCCTGTTTGTGAAGACATCTTTGCTCTAAGCACCAACAATCTGTAAGCATTTTCAGTTTTTTATTAGAAATTTATTAGCTATTAATTTCCTATTTCCAAATATAAACAAAAACTCTGATGACACAACATTAATGGTAACAGGAATAAAAATCTCTCATCCCTTATGTAACATGCATACATACTACAGATTTACTGTTATGTACAATAGAGTACAAATAATACAGGTACTATCACATTTCCAACCTAAAAATTGATTGCTTAACAATGATACGTACTCTAAAATCTAACTTATGAGGCCCAGAAGGTCCAAACAGCTGTCCGGTGATGTGCTAAATGTATTATTAATCAGTGGCGGCTCGTGGGCTTGGACATAGGTGTGTCTGCTGACAGTGGTGCAGGCAAATACATTCGGGGGGTCTCCGCCCCCCAGTAGCCCGCCGCAGGTGCGAATTTTTTTCGGTTTTCGCTTAAATATCTATACCATTTTTTTTTTTATAAAAAAATCATTTAAAATAGATATAAGTAGTAGCTAGTTGCAACCAATATTTATTTTCTGCAAAATGTAATAATTAAACTTTCAGAGTTAAGAGTCGTGAATTTTTTAATTTAATTCATCATAAAATAAATAAATTTATTTCTGAGACGGAGTATATAAAATGAAAATAAACGTAAATATAAAATTTAAACAAAAAGAAATACAATAAGTAGGGATGCTAATAGAATAACATGTAAAATTACTTATAAATTTAATCTATTACAAACGGAAAACCTCAAAAAGATAATCTGCTAATGCTCCAGAGACCCTGCTAATGCTCTGAGATGTTTGAAAATTTTGCGCACCAGCGCGCCAGGCGCTGTGATTGGGCAACTAGGCACTGTGATCCGCTGTGATCACTGTGATTGGTAGCTCCGCAGCGGCCTCTACAGAAAGGCTGCTCGCTAGACAGACACACGATCATCATTGAGCGCCCATAATGAGCGAGAAATTTGCTGAGATAGCGCTACAACGTTAAACATGTGTCTGAAAGCGCTGCAGTTTTCTTCGTAGTTTTAAACTTTCTGTTTCAATTTTTTAACAGAAAATTATGTTTTTTCAACAAATAACACTATAAACTACCAGAAAATATTAAAAAACTTTAAATAAATATCATAGTATTAAGAAAAATTATAAATGAAACATATATAAATATAATTTAAAAAAATGAAATAATTCTGCCAACTTTGCTGGTGTGGCTGCAGTTCAGCAGTACCCCCCACAAGCCGCCACTGTTATTAATGCAATGATTTTGTTGATTATGTTGGCAAAAACCCGCTGATCCAAGCCAAACAACCATCTCTTACTTATACGAGCTGCGAGTCAACCCTACTTCTTTTTTCCTTTTATTGTTGGTTCATTGAATGCTAAAAGCTCAAACTATCTCCCGTCCCAACAAATATTTTTGTATCGTACAGTATAGCAGATCTTAGTTTACCTCTAGACAGTTCAGTCTAGACTAAATGGCGCCGGATATCAGCCAATGAAAAAGCTAGAATGACTGCTGGCCACCTTTTCATTGGCCGATATATCTGGCGCCGTCTAGTCTACTGAATTGTACATGTTTCTATCCTCTTTTAAAAAGTTTAGAATACGAAAAAAATAAAATAAGAAACCTAGGTTCTAAGTATACAGTTTTAATAAATATTTAATACAATACAGTAGACCTCATTTCCTGCTGTTGTTAGGCATCAATGATTATTATTATATTTCTATACACAAATGCTCTACCGAGAACTACAAATAACCTCTTTATATCTACCATAATAGTCTGTGGCCATGTCCACATATTTTGTATGCATAATCAAGCTAGGTCCCATAACCGTCAATGCTGTTACCGTTATCATCCCTCCTCTCCATATAATCTCTATGAAGAAGTTAACTTAAATAAAAATATAAATGGAAACACAATTTATTTGCATACTGTTCAGTATACATACACTTAAAAAGAAATTTTGTGCCCCAGGCAATTCTATCGCCTGTAAATCATTATAAGAATAATCAGTGCTTTAAATTTACGCAAAATTAAGGTTGAAAATATTTAAATGTTGATTACCAGTAGGTCTGGGTTGGCTTGCTTGGTTCAAGTCATGTTTACTTCCCAACTCTTTTCGACTTTGTGAAAGGGAAGTGACGGGGTTGAATACAGCACAGAAGATGATTTATAATGATATGCATATATATGATATGCATATCATAGATTTAGATTTAGATTTTAACGCTCTGCGGCAAATGTGGCTAAACCACGGTGGCTCGCAATATAGTGCTCAACGCACTCTTAAATCCCCCGTAACTCTCCGCCCCCACCACCTCGGACGGCAGGGAGTTCCACTCCCTCACTGTTCGGTTTATGAAGGAATACTTTCCCACATCGCTTCCACTACCCATGAACTCCAGCTTCCACTGATGATCCCCCCTCCCAATATATCTACCTTTCCTAGTTCTATCGCTAAACTCGCTCCAACCTGCCATCTCCCTATTAACTTTAAACAAATTTCCTAATCGGTTGTACCTTCTCCTTTCCTCGAGTAGCTCCCACTCCAAAGTCTGAATCATTTTCGACACGCTTTCATAATCTTTCCACACCTTTTTGTCATCTGCAACTAATCTCCATTTTCTCATTCTACCCATAACTCTTCTAGCAGCTCTCCGCTGAACCTTTTCTAACTCCTTCTTTCCAATCTGCCTATATGGGTCCCACACACTACATGCATACTCCAGTATTGGTCTCACTAAGGTCTTATAGGCCTTGTCTCTGACAAATACAGTCGCCCCCTTCAGATTTCTCATAACAAACTCCAAATTTCTCCTCCCCTTTGACGTTACATACCTAATATGTTCATTCCAATTCAGCTCCCTCTGAAGAACCACCCCAAGGTATTTATATTTATCGTCCTCCCTAAGTACCTCGCCTCTCATTAGGTATACTGCATCTTCTTTTACTCTTTTCCTACTAAATTTAACTACCGAACATTTACCAACATTAAGACTCATACCATTTTTGTCCACCCACCTACCTACAGTGTCTAGAAATTCCACAGCTGATTTACATCATTCGCGTTCTTCCAATTATTATATCTATTTTCCAGTTCGTCATTTAACCTATCTATATCAGCCCTATTATAAAACCATCTTTTCGTCTTTTGCACCGACTGAATTGATTTGCCTACTGCAAAATCTACCAACAAAATTCTATGATCGCTAATTCCATCTACCACTTGGGTTTCTACCCAGAATTCTATAGGTCTAACCAAAACTACATCCAGAATATTTCTAGTGCCATTTGTATGTTCTCTCGTATACTCGTCAACCACTTGGACTAAATCCCTATTCAAAATCCGTGCCACCAGTCTTTGGTTCTCCGAACCTACTTCCTCCCTCCTATCATCCCAGTCAACGTGTGGTAAATTTAAATCCCCCACAATCAGCACTGGTTGGTCAGGATTCATTTCGTCCAGTTTATGCACCAATTTCACTAAGATCTGATTATTCGCAGCCGTATCTCTTGGTCTATAACCAGCTAGCAATTTTATTTTCCCACTCTTTAGCATAATCTCCAACCCCATTAGCTCACAATCCTCGTCTACCCACTCTACTCTACCTCTTAGTAGCTTTTTAATTGCTACCATTACTCCACCTCCATTTCTATTTCTATCTCGTCTAAAAACATCATACAATGGCATCATTAACTCGGCATCAAGAATCCCTTCATCTAACTTTGTCTCTATAATAACAATAACATCAGGGTTGTATAATTCAATTTTTGTGGTAAAGACAGTAACCTTACCCAAAATTCCACAAGCATTCACCTCCATCACCCTCACCATCCCATCATCAAGTTTTCTCTGCTTACCTTCACAGTTCGCCACTCCATGAGAATTGTCTCCATTTATTTTCCGTCGGTGCACTTTTTGTTCATTTACACAATCGTTCATACATTCATTCAAACATTTATCAATACTGCTCCCCCTCCCTCCAATCATCAAATCTCCAATCACCGAATCTCCTTGAGCTTCCTCCCTCCTACCTTCCATCTCCTCTCTCTTCCCTCTCCTCAAACTCCCTTCCCTTGCAACCCGCCCCCCGTCTCAGTGACAAAGGTCACTGAGAAAATTGCCTAGCACCCTACCTGCTTTGTTCGGCGTAAGCCAACGATCTCCCTGCCTTTCTGCTTTATTTGAGAAAGGTATCCAAGGATCTTCGACTTGGATACCCATTACACTACAAACTTCCTTAATGATTGCATTAGCAATCCTTAACATTTTTTCAGGAATAGTGTGGACATTCACCCCAGCCACCACTATGAGGCTCAAATTATGCTCCTCACATTTGTCCACTGCAGTCTTAATCAGCCTCTCCACCTCTGCGTAAACCTCTAATCTACTTCTGTCCAAAGCTAATCTACTTACGCAGGCTCCCAAATAGAGCACCATTTTCCTAGTCTCCTCAGTAACAGGGGCGTCTTTTACTAGACCCTCTAGCCTGCCAAGTCCAATCCCCGTATGATCATCTTCTACCAACATCAACACTCCGTCAACTTTGCCCTCCGCTACCTTCATCGACGAATCACCAATCACCACAGCCACTTTCGGCTCTCTCGTATACACAACTACATCAATTTCGGAATCGAAAAACACCTTATTGATCTCTGCCTTAACTTCCTGCCAGTCCAATTTGTCTAACCCTGCACCTATCTTTGGCATAGCCAGCTTTAGTATCCCCTTTGACTCGCAGGCATTTCTCAACGCTACCAAACACCGACTCATATCTGCCATACGGGGCTTCCCACTCGATAGCTCCTTCGTAATCAGATAGAAAATTTCCCTTATTTTAACCTCATATTTAATAGAGCACAGTTTAACATCGCTCAAACTACAATCCTTAAGGCAAAGAAGGGAAAATAGCAGCTCAAAGCCCAGTCATGTAGAGCAGTATCTACGGCATAGCAGAATAACATTTACTGTATGCAAAGCGGCACACTTTGTATGCATACTGTCTGCATGGAAAGTGAATTTGCTAGCTTACCTTGTGGACTCTAAAAGGCTTTAAAACAGCATAAAACCAAGATCTATTTCGTACAAATTTGAAACACGAATAGTGTTTTGCTTAAAATAGGAAAATATTGTCAAATTTTACCCTTATTTTCATAATTCAAGCCGCCTGATGTGGAATCAACACGACGCCACAAGTTTCTCAAATCCTCTCCTCTCCTTTTTGCCCCAACTCCAACTGCACTGCATCCAACTCCAACACTCAACACCAGGCACCACGGTCTCCAGTAGATGGCGCTCGTTATCAAAATTTAGTTTTCCGCTATATTGTTAGATGGCGTAAGCTTCCACTTTTAAGCATTTTTGGGGAAGTTGAGAAATTTGAGTGGCTTTTTTCAAAATTTTAACCGACAACGGGGAAATCGTGGACATGGACGAAGTCAAGGTATGCATATATTATATAATATGCTTAATTACAAGTTTTTTGTGATGTTTTGGTGTTTTTAGAACGAAAGAATGTACTGAGTAGTATTTTTATATCTGATGGTTGTATATAAAGTTAAATTAGGTAGTGAAATATGTTGTTAAATGACTGCAGTGTTCGATTCAACATGCATGCAGCTAGTGCATCCAGGATTATGAGATTATATTCAAACCGGCCCAGACTTTCCTTCCCAAAATATTTTGTGCTGCAAGCTTTTTATTTCATTCTAATTTGTATTGTCTGAATGGTCTCCTAATTGTACATTTCCAGTAAGCATACAGTACTGCTGCATAGCTGCAGTCTTTATATTAATTGTAAAAGCCAAAAGAAAATAATTAGAAGCATATATATTCTGCTTGACAGGATATGATTTTGATGCCTTTCACTCGCCTGGCGTAAATGATCACCATGTTGTTCAGAGTGACGTTGAGCCACAGCACAACTGTGGGCAGTGTTTTCATGAACAAGCGATGGACCGTGCTTACGTATCCATGTTTGTCTCACAGTGTAAACAGGTAAATGTTGGAAAAGATAGCTGTTTCAATATTGTTAAACCTAGGTCTTAAAACAATAGGCATTGCTAGGTTGGTTGCCATTCCCTAAAAATGATATAAAGTAATTTAATATAATCATAGTACAGATAATGTAAAATATAATGCAATGTGATATAATTGTAAATTGTGTAATAATTTTTTTTACACTTTTTGTGGCTAAAAGTTAATTGGAAGTTGGTTGGTGAAGGCTTCAAGTCAGCTAATTTTTCGGTGCTCCCACCTGCAATACCAAACCTATTAAAAAAAACGTGAATTCGTTTTTTCATTAAGGTAGAGATAATATGTATCAGCTGGCCCAATGCTAAAAAAATCCCATTCATAAAAATTATGAAAAAATTTGAGTCCCTGGCTTCTAGTAGCGATGATGAGGAACGTCTTCCGGAGAATGTTGACGTCAAACCATTGCCCGTCATCAAACAATTCCAGTGGCCTGGTATGTTTATTTTACTAGCAATCGATTACAAACATGCTAAAGAAAATTGTATCCTGTTGACAGTAGATTAGCAATGGAGATATCATATTTTTATACAGTACTGTTTTATGTATTTAATACAGTAAAGTACTGTATATTGTATGCCAAAATTGTGAGCAAGTGTGCTTGTGAAAATACAAAGCTTGTGTAAGAATATTTTTTGGATTAATTATAAAGGACATAGGAAAGGAGGAGATTGGCTTCAGCTTTTTCTAAACATGACATCACCACAGTTCAAAATTAGTTGCTATAACTCTTTGATGTTTTTATTTATTTATTTTTGTATTTATTTATTTTTTTATCAGTGCAAATTAAGCTTAAACATCAACTACTGTACTTTAAATTATAAAAGCTGACATTTTTTCCGTTTGCAAATTAAAATTACTGTTGTCAATTAAGGAATTTAAAAGATACAGATACTTTTTTTTTTTTTTTTTTTACTTTCTTATGTTTTATTAATTAAATGTAATTCACTTTCTATTTAGCTGTAACTTCCCCTCACCCTCTGATGTTGAATTTTGTTGACAGTGTTGACGTGTGAGGAAGATGCTGACTGGCGGGAGAAATTTGTGTCACTCCCCGAGCAGTTTCGCTACATGTTGTACAACAATATCAGAACGGACTGCTCCTTCATTGTTGGCAGTGATAAACGAGAGGTATGCATACTTTTTGTTGCAGCAAATAAGCCCAAGCTCTTTTTTTTCTTTGTGTTTTTACCAAGACTGAATACACATATTGTAATTTTTAGTATGAATATCATGTTTTTTATGTTTTATTTGAGGAATTTGCTTTTAAAGAATTAACAGTTGACACTCTTGAAAACTGCCATGAAGAGATGACAATAGTGAAGATGTATTTTTCAAACAATACATTGGCGCTACGGCCATGTATTGAGGATTTTTTTTTTATTGGAAACAGTGAGAAGTGTACAATAATTAGGTAGAAATTAAAATGTTATTGACTTAAGACACTTCAATATGAAATTTGATATTGTTCACTCCTCTTCTTGGAAAATTATCCTCATCTTCTTGAAAGTCTTTTTTTTTTTTTTTTATCACGGAACTCAGTGGAAGCAGGAAGTAAGTAAAAAATTACAGCTGGAAATTTTATTTAAAAAAAAAATGGTATAGTATAATGCCTAAAATAAAGATTTAAATACGTCACGTGACCTGGAAGCCTTGTCTGCATCACCAATGTCATTAAACTGTTTGGTCAAACAAGCAATATGAAACTTATAAATAGTTATTAAATATTTGTTTGTTTATTATTTGTTTTCATAGCAACGTTATTATGTTTAAAAAAAAAATACTTTTTTTTAGTTTTCAACCTTTCCTCTTTTGATTGAGGTAAAAAAATTATGCTCCTGAAGTTCATTGAGTCAAAAAAAAAATTTTCCAAAGCAACAACTAACTCTATGGTTACACTAAATTTTTGTTTTCAAAATGGAAGATAATGTTGAGTTTATTTCTTCCAGAGGTTTCATTGCCACAAGGTGCAGCTGTGTCGAGCCAGTTCCGTGTTTGACTCCATGCTGTTCGATCCCACTTATGAGAAAGGAGAGATATCTTTGAGTAATATTGAACCAGGCACTTTTAAGGAAATTGTGGAGTAAGTACTTAGTTAAGGGGCATTCACAAAGGAGCATTCACAAAGTCTTAAGGTCACATTTAAGGCTCGATAATTTAAAGCTTGATTTTAGACGTGTTTTTTAGACCCAAAATTTTTGGTCTTAAATTATTGAGCCTTAATTGTGGCCTTAAGGCTTTGTGAATGCTCCTTACAAAGTCATAAGGGCACATTTAAGGCTCGATAATTTAAAGCTTGATTTTAGACGTGTTTTTTGGACACAAAATTTCTGGTCTTGATTTATTGGGCCTTAAATGTGGCCTTAAGGCTTAGTGAATAACAAGTTACTGTAGTTAGTTTTTAAGTTTAAGAGAAGAGAATCCAAGCAACTGAGGTAATAAATGTTTTTTGGCACAAGAATGTCAACCAGGTCAATTAATTGATTTTGTGTGTATTTAAATTAACATTTTTCTATTACTTTAATTATATATTTTATTAAATTTGTATATTTCTAATTAATATTGAATTGGCATACTTTATTTTAAAATTCATTGTCACTGATGTTAATTTCATCATGTTTCTAATGCTGAAACAGCCATGTCATGTTTTATTTTTCATATTAAAATAATTAAGATGGGACTCAAGGAAAATCATCTGACTCTTGATACCCTTTCAGAAATTTATTTACTGTATATTATGTGTTCTGCAATGTATTAAGAAATTAAAATATAATCACACAGTACTGTAATCAAACTATTTTTTGCTATGTTATTTTTTGAATATGTACTACAGTATTACTGTATTTGTAAAACTATTTTAGCAATGAGCCTTTATTGTACAGTAATTTCTTTGTAAAAAAATAAAAAGCATTATTATTAATATAATTCTGTTCACCTTTACATTGTATCAATCAATGTTTTCAGGTACATATACACTGACAAGCTGCTGAGTGCTCGAGCTGCGCTGTCTCTGTGCAGGGCTGCCAACTTGTACAAGATGAGTCGTCTTCGTGACGCTTGTGAGCTCTACCTGAGAGACAACCTGCAGACGGAGTGGCTGTGGCCGGCCCTCGAGTTCCCTATGCAGCTGCCAGAGACCAACTCTCTCAGAGACAAGTGCTTGGAGGTGATTATTATTTGTGTCATGTTCTCTGTGTGTATCATGTGGGCCAGCTCTCAGTATTTCCTGACCATCTTTTGTCCCTGTTTAAAGCTTTATAGGACATTTCAACAGTATATGTAAAAACAATAAAACTAAATACAAAATTTCAACAGAAGCAAAATGATAAAATAATCACTTAAAAATTAATGTCACCATCGACGGCCCATGCTAATTATTTCCCGACAGTAAACCTAAAATATTTTTACACCTAAAGATAAAAGACGATTTATTAACCTAATCAAATAAAAAAAATATTAGGATCAAGTTTTTGAGTTACTGTATTGATTTTTTTTTATTGTTTTTTTAGATGCTGATTTGACTAAATTTTGATCAAAGTTGTCCCAGTTCTAACTTCTTCCAACTTATGTCCTATATATCTCAGAAACTTGATCCTAATTTGCCTTTTTCTTATTATTATTGGGTTTTAAACTCCCAACCTAGTTGGGGTGGTTAAGTGCCAGCACCGGGTCCAATTGGGCCAAGATGAAGGCGCCCGCTGATCCTGTTGGGGATGTTACGATCCAGCGTCTCCTACTCAGCTGTGGGCAATGAGGGCTTCCCGGGTACACCCGCAAATAGCCCATCACACAGCCTTTCGGGCAGGTTCTATCCTAGGCGCGGTGGGACACATTTCCGCTAGCACTCTGGGTGCTGGATGCCTTTAACCGGGGCACTTAGAGGTGGGGATGCATCTTGGGCTTCCCAAACCAATGCCCTAGCCGCCCTGTGGTTCAAAAACCACAGGCTACGGGCCAGAGGTCACACTCGCAAGGCAACCCCCAACCCGCATGTCCTTCCTGAGCGCGGGGGGACACGTACCGCGAGCCAGAGAAGAGCCTACGCCCATCCCGTAGCTGGATGCCCTTTATTATTATTATTATTATTAGTTCATAATTTTTCTTGATATTTTACTTTCTTATTGTTTTTTATGAAAATACACTGAAAAGATGAAAAAGGTGTACCAGTTTAAGTTTTCAAACTGAAGTTGTTTCATTTTATGTGCCAAGAGATAAAATTTTACTTTTATTTTGAAGTGTGTGTAAGAATAAGTTAATAGCATAAAATCTAAAAATTCTTACCATTTCATTACTAAGCTTTTTTTTTTTTTTTTTTTTAACAGTACAAGTACAGTCATGGCAAAAAAATTGCTGCCTAACAATTAAAAATCGTCCTTGTTTTGATTTTTTTATTCTTATTTCTATATCCCCTCCTCATCAAGGGATCACCTTTTTAGTTATTTTTTTTTGTCTATCTACATCTTGTTTATTTTCATCTTTTAAAATTTTTGTCTCTTGTGTTACAGTTTTTGCGTGCTAACACTCGCTCATGCCTGGACACTGCCAATTTCATGCAGATTGAACAATCCACTCTGGCCTGGTTACTACAGCAAGATCTGCTAGACATCGAGTCCGAAATGGACTTGATCAGTGCTGTCACCTGTTGGGCAGTCAACAAAACTGGAGGGTTATTCGACGGAGAAGCTACTGGGTCAAATCTTCTTCGACAGTCGTTAGGTACGTCCTTCTCCCATCTCTGATTTCTCAGTCTCTCCCCTGAACAATTTTCCTTGTGCCTGTCAGATTCTGAACTTCTGTCTGAGCATGAAAATTTGTCAATCTTAGTCAACCTAGTTACCCCAGGTAATATGTCATTACCAGATGGTATTTGTAGTATCACAAAACCAAGGTATGGTACAGAATTTCAAACTGAATTTTCAAAAATGACTTCAAATTTATGTAAATGTTATAGACCAATTGTAAATATAATAATGAAAATGAAGGTAGACAAATCCAATTATCACCTTTGTTAGTGACAACTCAGTTTGAATCATCTTGTGATATTACTTTGCTTGGTATAGAAGTGACCACACAATTTAATGATAAATTACCAGATAATATTTTGGATAGTAGATTTGTAGCATATCAAGAAAATATTGATCTTTCAATATTAGAAATATTACCAAATTCAACTTTCCAACTCCTTCATCAAGTCAATTATAACAAAAGTGTGTCTTAAAATTGCCAAGTTGCCATCAAATTCAAGGAACCAATTGCCATTAAAAAAAAATATATATATTTAATTGGAGCTCATTATAATTGTCTAGGACGGTACTTGGATTATGTCAGAGTTAGTATTGTTGAATTTCAGGGAAATGTTTTCAATTTTAATTATGCTGAAAATGATGGGATGATAGAAACAATTATCTTCCGTTAAATAAAAAAAAAAAAAAAAAAAAAAAAATGTTGCAAATAATTCTAATTTAACAACTGTCCCTATTAATTTCCCTATATTAATAATAAATAATAGTACACAATTTCATTGATGAAAATATAAGTTTTAGTCAAAATATTAATGAATATTAAAATTTGAATATAATATATTTCATAAGTGAAAAAAATAAGGAATTTAAATTCATTTATTAATTGTTCGCATTGGTTCAGGCGGGGAAGGAAGAGCAAGGGAAGCGACGACGCAGAGAAAAGCCAAGTCCTGCAGTTCATGTGGTGCTTTCTGGGTCACCCGGCCTTGGGGAAAGTCTTTTAGCACCAGAATATTTGGTGAGTAACTCTGTCCTAATTGTAGAATTGTACGTGTTAGTCAATGTGATCTTTTATACCTCATAAAGCAACAGCTAGGAGATAGCATTTTGAAAACTTCCTAGATAGAATCAATATGACTCAACCACACATATACTTTATCCAGTATCAAAGCTTTGATATCAAAACAATGCCACCCTTAGAATCACTTGGGTGATACACACAGAGTGTTTATTTTCACATTTGATGTTGAATGCACAAAACACAATGCCAATTAATGACTCCCATATATTATGTTTTGAGATGCAATAGGTTTACCAGTTTTAGATTTAGAGTCCGTTGACAAGATGTTATCTCTATAAGATGACGTTTGTTTAATTAATTCCAATGTTCCTTTATTTGTCATCGGTATGTACGTATCATACAAGTAAAAGTATAAGCGTTCGAAAGAAAAGAGTGAACTCGGCCGGGAATTGAACCCGGGACCTTTTCGTTATCCAGACGGATGCTCTTCCACTGAGCTACTAGAGGTCACGCCAAAAAATTTCACTACCAAAAAAGTATCATATAAATAAAAGTTTAAGCATAGAAGTATGCGTGACCTCTAGTATCTCAGTTGAAGAGCATCCGTCTGGATAACGGAAAGGTCCCGGGTTCAATTCCCGGCCGAGTTCACTCTTTTCTTTCGAACGTTTATACTTGTACACGTACTTGTATGATACATACCGATGACGGAAAAAGCACATTGGAATTAATTAAGATTTACCAGTATTATCTTTGTTTCATGAGAGCCAATGTTAGAGTTTTTATTTTATTTTGGTGATGAAGGTTCATAAGATCAGAAGTGTAGAAATTTGTCTTACATAATTTTTGTGAAATGCCAATTGAAGTAGGAAATTGAGACATATAAACCTATAGCTGTAGACATACACTTTATGTAGGAATTAAGAAGTTTCTAAAAGACCTGATGTGGTAGGCTAGTAGAGTGAATGTAATACATTTGATAATTAATTATTCATTATTTCAGGTGGCAGGCACGGTCTGCCGGATTTGTACATACATGGAGCTACAAGTGGACCATGTAAGCACTGTGACCTGAGTGTTCTTCAGCTGCAGTCCAACTCCTCCATACCCCGCTCACAGCCTCCAATGGATCTTATACTAGACACCTTTTAGTTAAAGGATTTGATTGTGCTTCAAATAAGGTTGAATTAGCTTGCACTTATATCTTGTAAATATAATATTTCATGTTAGAAAGAAATTGTAAAAAGAAAATATTTTTATAATATATTATATGTTATTATTATTAAAATTTAACTCAGTTTAAGTGGCACATGTTCAGTTTCGTGATCAATGATTTCTTGGGTAAGCTATATGTTTGATTAAAAATTATTACTGTACTATTATTTAAAATCATACAAAGAATTCATACCTTAGTATGATAGTAATGTAACAAATTCTTAATATTATTTATGTTTAATTATTAAAATATATTGTATGAATGGAGTATCGACCTCAATTTTTTTTATTGCAGATAATGATAGAAGGTACAAAGTTATGCTACCTTGATTTTTTTCAGATTTTTTAGAGACCGGGAAGTATTTTTAAAAAAGTATTGAAAATTCTTCTTGTGACATCACGAGACGCCGCTCCTTAAAGGGATACCAAAGTGAATACTTTTTTTACATTTTGGGCAGATAAGAATTATTCTAACATCCCTGTGTCTCAATATTTTCGTACAATGCCTAGTTATTTTACAATTAATTATGTAGTTTGAAAAGTGAGTTCTATTACCGTTGATTGATTCAAGCCAATGCGCGCCCGCAGCAGCCGGTGATACAACAAGAAAGGGCCCGGGGGGGGGGAGTTTCCCATGATTTGTGGGAAATTTTCGGCGTACCAGCGGCTGCTGCGGTCTCGCACCGACTTGAATCAACCAACGGCTTTTGAACTCATTTTTCAAACTAAATAATTAATTTAAAATAACTAGGCATTGTACGAAAATATTGAGACACAGGGATATCAGAATAATTATTAGCTGTCCGAATATGTAAAAAAAGTATTCACTTTGGTACCCCTTTAAGAAAAAGATACTACTTGTCACCGCAAGACGTTACAAAAAGAACTTTCAATAATTTTTTAAAAATACTTTCCGGGCTCTAAAAATTCTGAAAAAAATCAGGGTAGCATAACTTTGCACCTTCTATCCATTTCTGCAATAAAAAAAATTGAGGTTGATACTCCATTATAATATGTACTGATATTTTTTTACTGAATACTTTGCATAGCTCTTGCAGGACACTGCCGGAGACAGGCTCGGACTGGCCATAAGAGTTGGTGAGCGATCGCTCAGTAGGCCCCCCCCGGTTGGAGGCCCCCAAAATGTTAAAAGTAGGCCCCCCAGGGTGAAGTAGGCCCTCCCTACATCGCGAAGCGATGTAAAATTTAATGTATAGACACAGTGTTCTGAAGATGTAGAGTAAAACAAGAGGCTTAACAGTACAAAGAACTGTCTATTATATTTAATAGGTATTATATATTCATAATAACCAATTACTTCTTATACATTTCAATTTATTTACTATGAATTTTCAACTTTGAAGTGCCAGCAATTTTTAAAACAAAAAGACAACAATTACATACCGTAATAACTTTCATGAGAAAATATAAGGGTTCAGTTGGAGGCCTCCCCAAAATATAAAAGGTAGGCCCTCATAATGAAGACCTACCTTTAATATTTTTAGGGGGCCTCCAACCACCGTGCCGAGGGTCAAGGGTCCTTATATTTCTTTAAAAAAAAAGTATTGTGTAAAATTCTCCCTCGTGATATGACCAAGAAGGCCTTCTATACATCGCAATCGGAAAAGGTGTAAGAAAAACGAAGGAAAATAATTTTGGAAAATTAATGTAGGGTAACTAAATCAAGGTGTATAAAGCCCTGAAGGCCCCTTAGACCTACAAGGCCCCTTGGTCCTGCACTAATATATAAGTCAAATTTAATATTAACATATTCTGTTGCGGTATATGTTTTATTTTTATTTTTTAATATATATCATCTTTTTTATAATTTATTAGAGTGATAAAAATAAGCCAGAACGGTTTAAAACGCCAATCCGGAAAGGTGCATGGACATGTATTATTGAATTAAAAAAATTCCTACATTTTATTTTTAAAAATACCGAATATAAATTGTAGATTAAATTTTGTAAGTTTTTTTTTACAAAATCTTCCGCTAGCTTCGCTTTTTCGTAATTCGTAGTCTTCTTCATATATAAGACAAAAATATGTGTATAGCACGTACTTGTTTCTTTCATTACACATTTTTTTGTATTTTTTTTATCTATTCATGCATGATTTAAGGGTAAAATAACGCCACCAATGTTTAAAAAAAAATCCCTGACACAAAAATTATGAAAAACAATTAAAATGTTCTCCTCTACACCCGCTATCAATAGCTAAAAGATCAGGTACACAAATATGATCTAGTTTTTTAGTTATTAATTTTTAACGTTGACTACTTTAACATGGAGAAATGGAAATTCCATGTTAAATTAGTCAACTTTAAAAATTCATAACTAAAAAACTAGATCGTATTTGTATACTGATATTTTAGCTATTGATAGGGGGTGTATAGAGGAGAATTCATTTTAAATTTTTTTCATAATTTTTGTGTGAGGGATTTTTTTTAACATTGGTGGCGTTATCTTACTCTTAATGCTCAAATCACTTAAATGAGAAACTGCATATCCAGCCCAGAATGCAGTGCAACTATTTTTTTAGGAAATGGAAAAAAAAGAGAGAATCTAATTTTGACCTGAAAATTAAAATTGGAGGTATTTTAACGCAAGGGCTATGTACTATATACTAATACTTGTATATAGTCCTTGATTTTAACGTACCGCAATATATTTTGTAATGAATTCGGTCATTTTTCGAGCACAGTTAAGCAGCTGCACATAATACATGACACAGAAATATATAAAAAAATAAACGGATGAAAATACGTGCATTATATTGCGATTAAAAATGTTTGATTGTCCCGCAATTTAATTTATTTTTAATTAAATAATAAGTCAGAAATGTATCTGCTCCCTGAAAAAATATTTTTTGGGAAAACAAACATTCCATCCAAAATCCAAAGTAACAAAATATTTGTCAACTTTTGCTGGAAATATATTTTTTATTCAAAAGCTTTATTAATTTTTAATTATTTTTTTATCGTTTAACTGTTCAACGCCGGCTAAAACAATACAAAATTATTTTAAAATTGATAAAGTTTCGAATAAAAAATATATTCCCAACAAATATTTTTGTTGGCAAATATGATTTTACGTTGAATAATGCAATGATTTTTTTCCCAGAAAAAAAGTTTCTCTATGTAGGAGACACACCTTTTATTTAATTAAAAATTAGTTTTTCAAATTAGGACAATTAAACTATTTTTATCGCATTGTGCATGTTTTCATTCGTTTATTTTAAATATTTCAGGGTCATAACATGTTTTGTTAAGTGCCAAGTGCGCAAATCGGGAAAGTCATGAAAATCCATTGAAAGAACCCAAGGTTGCAATGTTCTGTCAAAAATATCACAGAAATTAAAATTTTTGCTTCAAAAATATGAAATTACTAATAAAAATTAAGAAATAAATTTGCTGTGTGTCAGTATATTTTTTACAATATTCTGGGCTTATTGAAACCTGCAGAGCTACAATAACTCTCCAAAGTTCAGGTAACTCAATTTGTGAATCCGAGAGTATAGTGTTATAATCCTTATTGAAAATCAAATTTTTAAAGGTGAACCAAAATTAACACTTTTTTTTACACATTCAGGTACATTACTAGAATTATTTTGGTATTTAATATATGTTCCACAATAATTTGACACGATTAATTATTTTTCTAATTGTGCATTTTTTGACCATAAGTCACACAGAAAAATGTTCCAATAAAGTTTTAGTTGTTAAATTTGAGACTTTATACTTGCAAAACTCCTCGATTAAAAAAAAAAAAAAAAAGGTGAAAGAAAAAAATATACAGAAAATATGACTCGCGTTATCATGCACCAAAAAAGGTTTAAATTTATTTTTCCTTAGAATCCAAAATTTCATAAAAAAAAAATATAAAATCTCGCGATGTTTAGACATTTTTGTATTAAAAAATATAAGCAAGCCACGCCCCTTTTTTGAAAAAATCGCGCCTGCGGCGGGCTGCTTGGGGGGCTCCGCCCCCCAAACCCCCCGATGGTGTAGAGGCCCCCGCCTTTCATTGCTCAGTAGGCCTTTTGACCCCAGTCCGACCCTGCCCGGAGAAACCCCTATAGCGTAAATTCTGTAATTAAATGCAACATTCTGTACCCTGATACCCTGTGGTGTTGTGATTTTAAATTGTATAAATTTTGAAATTGAATTTTAAAAATTAAAAGTGTAGACACTGCCCACTCTACCAAGGCCTGCGCACTGCAAAGCGTGTGAAGAAAAATAGTAGTCCACCACATTTGCTATATATAGCATTGTAAAATTAAAATAAAATTCAATTGAAATAAATCTTTCTTGATATTTTTACACCCTAGTCATAATTTTTAAGACTCTTATCTTGCCGTGTATGAAATTTCAAAATTTTAGAATCACTCGACCTTCCATGACAATTTCGGGGTCAAAGTTGCATATTATATAAATCAATGGAAAATTTAAAATCTAGAACTGCCATTTCAAAAAACAATCTAGATCAATATTACAGTGCGCAGGCCTTGATGGAGTGGGCAGTGTTGTAGAACTTAAATCCCCCCACTGAAATCCCTCAGACGCTTAAATACAGAATTAAAATTATATCGGGGACTTATCCCCACTTAAATATAATTTTTATAATGGATGTTTTGGCCACTGTACCTATTTACAATTTAATATTGATACTGACAATTCTGAGATTGCTTTGTAGCTTTACTTACCAAAAGTCATTCCCCACACATTTGTTTTCCTACCTGCTTTAGCCTTTTCCTTGAAATTTAAAGTAACACCTCTTGAGGGAGCATGCTCAATGACTGTAGTAATGTCCATGTCTTGTTTATGATTACTTTTGCTGATTGTTAACGCTAATTGTGTATAATTCATATTTATAAATGTTGATGTAAAAAATTATGTTCTGGAGGATTGGAGTGCAACACCTTAACTATATTGTGTTAAAGTACAGTTGATGACATGTCCTTATCACCAAATTTTTGAGTTATTATTTTGTATAAATAGTTATAGTGCTTTCTTCACGAGAAGCCGAGGTCCAAAAAGTTCCAGATCCCATAGTTATACCAAAAAAAAACATATCTATATAAAAACAAAATCAAAAAGTCAAATAAATTAACTTATCGTTTAACTTGTGCCCTTACCTGTCGAAACCCTTGAACTGAAAAAGGTTTTTGGAATGGTCATGAAAAAAAAATATAGACATATATGTTAGCTCGGAATATTTTTGTTCTTCCTTTGAAGCTAATAGAGCTGAAATCGTTTTTATTTCTTTATTTTTTTACGTAGGAGCACTGGAACTATTATTAGAAAACACTGAATTAAAGAATATGTGAAGAAGGACAAGCCCTTAGCTCTACATTGAATTTTTAAGTTTGTATTTCTCACACATCTCCTCATATATAGCGCAACTGCATATTTACTAGTTAATATCAATGTAATACAAAATATTGTAGTGCTGTATAATTTGCAAACAAATATGCAATAGTGTATAGAATGCATGGATCAATTATCTTGTGCATTTTGAATGGAGTACCGACGTGAATTTTTTTTATTGCAGAAATGGATAGAGGGTGCAAAGTTGTGCTACTCTGATTTTTTTTAGATTTTTTAGAGCCCGGCAACTATTTGTTAAAAATTATTGAAAGTACAGAAAAATTGCCGCCTCTTGACGCCTCTCTTAATAAAGATAGTACCCAAAAGGGTCATGGATTCGAAACCGACCTCGCCAAAACTTTTTAGCAATACTTCCCGGTCCCTAAAAAATCTGAAAAAAATCAGAGTAACATAACTTTTCATCCTCTATCCATTTCTGCTATAAAAATTTTTGAGGTTGATACTTCATTATGTAAAGAGTAACAATTAATGTTATAGAATTTGATAATCCTTAAATGCTCTTTTATGCTAAAATGAAGTCCCAGAGAGCACTGTGAACAATGTTGAGAATCAAGTTCCACCATTGGTAACCAACCAACCAACCACTTTCAATACATTCGCTTCCTGGTCACTATAAAAGTATATTGTCTCTCGTTCGGAATATTAAGCTATCTTCTGAATAAGATGAATGCAGTTATTATTTGTGAATATCACTTGACGCAGTGGTATACACCTCTGATTCGCAATGGGATGGTCGTGAGTTCGATCCCAGCCATGCACCGCCAAACTTTTCACAAGTAGCGGTTGCTAAAAAACACCCACTCGTGCATCCGGGAGGTGATTGATGGTATCCCCCATCAATTACCGACCATCCTGACTAAGGTTTCCATGGTTTCCTCAGTCACAATCAGGCGAATGCTGGGATGGATTGCTTAGGCCATGGCCGCCCCGGTTTGGAAGGGACCCACAAAAGTAGGGTCTACGAAGAGCCGGGAGGTTAAATTGAATTCAGTCACTTAAATGTGGCCAGTACCCTATACTAGGGTTCAGTTAAAAAAAAGCAAATATAGCTATCAGAGACCGTTTAAGATCTCTTTGCCACTATAGGCTTTAAAGTTTATAGCCCCTATATAATTGACGATAAAATTATATTATAGTGACCAGGAAGCGAATGTATTGAAAGTGGTTGGTTTATTTAACTGGAATACTGTTAAACATATTATGATCATCTTGAAATGCAAAATGCTTAGTTCTGTGACAAAAAAACTGTACTGACATGTTGCCCGTCAACACCTAATTCCTAATTGTGTAATTCCCTTGTTTTCTGCCATAATTTATTGATAATGAATAAATTGTATGTACATCCATTAATTATTGTTTTTATTGTTTTTTCATATAACCTAATAGAAATTAAAAAATATAAAAGAATGGGCGTGGCCAGAGGGGAAGGGGGGTGTGGCCCGGCGGCCCGGGTTCAAAATTCGCGTTCAAATTTTGCCGCTTATTCTCCGCTATTTTATGCTAAATTCTACCACCGCGGCGCTGGTGCTAGAACGAGTAGCGCTTATGCAGTTTCCCCTCTCTCTTCTCTCTGCTCAACACTCCAACTGCCCTGCTGTGCCGTGACGAAGCTAATGCAGCAGCTAACGGCAGCTATGCCGTGACGAATCAGACAAGCAATAGAGCGTCGAAATCCGCTGCGCGCCGCTGCGCGCCGCTGCGCGCTGCGCTGCGGCGCAAACTTAGAGAAATGCGGAAACCATTTTGAAATCATACCTTTGTCCCAGCCATATATAATTTATATTATATGTATGCCATGAAGCGCGCATAATTAATTAATTAAAATTATATGTATTTTAATATTTTTAATTTAAATTACTGTACTAGCTATATAAACATTGCACATGTACAATATATGTAATATATATATAATATATATATAAAAGTTATTCGAAGCTATATAATAGTTGAGAAATTGTGTGAAGTATATATATATTAAGATCAGAAGGCCAAGGAGGGGTCTCAAATATGCCGACGACTCCACATATATTATTTAGATTGATTAAAAGTTATGAGTGATGAAGATAGAATAGATTTATTCAACCACTGAAGATGTGCATATAAACTTCAGAATGACTTGGACAATATTATATGGTATATATGGCAGGTATATGGTGTCAAAGTAATAATATATATGTCACTTAATGAGTCAAAATGTTATAGAATTATGGATATCACTTTTTGAGCAATACTCCGTTAAAGAGTCAATATATAATATTAAATGACAAAGTCATATCTTAATTACTGTGACACTATGAAAGTTTTGGGTGACATGTTTACTGGAGATTTGAAATGGAACAAAATAAACAAATATGGAAATTACACATCAGATCTATAGTACGAAACGATATATTGGCATACCTATAAACCAGACTTCATATATTATGATTACATATATATTACATATTCAGAGTCTGTGAGATCGATGCAGGGCCGCCAAATTGTTAGGCCTTTTGAAGCGTAATTTACATATGGTTGCACTGGGAAGGTGAAGCGCATAAGCGCATATGACCTGCTTGTCACTCATTAGATCTGTTAATTGTCACTTATGCAGCTCCTGCGTGGCCGGCACGTACCTACTAGTTCTAAAATGTCTAAATTTGTATGTTTGGAGAAAAAAGCCTTGAAATTTGTCTATAATAACTTCGTGGCTGACTGTTCCAAAACACATATAGTACCATGAATTAAAAACCATTTTGATTTAAAAAGTTTCAAACTGGGCAGGCAGATTTAAAAATCACGGAAATAGTAGGCACTGCATGGCCGTCCTATTAGAGGTCAAGATGGTGCAGTGCTGCTTATACCTCATCCTAAAAGGCTAGAATTAATTTATATATAAAAATGCATGGTTTTGTAATTAGATCTCTTGGCAAATGGAATCAGCTTTCATTCAATGTAAAAAATTGTTCTGACAAGCAGTTTTTTTCTGCTCTAAAAAATTATTACATTTTAAAAAATATTGCCTAATAATTATGTATATGACACAAGCTAGTATAGATTTTAAATTTAATTATAGTTGAGGGTATCTGCCACATTATAGTGAAATATATAGTGCCTTTGGTGCTTTGCTGGTTATCTGCATCCTTTTTACTTGTATTTTTCTTTTGTAATTTGGATGGAATGAAAAAATAAATAAATGAAAATAAATAAATAAATAAATAAATAAATAAATAAATAAATAAATAAATAAATAAATAAATAAATAAATAAATAAATAAATAAATAAATAAATAAATAAATAAATATTTAATTAAAAAAATATTATACAAAAATTAAAGTGGAGTGAGCGATTGCATTTTTTTAAATATTTTATTTTCTAAAAATAGTTTAACGCGACCTGCCCTCTATTGAGAAATGAAAAACAAAAAATTCCATCTCAAATAGCTTTGCCACAAAAAAATCCCAAAATTAGTGTTTCATAGGCCTTAAACATGCGCAGCCTTATGGAACAGAAAACAGCGTTTTACTCCAACTTGGTCTGAACTATATGATACCATAGATTACGTAGATACCTAATACGTAATCTATGATTATATAATTCTTTAATGGATTTTCAAATAAAAAAAAATTCTTATGGAGCCGTTTTTCCGGAATTTTTTTTTGAAACTTTTGCGGGTTAATTCCCATAAGGATTTTCAAGATTTTTTTTCCGGGAAAACGGCTCCGTATAAAAATTTGTTTATTTGAAAATCCATTAAAGAATTCATTATAGATTACGTAGATATTTTTTAAATGGTACCATAGTTCGATCGGACCAAAGAGTTGGAGTAAAACAGTAAAAAACTCTTATATATTCAATTTTTTCCATTAAGGCTGTTGGTGCCTCCGAAACACCAACTTTGGGAATTTGTTGTGGTGAAACTATTTGAGATGGAATTTTTTGGTTTTCATTTCTCAAAAGAGGGCAGGTTAAACTATTTTTAGAAAATGAAATATTAAAAAGTATTCAATCGCTCACTCTATAACTTAAAATAAAATATATAATATTAATAATATATATTATATGTAAATAATATGTATTATATATATATAATATATATAATGTCATGTATTTGATGCACTCTAAAAGTTTGACAAACTGCATGGCCATATATAAGACAAAGGCGCGTATCTCTGACGAATGAATGTGTATGTATATATATATTATATATATATATATATTATATATATATATATATATATATATATATATATATATGAAATTTACTGTATATAAATAAATTAACCCATACAGGTGCACCATGTACGTACAACGTTTTTCTGTTTAAATTTACGTCAAAGATTAATTTTAGTTTTATTAATTTAAGACAAGTATCGATTATAGTTAATTCCAACTAAAAAAAATATATATTGATATACCTAATATTAACTGTTTCGTAAAACCTTCTACTAAATCAAGTACAGGTTCAATAAATTTTTGACATATATACCCGCGCGGCCTGCATCTATTATAATTATATACCATCTCTTCTACAAATCATATGGTTTTATTATATTATTTTTCTTTACAAATTTAGAAGTAAAGACGTCTGGGCTTTTTGGATGTGTATATAGTATAGTACGTAGTAAAGTTCCCAATGATGCTTTTTTTTCTAGTTTTTAATTGCATGTCATTGTAGTTTGTATAATCCTTCCTTTTCCCATAAATTATGTCCGGCTTGTCGAATTTCTTTCCCCTAGCTCACTGTGTGATTCTTATTACATATATATGGTGATCAAGTATATTATTTATTTACTCTGTCATTTTTCATTATAGCTCTTATATATAATGAATGATATGTATTACAGAAAACTGAATTAATTAAATACTAACGAATTTCATAGATAAATTAATCCCTATAATAAATGCTTTACGTAATATTATATACTATATTATAATTATTATATCTTCTTGGTTGTTTTAAATGGCAATAACACCTAAGTGATACAGAGTGATTCATGAACATAAAATAAATATATCCTCTTGTTAAGGTAGAGATAACGCCGAACAGCTGTTCGACGTAATCCCCTTTGATTAACATGTAAACCATAGCAAATTGACAAAAATTCTGAATTTTTTTTCAGAAGCAGATATTATATTATAGTGCCTAAAAGCCAAAGAAAAAATTTCAAAACAATTTAACGAGCCGATTTTTTTTTAATTAATTTTTTTAATTTTCAGCATATATAGGGCTTTAATTCATCCTATGGAGAGTCAAACTAAAAAATTAATTTAACAAAATCGGCTCGTTAAATGTTTTTGAAACTTTTTCTATGGATTTAAGCACTAATATCTGCCTCTCAAAAAAATTTCAGAGTTTTTGTCAATTTGCTAAGGTTTACATGTTAATCAAAGGGGATTACGTCGAACAGCTGTTCGACGTTATCTCTACCTTAAGATAAAACAACTTCAGCAAATTGGTAAAATATTTTTCAAATTCATTTCAAGTTCATAAGAAAGTGTCTGAATTTGAGGTTTTTGTTAAGACTAGTGGACTTGGAGCCTTTTTATCTTGATTACATTATTAAGCTTATAGCTGTGTCATATTTATGCTACATATATAATCAACATCAAGTTATATTTGGAATATATTTATCAATTATAATTAATTTTACCCTTTACCTAAGATGAAAATTAATTATTTTGCTTAATTAAAAAACACTTTTTGCTATTTTTAAGTAAGAAACTTAATAAAAATTAATTTTATAGGAGTGTATGGATGTAATAAACTTATAAATAATTACACCATTATTTTCAACAAGGTATTGAGACATTAAAAATTTATTTTGTAAAAACGATTAATTAATGGCCATTAACATTGGATGGAAATAAAATGTTCCAAAAAAAATATATATAATAATAAAATTCATATATATAATAATAACATAATACTCATATATATGTGACTTAATTAGAGTAGAAAAAATGAAGGACATCAACTTTTGCTAAATATTCCTGCCTACATCTTATTTTAAGTATTAGTTGCGCACAAGTTTCATCATATTGGTATTTTTCATATAACACTCAGAAAACTGGCATTCACTATTATTAATATAGACCTAGTGGTTATTAATTTTTTAAAAATTCAAATCCTTATTTTTTTTAAAAAATTTTATTATTATTTTTTTAATATTTTTAACTTTAGTCAATTCTACATAAGCTTACAAACACAACAGGAATTTTTATTTTTATTTTTTTATTATTTTGCCTACTTTTATAATAACAACAATGGGAGCAGAAAGGGTGCATAATGAGACATATACAATGTATATGTCTGTTGGTTGGGTACCTATACAGAGAATATATAGGTAACTCTTGACCTTTTGTTTGCACACCACTGTGGACACTCAGATATCATAAGGCTCAAGTAATAAGACTAATATTTAGGACATTATCACTAGTATTTATTTTATTTGTTTGTGTTTTTGTTTATTGTTGTTGTTCTTTCTTTTTTATTTTATTTCATTTCATTTTTTTTTTTTTTTTTTTTTTTTTTGTTAACTTGTGTCAAATCTACTAGGAAAAGATGATCGAATTATAGTCTGGAAGAATACAGCCAGAGGCTTAATTTTAATGTTCTTAAAAAAAAAAAAAAAAAAAAAAAAAATGTCGTACTTGATTCTTGAAAACTATCAAGTTGATTTATTTTTATCTCTATATATATATTTTATAGAGTACATAATAATATTATTATTTTGTATGTGAAACTATAATATTAATTGTAATATTTATACTGTAGCTCTGTTATACATTCAGATGCAAACCTCTATCAGTCAATTAAATTAGTATTCATACTTGATTAAATTAAATTTATTTTTTTAATTACATAACAGCCCATGAAAATTTCTTAGAAACTATACTGCATATTTGCAACACCTAAAACTTTCTCGTCGTTTTTATACATAAAGAAAGTGGCATTCACACAACAGATAGAGTTACAGATTTGATAGCTAGAGTACAAGAGAAGGGAAATGTTGGAGGGTTTTCTGGGGGTGCCGATAAGAAATTTATGGAGCTAAATTTTTATTACTAGACTTGTTTGAGCAAGTGTTTTTATTTCATATATATATATATATATATATATATATATATATATATATATATATATATATATATATATATATATACATATATATATATATATATTGCTTAAAGGTGTACGAAAGTGAATACTTTTTTTAGACATTCTGGTAATTGTGAATTATTTTGTTATCCGTACGTGTGGCTCAATATATTCGTACGATGGCTAGTTATTTTACAATTAATTTTTTAGTAAAAAAGTTGAGTCGTAGGTCCGTTACGTTGGTTACTTCAAGCCGGCGCGCGGTAGCAGCAGTCGCTGATACGACGAGAATCTCCCGCGAATTGGGGAAACCTCCTCTTCTCTCCTCTCGGCTCTCGTCCCCTTCTTGACGTATCAGTGCCTGCTGCTGCCGCGCGACGGCTTAAAAAAATTAAATGTAAAATAACTGAGCCATCGTAGGAAAATATTGATCCACATTTCAGGGATAACAAAATAATTCACAGCTACCAGAATATCTAAAAAAAAGTATTCACTTTGGTACACCTTTAACAAAGACACTTGCTCAACAATCCAGTCTAACAAATTTTTATCGAGTATTAGTTTCCGTTGGTTTGTTTTTGCACACTTTTTTTTTTTTTAGAAAATTTAACAAGTTTTTGTTTAATTTGATTTTTTTTTCTTTTTCTTTACAAGGAAAAGAAAAAAATAATAACAGTAACCAATGGACACTGGTATTTGGCCTGTTATATTGCTTCTTAAACCCCCCCATTATTTGTATGTGGGGACTGTACAAGCTTGTTATAATATTGAATTTTTACTTTGCATTAAAAAAAAAAAAAAAAACATTGATAATAAAGATTCTTAAAAGACAAAGTTGCACCTTTACCTTTAATGAATCCCTCTCAAATGTAGCAAAATGGTTTGAATTACATATTAAGAAGTAAAACATTTCATAACTTTTTTTTTTTTTTTTTTTTTAACATGATAAACCTATTTTCTATCAGGAACAAGAATTACACCAAGAGAAAGTTTGTAACAAATTCGCAGCTCCAACAATATAAGAAGCTGCGAGTACCTTTAATTGGTTGTATGAGATTCAACCAACCAAAAATAATATATATTTTTAAAAAAAAATTAGCACTCAAAAGTACATGATAACATGATTCTTGAAGAAAAGGATCAAGTTAAAAATTCTATTCTATTTTTAAATATAATAATAAGTTCTGGCACTTGCTACTTTTAAAGAAAGGGGGGCAGAATATCAAATAATTTATTGTATTAGTTACTTTAATGTTGTTGTTTTAAAATTATTATGAATATTATTATGTACAATTTGTAATTTTATATTAAACTTGACTTGCTGTCCCCCTCTTAAAAGACACTTTTTTCCTTGCAAGTATATAATTTTTTACATAGTATATAGTTGTTTTATATTGTTTTTGTTTCCATTCAATATTTTTAATATATTATTTTTTATACATTAGTACACTGCCTTTGAAAATTTATCTTACAAATAAATTACATCATCATCAATGTATTTATTATTCAAAAATACATCCAGGCTGTTGTAATTTATTATTGAGAAAAGTTTTTAAAAGCATAGTTATAATAAATCTTAAATTTTTATAATTAATATTATTATTAATTTTTTCAAATCAATTAAATCTATTTATATATTTATATTATTATATAAAAAAAGAGCTTTTTATCTCACAGCAAACTCTTGTCACGGTCTGTCGGTGTAAGTTCTTTTGTCTTGCAGCACCACGACTTTGCCACACCCGACATTAATCCATTCGCCCCCTCACCACACACCACACGCACACAAGTACACATACACTCATTTTAAGTATGTGCTTGACTGCCCATTTCATTTTTTTTTTTTTTTTTTTTTTTAAATTGCGTTGGAGAGCAACAAAAACAGTGAGTGACAAGTTTATACACCTGCATTGCCTATAGCCATATATAATTTATATATTAACTCTTTGCTTGAAGCACTGTTCCGTCACAAAAAGCAGCAGCAGCAGCAGTAGTAAATTTGGTAGCAATAACAATCTCTCGTTAATATTGCCGGGGCGCGAGAGAAATCACTAAAACTTTTCTCTTACTTAAATTATGACTTAAGTAAAATTTATGAGGAAGGGGGAAA
This sequence comes from Siphlonurus alternatus, assembly GCA_949825025.1. Taxonomy (NCBI): domain Eukaryota; kingdom Metazoa; phylum Arthropoda; class Insecta; order Ephemeroptera; family Siphlonuridae; genus Siphlonurus; species Siphlonurus alternatus. Next base: position 60,831,086 of record OX463788.1, on the reverse strand, counting down.
AATCCATAACAATATTGTTGTACAAAAAAAGAATTATAATTATTATTATTATTGGAAAGAAGCAGGGATTGTTATTAATATAAACCTGCTTTAAAAAAATACAAACAAACATTATAACAACAGCAACAACAACAAAACAATTATAGAAAAAGTTTTAGACTTATTAGAAAAATGTTTATGAAAGAAAAAATGAAATTGAGTAAATGGTTTATAAATTGAACTTAAAAATGAATAATAAATTTCTTATTTTTATTTAACATGAATAAAATGTGTACCAAACACATGCAAAAAGAAAAAAATGTGGATTCTATGCATATATTTGATTTATGTATTTTTAAATATAGAAATATGGTGATCAGTTCAGTTAAAATGTTCCTTATGATTTTTTTTTATAATACTTAATATTTTACAATATATTAAATTATTAATAATTTGTTTAATTGTGTTTTAGAAGATTTTAGAACAATTAAGGGACCTTCATAATTAATCACTTCACTTCATTTCCCTCCTTTTTTTCATTAATATTATGTATATAGATTCTATCACCATCACACGCAAATTTAATTAAAAAAGAAATAGTTAAAAAATCAAATTGAGAGTTGATTAATACAATCGATCTCGCCTCCCGCCCAAGTCAATTCTCTTCCTTTTCTCTGCCACCGCTGTCAGTTTTGCAGTGCCTGCTGCTGCCGAGTCCTTCCCGGTAGTTGGCAGTGTTAGTGTAGTCATTCTTCTTCATCTTCAGCACCTTGCTACTTTATTCTCCTTGCATTGGTGTGCGGCACAAGCAACAAAGGCACACAGCAGCATCCACCGATGCCCCTCAGATGATGACAGACTTATTGGGCTTGCCACACTTAAGTGTACACTTAAGTGTAACGGTAGTATTTGGGAGAAAAAAGACAGGTAGAAGTAATAGGAAGGGAATGGAAAAGTTTTTTTTATATACAATGTATATATATATAATATATATATATATATATATTTAAACATTTTTTTGGTTTTATAAATAATTCGAGTTTAAGGGAGATGAGGTAAAGATTATAGGGAAAGGAAAAATAATAATAAAAAAAAAAAGAAAGTTTTTTTTTGATAATTGTGAAAGTGACAATTAATATATGTAATTAAAAAAAAGTATATAGCGACTACACAGCAGTTTCAGTGTGACTGTGTGAAGATAAACGCTCAACATCAATTTCAGGGACTGTCAACTCGTCTGGAACGTTATCGGCATATTCAATGGAAGAAGTCTGTGATAATCGCTTACTAAGAGAAGACTGCTTTTGAAGTACTGCAGCAAGGGAAGGATTACTGCGTTCCCCGTAGCGAGCGTCTAGACCCTGACGAAAAGCATTAACTACTCGAATCTGAAATGAATAACAGAGAAGAAAAACAAATAACAATTAAAAACATTATCCAATAATTATATATATCTAAAGTATAATATATAAGATAAAAGCAGAACATTGACATGCCTTGAATTTTATATATATATATATATTAACTGGATCAAGAAACAAAATAGAGAGAAAATGTAGATTATTCCATTTAGACACATACATAAATATTTCTTTTTTTTTTTAAAAAAAATCCATGCTGCCGATTACATTTTAATTAAGTGACTTGTAATACGATACTTTTTAAAACTAATATAGTTCTAAAGTTATTTGATTATAACTAAATGTATGTGCAGCAACCTCCAGAGAGTAATTTTTTTAAACATGCAAAAATATAAAATAAGTTAACATAAATTTTGCGTATAAAATTACTAATTTCATTAAAACGATAATAGAAAATAAAAAAGAATAGTAATAATAATAAAACTACACATTAAACATAAAACATTCTGAACAAATTTCCAATGCATATATAAATTTTGTAACATATATTGTATATATACTTCATATAATATGTGTAATATAACTTGGAAGTTTATTTTTTTTTATCTAATAATTTATGTAATTTGCACGTTTAGGTTATATAATATACTTAATTATTATTTAAAAGACAGTCTGATCTCCCCAGTACAAGAATTGCCCCGTATGATTATGGACTTACCCTGTCAGGTAAAAAATTTTAGGGTAGAAATGTAGAAATAGATTACTAACCACTGTTGTGCGTTACAGACGTTTATTTGCGCAGAATATAATTATTATAGTACATATTTGAATTGATTTATTGTTAAATTATTGGCATATCTAGGTTTTATTTTTTTATAAACATTAAAAAAGAGCTTTCAATATTTTTCTAAATCAAACAGAATTATTCAGTTTTATGTTAAATTTATATATATATATATATATGTGTAAAAAAAATAAAAAATAACAATGAAAAAGATTAAATAATGCTGTAAATAAAGACATTTTGAAGCCTAATCCATAACATAGTTAATATTATAATGTTTAACGAATTAAATAATTCATTGCTGTAAAAAAATACATTTTTTATGTATTTGTAAATAAATAAAATTATAAAATTGGAATTTTTAATATTAAATAAAATTTATTTATCAAATTTTGATTCACCATGTTTTATCTATATATGCATTTAAAATACAGGACATTTTAATGTTAATTACAAAATATGCAGTTTATATGATTTCCTCTAAAATCTATTACAGCAGCCAACTATAACTAATAAGCTCGATTATTATTGCCTGATTGATAACGTATAATTAGTTTTATGGATACTAATAATTATGTCAGTAACAAAACTATTTGCTGTGATTTACAAACATATAGAAGGCAATAAGAGGGGAATATTTTCCTACAGCTATATATTAATATAATAATAGTTGTAAATTATTGAAAGGTTGATAAAATTTTGAGGGAATGGAAGTTAAAAGGCTATGTGAACCAGACAAGCGATAGTATATTACCTGTTTGCAAAAATTAAACGCCCCAATGCCCCCCCCCCCCCCCGCCTGCGCACTAAATATTAAATTCAGATATTCTTGTAAAAATAATGACGTTTAATTTTAAAATATATATAGTTACTTGATGTGTGTGTATATAAAATATATAATATATTATAGTAATAATAATATTGAAACGTGATCTAAAAGAAAATAAAACCTGATCAAGTCTTAGAGGTTGCTGCGGTATAAAATGAAGGAATGCATTGAGTTTGAAATATCTTTGTACAGTCGTTACCTTGGAAAATTTCCCTTTGCGGCCTTGTTACTCACCATGCAGCATGCCCCGTAAGAATAACACAAGGCATGATGATTATCAAGGCTGCAATTGCGAAATTTTCCAAGGCGACGAGTGTACTTAAAAATAACTGAGAAAATAGTTTCATTCCACTTTAAATATTATAGGGCATAAAATCTTTTTATTTATGTTTTTTACAAGTATTGTATTTTAATTATATTTATGTAGAAAATACACATATACATACACGCAATATATGTTCTTAATTGATCCATAACTTTCATTCTTTCGCATTCATACTCGTAACTAATAGAAAAGATATTTAGAAAATATAAACACGACAAATATATATATACATATTTTTATATATATATATATATATATATATATATATATATATATATATATATATATATATATATATATATATATATATATATATATATATATATATATATATATATATATAACTAATAGAATTATTTAACTCTTTCAATCATCTATCAATATGTAGTGCAAATTATTGCTACACACATAACATAATAAAAACTATATGAAATATTTGCACTGCAATGTTTTATTTTAACACTAGATTTCTGAAATGAAACAAAAAGCATACAGTATATACGATGTCTCAATACAAACATAAGGAGGGGGGAGGAGGTTGATCATAAATTTGTGATCAGCACAAGCGTTTCCTTATAAACTGTTATGTATCATGTATATAATTTCATATTTATATATTTTTTAAAAGACAAATTAGAATACAAAAAATTACAATGTTGGACGTTGGAATGGGAAAAGGAAGTTTATTGAAAGGGATTGAATACATTTAAAAAGCATTTACTTGTAATTCTGATATGAAAATAATAGTAAAAAAAAAAATAGGGAAAACAATGGCACGATTGAAAATAAATATAATAATTCCCACGACAATATAAAATATATAATTTTATAGCACTAATTGATTAATGCCTGCATATTGTGTCAGCAAGAAACAGTTGCAAGTCTGAAGCTTCTCCCAAAAGTTTTGATTTAACACGGACACGAAAAGGAGCTAAAATTGTTTAAACCTTTTCTTAAACATTATTGTGAAATATCGGAAATATGGGATCAGCTTCTACTTATTTTTTGTTCTGAATAAAAGTTTGTCAACAAATATATAGCAAAACGCAATTATAGGCTACAAATATTATGAATTCTAACGTAAGGTATTGAATTCGTTTTTAAGTATAATAATTATTGCTTATATAAATTTGACATAGTGTATATTATATTATAATTGTATGAAAATCAATAAATTAATAGAATTTTAACTAGTACGTATTAAATGTTGTGCCATATAGAATAGAATAAGAAATGTAAAGAAAGTCTTTAATGTCCGAAATATCAATAAACTCTATTTTAAGATAAAGAGGGTATCAAAATAATCTATTTCAGATAATGCATGCAGCAAAGATAATATAGGAGTGTTTCTGCAACTTGATAAATTTATTTATTTAATAATCTTTAATAGGTATATAGGGAAATTTATATGGTATTATAGATTATTATATATAATTATGTTATTAAGGCTTTTAGTGAAATATCAAGGATAAAATACAGAGGAATGGAAAAAAAAACTATTAAAATAGAATAAAAGAAAAAATATTCTACACATATTGTATTTATATTTTATAGGCTATGGAATTATTTTGTTAAAATAAAAATATAATAAGAGAAATAAAAAAAATAATTAATATTAATTTGCGACTGCACAACATTAAACACACAATCATGAATATACTACAAGAACAAAAGGGTCAAAGTTAACAACATGCTAAAAATACTCCACCTACCTTGAAAAAAAGTAAAGACACTACGAATGTTCATACTAGAGTTGCATTCCACTAGCTACTATAAATATTTTTGTAAATAATATATATTATATATATTTTTTTAGTAAAAATAGTATAATATAATAATAGTATGTGGACTAAAAACATAATAAAATAGTAATAATAACATATAATGACGAGACCATAGACATTCAAAGCAGAGGCATTAAACAACAGAGTCCCTCACAGGTGACCCCCCTTAGTGGAAGCCCTTAGGATGACGTACCTCCTTGATATATTTCGATGTTTCTTCCCTACTACCCCAATCACGTAGCTGTGTCTTTACAATGATTATCTAATCACATAAAAGCTTGAACAATTAACACTGCAGCTTGCGCGACATATAAGTTACGCAACAATTGCACAAATAAACAATTAAAAAATTATAAAGGATAAATATATATATAAAGGTTTATTAAAAAAAGGTAAAAAAAATAAATAAAGAGGATTTGACCAATACTAAATATATTTAATTGCTATAATATTATTTAATTTTATTTTAATATCACCTTAGCTAATTTAATTAGTCATCATTTGGGCTCCACCCTAAGGTTAGCACTTGAGTGGACGGCATAGAAGAAAGGTGAAAATTTTTGCAAATCTCGGAAGTCAGCAAATCAATACTTGTTCATAATTGATCCAAAGTGAGACAAGATTTTTGTCTTAAAGATCGAGTAGACCAAGATTGTTGTAAATACTTTAATCACATGCTGAGTGCTAAATTATAGATAAAATGGTTCAACAAAAAAATTACAACGCTATGAAAAAAAAAAATAATAAATAAAAAAAATAAAATAAAATAAAATTTGATTTTCTGAAAGATTCTGCATGATTTGTTTCTATAAGTGTACATATATTTTTTAAAATATTTATTTATAGTAATCTTGTAAATAATAATTAAAAATATGACAAAAATTGACTTAATTCTGCATTTTTAATTTAATTTTGTGATATTTCACCTTTCTTACTACACCATGCATGAGCGGACAAGAAGAAAGAATTGAGGAAAGCAGCTTACAGCTTGGTCTGTGGAGCTCTTGCTGTAGGGGACCGGAATCAAACGTTCTTGCAACTCACCACCTATCACCTTCAAGAGTAAAGGGTAAAAATGGTCAGAAAAACAGCAGTAAGAGTTCGAAAAACCAGGGTATAATATATGAAAAAAAATATGTAGGTCATAAAAGAGGAGCATAGTATAGGATCTAGAAAAATAATAATAATAATAATAATAATAATAATAATAAAGAAATAGATTTATAATATAGGTGCTCGATTTTTCTACAGCAGTCTCTTACAAAATAGACCTTGTGTGATGGTTGTTTAAAATAAAACACCTGTACACATAATTTTTAAAATATAACTGTATAATATAGATGTATAATTTTATATATCAACTATTACACTTATAATTATTTCCTAGTTCCCTTCTCACAAGGTCTTTGTATAATAGGCATGGCTAGCTGCCGGGGAGTGAGAGCAAATTGGTGCACAGAGGGGATAGCTTAGCTTAACAGGATCAAAGAAGATGGAATAATAATAATACCCGAGCAATGATATTTATGTATCACTAAATAAACAATCCTTAGTTTACACATTTAAAATAGTTAAGACGATTATAATAATACTATATTTTGGTAAAACAAGACATAAATACTTATTAATAAACGTATGAAATAGCTTAATTATCACAAACTGTATTGTAAAATAAGTAAACAATTTTTCTTTCTTTATTTTTTTTCTCTAACCACCCTTGTTGTTAATGATGATATAGCAAAGTAACAGCGTCAATTAAAATTCAAATTATACGAATTTGATACTTTTATATAATGAATTAGAAAATGATAATAATCTAAATAAGAACAATTACAATAATAATTTTTGTATGATAGAAGTTTTTTTTAACCTAAAGCTTAGATGCAAGGCCCTAGCTCTTTAAATATTCTTATTTTATAATTATTATCTGTCAGTCGCTTGCAGATAATTAGATGTTCTATAAAAAAGGGAATTGATTGGGAGTTGCAAGTATATATCACACTGGACGACAGACATCAACAAATCACAACATCCAGTTAGCTGAGAAAAATAGAGAAAGATAGAAAGAGAGAGAGATATATATATATATATATAGAGAAAAAAAAACAGAAAGAAGGAGAAAAATACGAAGATAAGATGCTATAATTAATAGGTAGTTGAAGGGTCGGGTAATAGTAGGCATGTTGGTATAATATATTATGTATACATATGATATCATTATATATCGTCGTTGATTACTTAGTTATTGTTGCAGCACTCCCATCTTACACTGCTGCACTTTTGAGGGAGCACAGTCACAGTATAGGAATTAAAACTGCATAATGGAAGATAGAAGAAAAGTAAATAAAAAATAATAAACAATACATAGGATTTTTAGTATAGAAATAAATCGAGGTAATTAATTAGTATTATTTTATAAAAAGATTGTGCCAGGAAAGGATTAATATTCTCATTGCTTCATGTATATATATTTTTTATTGATTGTTATAATATATTTTTTTCATTTTTTATATATATATATATACTAAAACACTTCTTAATTGGAATCTCCACATAATACATCAATCGTCGCATTTTTTTATAGAAAAGATTTAAGCATTTTTTTTTTTTTTTTGTTAAATTCTCAATATGTTTAAAACACTAATTTTCTCTAAACATAATTCAAAAACAAAAAGATAGGGCAAGCCACAGGGCAAGCAGTTGGCACACATTTCCATGTAACTACACACTGGCATGCAGTGCTACCTATTTGTGTAACAGTGATGTAACAATAATAATAATCATAACATATAATAAACACCTAGCTACAGTGAGTGACTAACGTTTTTCAAAAATCATCATCACAAACCTGATTGTCTTGCCACACACACGATTTTGTTTTTCTATGTTGCGATTTTTTTTTTTTTTTTTTTTTTTTTGAGGGGGCAAAACTACTTCGTACCAACATTCATCATCATAAACATCATCTTATAATACTATATAGGGTTTAAAACAGTCGAACGTACAAAAAGACAAGCTCAACGTTATTATTATTATTATACTAATAATAATATAAATCCCTAAACAACAAGGGCAAAACAAAACAAATGACAATAACAAAAATAGATCTGTACAGCTTCTCTGATGGCTGGGTAATTATTCAAATAGAGAAATATAGAGGATTATTATGCTTGTTTTTCATTTTATAAATGTATATATGTTTTTTTTAAATAAAAGTAGAGGGTAGTTAAATGGTTAATATTGACAAATCATTGTCTCAAGTTGAAGTTGTATAGCAGCATTTAATTTAATTATCAAGGCTGAAACTTGTGACGTCTCTCATATAATTCATCTTATGATTAAATAAGAGTTTTTTTTTTTAATGCCATCTTTTAATTTTTGTTTAGTTATATATAACTTCAATTTTAAAGCAATGAAATACAAAATTAGTATTTTTTAATTAATTTTTTTTAGTTGGATATTATATAACAAACAAAACAAATAATATTATTTAAAAAAAATCAAACCAGAAAAAAAAAAAATCTAAATACTGGTTTCGTGCACCAGCTTAGGTAAATCTGGAAGTTGTGGAGGGATAGTTCTTTGAATTGTTTGTGGTGATACATTTTGTAAATGATGTGGGCTTAATGGTTGGTATAGGGCTTTTCTGGGAGGAGGTTCTGGTATTGATTGCTTTTTTTGTAGTTGATATTGTTGTTGCTGTTGTTGTTGTTGTTGTTGCTGCTGCTGCGTTTTTTTATTAGATGCATTAACATTCCGTGGTTGATTTGAATAAGGTGTGTGAGGGTGATGTCTAGGGGATGGAGATGAGGAGGAAGAGGTAGAGGCAGTAGCAGCAGCGTTAGCAGCGTGATTTGTGGGCACATGATGCTGCGATGCTCCAGTAGCAGTGGTAATAAGGACATAAGGTGGAGCAGTAGCGCAAGAAGAATTAAAATTGGCAAGGGTAGTGTAGGCAGAAGGAGTAGAGCGATAAATAATCTCATTATTATCATCAGCAGTATTCATAACAGCTGGCAGGCTAATATGTCCATGCGGATGGACTAATCCCGCACCCAAATAGTCCTTTTCTCCAGAAGTTGTAGTTGGTACAAGATGGGGATCCTCCGCAGGAGATATCATCTTCATTACATTCGCATGATTAGATGAAGAAGATTTATTATTTGTGTCTCCACCGCCGCCTCTGTCGATTAAAGGTGATGATGGCGTTTTGAGAGGCTCATCATCTATGTAACTGATGTCAGACAAAGGACGAGGACCAGGATGACTTCGGGAGCTGCGCAAACTGTGCAAGCTGTGTAAACTATGTACAGACCGTCGTTCCTCCAGGTCTTCTAGTGTTGACTTGAAAGCCCTGATTACTCGCAGCTGCAAACACAGGGAAGGAGAGTCATGAAGGGGGGGAGGCTCTCTACGCACACACAAAAAAAAAAAAAAAAAAAAAGTTTAAAAAAAATAGGTATATATATATATCTAGCGTAAAATTTTGTTTTAGTACTTTAAAAAAAAATCTATCTGAATTGTTAAAATTTGTTAATATCTAATATCAGTTATAGAGCTCAGGATGCCCACACAAGGCTTATATATAAAAATTAATACAGAGGGATATAATATATTTTCATGTGATTTTTTTCTCCCTTTGAAAATTCATGCTTTTCATTTTCTTTGTTATGCATACTCAAGCCAATCACAATTATTTAAAAGAAGCAACATAAAAGAGTATCATATGTAAATATGTATGTATGTATAGTAGTATGATATATAATAAAAGCTTATGCTGCAGCTTGCTGTGGCTTGCTGAACTCTTCCCTGTTCTTGCTAGTGTGTGGTATACACATTCTGTTCATTGATGTTTTGCTTGGCTAATTTTATTAATCCAAAATTAATGTATGTGTTAATTGTCGAAAAAAATGAATGAAAAATACATTTATCACACCACATCTATCAAGACTCACACTGAAAAAAATATTTTTTATCTCCACATACATTTTAAATTTTCTTACTTGATCTAGATATTAGAGATTTGAAAAATTAAACAACACAAATATACATATCCTTTGTATACTATTATATATATATATGTCCCAGTTAATGTAATGAAAAGTATTGAATAAAATATTGCCATTTTTTTTAGTACATACACTTGAGATCTCATATCAAAACAATTCTCATATAAAAAAATATATTTAATAAATTTTTCTACAAATAAATATAGAGTATCAAAAATAAAAACACAAAAATTGAAAACAATAACACTTCATAAAATGATGACAATTAATTTACAGAGTAGAAAGTTACACTGTTAATAGTCTGTTATGGTACTGATGTCTTTTTTCAGATTCTTTTTAAATGCGGGAACTATTAAATAATTTCCTTATGTTTAAGGGGTGACACTGACAACGTTAATTCGTCCCTGTCAAGTCATCATTTTATTTTTTTTTTTTACATGGTTCCCTTAAGTTAATACTTGCAAAAATCCGAAAAAAATTACTGGCATTATTTTTTATGTACTTATTTATGCAATTTAAAAATGTTCAACATGCGGATACTCCATTGTATAAAAAAAAAAATGGCAAAATATAATTATTTTATTCATAAAATCTTTCCCAAAAATAGAGTTCTTTGAAAAGACACAAAAAAGAGCATGTAGAGTGAAAAAATATATATAAATTATACATCATGGAATAAAATGACTAATAAACATCAATGATCATCATGGTTTGTAAATCAGCAAGGCTAGTTAGCTGGTTGGCTATTATAGCATATACATATCATGGATTTGGCCACCAAGAGTGATGGCAAGAAGGTCCATAATAGTTATAAAAAAAAATAAATAACAATAATAATGAAAAAGAATATCATGCAATAGGCTTAAGAAGCAAAATAATAACAACAAAAAAGAATCAAGACAGAAATATATAAATATTGTTGCACAAGTAAACAAAGGTTCATGCTGTTTCATGCAAGCAAAGCATCATAAACATTGGTAGAGGAGAAAGCAAAAATTTAATTATGTTGCCACTATTAGTCACACACCCTTTGTTAATTCTTATCACCATTACAATTAATTATTTCTATAGTACACCTTTTAATTGAATATCAATTGAATCAATGTATCAATTGATATACACACATATATATATATATATTATGTAGTTTAATGTAGTTAATCATAGTTAATTTCCCCACAAGTAGCAACTAATCTATATGTATGTATTTTACATAAAAAAAAAGGAAGCTGATATTTATAATTAATTTTTCATTCAAATGAATGTAAAATAATAAACTACATTTTGTATCACAATGTATAATTTTTCATTTATTATAATTAACTATATATTAGCCATTCCATTTGGATCAAAATGCTGCTAAATAAAATAATATGATTTACATTCAGCACTAGCAGCAGTAGTAATTGCTGCTCATAAACTATGTATATTGTAAGTATAAGAGGTAGCACACATCAACCAAGATCAGTCAATCAACCATCACCACTACCTGTTTCAAAAGCATTGCTATACATACAATGCATGATGACTTGCGAAGTGCTTGCCACTGTCCTATTAGCTTCAAATAAATGTTGTTGTTTTTTTTCCACTTTTTTTTTAGTGTTCCATTATTTTTTTATGCTTTATTTTTCTTTTCATTAAAAAAATGTAAATAAATCAAACTTCAAACATGAGGTTTGTTTGTATAAGTATATAGATTTTTACAACATGAAAAACACTAAATAATAATTTGAAAAACAAATATAATCGTTGCTCATCACAAAAGAGCTAGATTATTTATTGTCGGTATGAATTAATTTAAAAATTTGTTGATGTAAATATTTTAATGTAGAGGAGTTCCTTTATGTATTTTACTGTAGTTTATTGTTGATGTTTTTATTGGTGTATTTAACCATCAATGAAAATGAAGACAGAAACAGAGAAGCAGCAGAAAGAAGAAGCCTACTTAGAAAGGTGAAAGGGACAAAGACAGACAAAAGTGTTGATGAAAGTGTAAATAAGTATATACGTAAAAGTAAGAGGGTTCAAGCTTGTGCATAAAGCTTGTGATGATGAAGATTTATAGTAAGTTTTTATACATTTTGAACCACTTTAAAAATAAAAATAGAATACAAATAAGTAAATAAAATATTATAAAGATTTTCAAGAGGTTGATCTTTTTGGTAAAAGTAAAAATACAGGAAAAAAGAGGGAAGGGAAAAAAAACAACAGGAAATGAACAATGAAAGAGTAATTTAATTATTTCATTCTGTGGCTGATATCATGCCAGGTTCAAAATTCCGCAGCAGTAATCCCCAGCTTCATACGTGCTTTGGTTATGAAAATCTAAAAGTATTAAATATTTAGAACTGAAATTATAACATTAAAAAAACAGCAACAAAACAAAGAAAGAAGACAATCAAAATAAATACTTTTTATCTATAAATATTCTTTTAATATCTTAGATGTGTTAATAATATATTATAGGTGCATTTAAATGTAAATGTACAATTAATTTTTTTTATAAATATTGTGTATATTTTATGTACATTATACATTATTCTGTATTATATATATATTTAAAGTTTTTTTAAAAAAATTTAAATTTTATGCATTGTGTAAAGAAACTAAATCACCATTTTTTTTAATGGTTATATACCTATAGAATGAATACATATTTTGTATCTCATGATCTTGAAGATTTTCATACCAAAGAAAGCATGCACCCCTCGTCCATACACTCAATGGCCAAACCATAGAAGCTTCTGTACTCTACCAACAATATGCTACCTTAAAGTTGCTTATAGTTCTTGCTTGTCTGCTTGCTTGCTTGCTTGCTTGAGGCTCAACAATTGTGTATATAATGTAGGCATATTTAAGCTGGAGATTACTGCCAGCAAATATAAACACAGCCTTCATCCCAAAATACAATTAAAGACACTGAATTAACGAACGCCATCTTCACTGGACACCACAATACATCATTGAAGTCTGTACACCCAACTAAACCTATATAATCACCTCAATTTCTCTCTCTCTTATAACTAATAAAATGTTATTATATTTATGCCTTGTCTAAGCATGTGTATATTTATTTTGGTGTTATAATATTTTCATAACAAAAATAAAGGAATTATGTAAGATTTGTAATTATAATTAAACTAATATTTAAAACTTACATTTTTTTATTAAATTATAGACCTTCTGTTTTTCAGAATGAAATTACAAAATAAAATCTAATTTGATATAGAGGTATGTCTTACAATTTGAATAATGTTTGGTAACATTTACCCCCTGCAGCACCAAAAGCTTTCTCTTGTTCACTTACAAAATTTTGTAAAAAAATATTCCGTCATATTATACTAAACTTGACAAACACACAATTTATTTTTCGTTATGAAAAAGAAATGCACACTATATAGTAAGGATTAATTGGCTACCTGCCCTGCGTAGCCATGCAATTCATATATTTTTTTGTTATATATATGTAATGATTTTTGGCCAATGTGCCTGCAATATATATGCTCTTAAACTACAAATTTTAAAATGGATGTCCCATAAAGTGTTTCAATATATCTCACCTCTTATTTATAAGTAATTTTATCACAAAAACAATGATGCGTAAAATAATAATATTATATTGATAATATACATGATCACAATAGTTATATAATAAATAGCCCAAACATACATTACAATAATATATTTTATAAAATGAATATTTTACAACATAATATAGGGATAATGAGTGACATAATAATATTGTAGCTGCCCTAAAGGAATACAAAAAAAGGAGGAATTCAAATTCTAAAATAAAAATAAGGAGGAAAATATTTTTAAAAATAAAAAGGATTGCATTAATTCATCTACAAATTACAAAATTCAAATATATATTATATATATAAATATTTGTTCTACACAGAGCTAAACAATGCTACAAAAGTTAAAAATTATGTAAATGTTTATGTTTTACTCTAGAAAAATTATATCAATATTTTTATGAAGAGAAATAGGCTTTGGATTTGCTTGTTAAACTTGTTGAAAAGCCTGTTATATGATTGTTTCTCTGTCCTCCAAAGGGCCACTTTCAGTTTTTGAACCCTCTGAATAAGGATTGCACAAAACAACAAATGTTCCACTATCGTCATTGGATAACACGTGGTTTGTTCCTTTGCGTTTAGCTCCTGCAACAGTTTTGCACTGAAAGAAGAACTTAACTATGCTGTACCTTCCTGTTTGGTCGACCCATTTTTTTTAACATAAACACACTAACAAAAAAATAAAATTACTAATTACTATCATCTACAATCTATTTTTTTTTTACAAATAATAATAATAATAATATCAAAAACTTTAAACAAACAATTTAATACAATGAGTAAGTATGAAACTTAAATATATTGAAATATCTTAAGTGTAGTTAAATTTCTTTAAAAAAATAATTAAAAATAATAAAATGAAAATTGTTTGTTAAAAGTAAATTTTGATCTAACCTTTATCACGCAAGCAAAACATTATAGGAACTGGGCGAGCGATTTGGTCTAAAATTAAGGCATTTGCAAAAAAATAATATATGCAGCATTTATTATTAGTCAGGTAAATTAGGTCTAAAGGGACTTAATATAAAATCGGCAGTACATATCATGTCACACACTCACTATCCCCATGCTTGTTACAACAATGCTTCCAATCTCATTAACATAACATTTAACCTAATAAAAAAAAAGCATCATATTCATTAAACAATATATTATTATATTTTATTTTCTAAAGAAAAAACAAAAATGTAGGGGGGAAAAAAAAAAGGAATGGGAAGCTTTGATTTCATTCAATTATTAAGACTTTATGGAACACCTATTTGGTTATTTGAAGAGCATAAAAAATCATTCTTGCTGAAAGAAACTCATATCATTAAGTACACTCTATGTTAAAGAATTAATTATATAGAAAAAGCTGTCAGGGCAGGCACCTTTACATTAGCCTGGCCGGAAATAGGACGGACATATTGGACGGACAAAATAGACGGACAAAGGACATATAATTCCTTTACCCACAACTGCAGTTATTACAAAAAGTTTAAAGCCTTTTGGACAAGAAATTGCACAATACTTTGAAAACATTAAAGTTCGCCAAGTAAAAGCTTTGTAAAAGATCCGAATTTGCTCTCAACTGCTGGTGGGTAAAAGTTTTAAAAAGGTTTCAATTGGGTTGCTTGGTTGTTGTTTCAGAAACCAGGCAAGGCACAACAACCAATAATGAACTTTAACAATTACAATAAAGAGCAGATCCTACACTCCCTGTATGGCAATGATACCAAATAAATGGTACAACAATGCCGGACACCTTAAAAAGCTATACAGTTTTCACACAATGAATTTTTGTAAACATTGTCCCTCATTACTATTATTATTTTTTTATATTATGATAAATGTTTCACATTTTTTTTTTTTTTTTTTCAACTCTAGTAAATAATTATAATATTAAAGTTTTCTACAGTAAGGGTGTGCTGAAGATCAGAGAGAAACAAAGTAAAAAGTTGAAAAACAGACTAGCTAAAACTTAATATTTTATTACTGTAAAGAGAAATTTTACTTTTGAATATAATACAAGTAGTGAGAAGAAAGAATCTAATATTTACAACCCATTTTTTTTTATTTTATTTTTAAGAAAGTTACAGGGTAGGAAAAAGTTGGAGAATAAAGTGAAAAATATAGGGTTTACTTATTTTTATTTTAGCATTCAAAAGATTTCCAACTGCTATACAGGAAGGTATAGAAATCAAGCTCTACCTACTATCTGAAAGAATTAGAGAGGTGGATGAAAACATACAGATTATTTTGAAAGGAGAAATATAAATATATATTAAGAAGTCAGAAAATAAAAGTAAAGTCCTTGCCTGATTTAACTGAAACTATTAGAGTAAAGAAAATCAAAACCAAAAGAAATTAAAAAAAAATGGGGAATAATAAAAAGAGATGAAATAATTATAATCATTTACCTGAGTTTGTAGTCTCGTGAGACCTCTTATCCACAGAATCTGCCCAGCCCGTGGCTTTTTCTCAGAGTCTGGGTCAGAGCTCTCCTCACCCAGAGTCATAGTTTCCTCTGGGTGCCCTCGACCCCACCTGTGAATCACACATACAAATACTCTTTAAGCTCAGAAGAATTAGAGGATTGAACATCACAGAAAATCTTTACTCTGTGAACACTCTCTTATCTATGGAGCAATCACTATATTTTATTTAGGGATGAGTGGGCACCTGAAAACCGGTTATTAATTTCCTACCCCAGCCCAAAGAGGGAAAAATACTTCATGAAATCAAGTATTTATTTAATTAATTATTTTCTAGTTTAAAATAAAAAATCAGGAAAATAATTTAGTGCTAAAAATATTCCAAATTAAGAATGGAAAAAAAAGTAAAAAAAAAAAAAAAAATGTATATATATATATTATGTATATTAAAATTACATATTTTCTGTTCTAATTGGAAAGTATTATTTTTTAAAAAATTACGAGTTCCTATGCAAAAAATATTTTAACTGAGTTTAATGCCATAATTCACCTTAAAAAATATGAAAATTCTGTATTTGTGCTGACAAGAAAATTCCTGATCCTTATACAAAAATCTAACTCAGGCAACTTGATCTGAAAAAGAGATACCCGCTCATCCTTAATGTTATTTTTTATTAATTACTTGCAACTATTATAATGCAATAAAATATTATTCAATTAGTTGGAAACTAATTTTAGTGAAAAAGTTATATTTTTTCTGAACTTATGGAGTTAAACATCACTGTAATATGTGTATATGCTAGTTTACATGACAATATTTAGCAAAAATAGATGGACCATTTGGAAAATTTTCATCTAATTCTTCTGTACATTGTCACATTTACCAGTAGAAAAATTAAGCAATTTTTTTTTTATTCCTGTTTACATAATCTAATTACATATCAAAGCAAAACAAATAGCAAAACTTACGAAAAGATTTTAGGTAGCGTTCTTGTGGGAACTGTAGTAACCAACTGGCCCCATATTAATGTGCCAAAACCAAAGAATAGGCACCATAGCCACTGCTCTAACGTTAAACTTTTTGTTGAAAAAGCAACACCACCAAACTGAACAATAACAACCTGCACAGAAGAAAATAAACACAATCATTATTAATACATATAATGGAAATTGAGTTAAATAATTCTAAATTCATAGTAAAAATATTAAAAACAAAGAAACAGATTTTCAGCAAGACCTTTTGCCCATCATCGAGAAGTCATTAGCAGGTAAAAGATTTTTCATACTCGAGTAAAATTAATTAATTTTACATAAATTTGACATAACGTACATACTTTTTCACCATCATCTGTGCTAACATCATTTTTTTTTTTTAAATCTTAGTATATATAAGGCCTTGCTCATGATAACCTGAGCCCATGCTAAAATTATTTGTTGAATAAAATAAAATTTAAGTATCATTAGAGTTGATTTGATTTACCTGAGCTGCTGCAGTTCCAATCCAAATGGAATAAAAAATAGGATTGGTAAAAATTCCTTGAAAGACATTTCTTTGGCCATGAATCTTTCTTGCATTAATTTCATTGAATAGGGTCATCATAACAAAAGTATTAAATATAATAGTAAAATGTTCCCCCACAGTGCCATCTGGTGCCCCCCTCCCAGAATCAATATCTAACAGCTTGTCTCCTGTAAAATAGTTTTAAGGATTAATTAATACATTAAAGTAGCTTATTTTTTTATCATAAATAAAGAATACAATTTAATCAATTATTCAGATCATTCAAAAGGCCATAAACGAAGTGTTTGCATGCCTCCTCTTGCAAGGTTATAAGGCAAATTGTTTAGCATAAAATAGAAGCAGGTTAAATATATTTCAGGGTTTTAATTAGCAAGGTCACTTGCCCTCTCCAAAGAAAATATACAACTCAAAATTTTTTTGTTTAATAATTTAAATAAAAATATCCAATGAAATTATATAATTTCATAGCATAATATTATATTAATTAAATGCATGAATATACTAATATACTATGTATGTATTTAAATCTTTTAATTGTTAGCCATCACATTTAACTTGTTTATGGTCAGAACCGCTCAGGAGTCAATCGGCTCACCAGCTCAAATAACGATGTCCTTTGTTACAAACCGGCTACTAACCCTAGTCGAAAAATAAGAGTGCCAAGTGGTAATTTGAGCAGTAGTCAAGTAGTTGACTACTTGTTTTTAAGTAGTCAACTACTTAAAACAAGTAGTTGATTACTTAAAAACAAGTAGTCAACTACTTGACTACTGCTCAAATTACCACTTAGCACTCTTATTTTTCGACTAGGGAATGACTGAGAGCGTTACAAACATGACCATAACTAAGTTAAATATGACGGTCACCAACCGTCATATTACTATATTCTGGTATTTATATTACCAGAATGATATGACATCCTTTTCACTTACCTACAAAGAGAAGCGTGAAGATAACAGTAAGCTGGTATACAGCCTGCCCGAGAATGTTTTTCATCATTGTTCTTGAGATGAGGGGCTTTGTTCTTCCATAAGGCTTCCTCAACAAGAGGTCGGGAGTGGGCAGTTCTGTGGCTAATGCTAATGAAGCAAGGGTGTCCATGATAAGATTCACCCACAACATCTGAACAGCCTGAAAAAAAGTACAAGAAAACATTTGGTTAATATTATATATATGTAGTGCATAATATTATATGTAATGGTATTCTCACCTTGTCAAGTCACTATAAAAACTTTGTATAAAATAATTTGAAAATCCAGTATACATGCATTTTAAAAAAATATATATAAATGCTAAAACAATATATCACTCTCACAACTCAAGCAATCATGTATTCATTAATATGTATATAGTCTTAATAATTTCCACGCTTTGTCAAAATATGCAACCAGTTCTGCATCAATGCTTTTAATACATAAAATGTATACTTGTCACCTTGGGAATTTCCTATTAATTGCTGCAAATTGCTGCAAATGGAAAATTTCCAAAGTGTTGAGTATATACAAAAAAGTTATCCATTATGTAACATAAACTAATTTAATAGTAATTAACTCATGTTTCAAATTAGCCCACAAGTTGTATGGAGACGAAAAAGCTACAAACGGATACATTTTACAATCATATATATATATATTATATGTTATTATATTATGATTGTTTGATTGTAAGACAGGTAGGCTCTATATATATGTACATAGTTACCTTGAGAGGGCTGTCTTGTACAGCACATGCTCCTATGAAAGCAACAATAACAGCCACTACATTTACTGTCAATTGAAACTGAAGGAACTTTGCGATGCTGTCATACACATTTCTGCCCCACATAACAGCTTTGACAATACTACTGAAATTATCATCAGTTAGAATGATATCAGACGCTTCCTTTGCTACGTCTGTTCCGGCAATGCCCTAGAAAATAGAAATGGAGAAATATAAAATATTGGTAGTTCTGCAAAAAAAAAAAAAAAAAAAAAAATGTAATGTAATAATATAATATAATCATCATAATGTCATTAAAAAAATTGTTTAAATTTAAAATATTTAATTTTGGCTATATCCATTATAATAATTGCAGCTCATAAATAATTAAATCATAAATAATTTAAAATAAGTTGTAACATATTATATAATATAGTTAAGCTTTACAAGGTATATATTATACTTATTCTTCTAATAGTTAATAGAAGTAGGCTATAATATATATTGCCAAGAATACAAATAAAACATTTTCAGATTGAAAATACCCTGATGTTTGATGTGTTAATTATATCAAGTTATAAAATTAATTGATACTTTTCATGTCATAAATTAATTTTTTTTTTTTTTTTTTTTTTTTAGAAAATTAAATGTAAAGGAAAAAAAAGAGGAAAAATGCATAACAGATGGTTGAAAAATACCATAGCAAAGCCGACGTCTGCTTTTTTGAGTGCTGGCCCATCATTGGTGCCGTCTCCTGTGACGGCCACCACTTCCCTGGCCTCACTGATCTTGCTGTCAATGATCCCCTTGACGAGTGTGTACTTGTCAGTGGGCGAGGAGCGTGCCAGCACGCGTAGTTTGGGCCACACTTTGTCCAGCAGGTGCTGTTGGACCTGCACAAGTCATCAACAACATGAAAATTAAGCCAAGATAACAACTAGACCATCAGTGAGATACAAGACTTCATTATGGTGTAAAAAAAAAATATATATATAGTAAAATTACATGAAAATATGATTGTAGGGACAAATGGAATTACTAAAAGAATTTTGAATTTAATCAAATGAAATAACTTATTACTTAATTGTACCATCTGCTCTGTTTAAAAGTATTTTAATAAAGAAAATGAAAATTAAAGCTTCAATACATGTTGGTAAATTTTTTTTTAAAATATTATACTGAAAATTATTTTCTTGATACTATATATTTATTATGATATTTATTTGAGGGATCTGACAAGTGAGATTCATTATTACTATCATTAGTATTATTTTTTCTTCATTTTGCTCCTACAGAATTGATTTTTTTATAGGAATATTATATATGCCATGATTATCATTTGAACAAGTTAATCTATGTTAATTGACATTATCTTCAGATAAATTTTATAGGTTTATAAGTTTAGAAAGATAAAGTAAATCTTTCAACTCTGAAATAATGCCGATAGTCAATAAAAATAAAAATGATGTGTTTAGATGACCAATAGCATAAAGTTAATTACATGAAACATGTTTGCTGCTGAGGACTACTTACTGTATACATATATACAGAACATTATAGTAATTTAAATTTGCATTCAGTAAATTATACAACACAACCAAGTTTAAATGTATATCACTTTCATATAATTTTGAATTCAGTATGAAAATAATATTAATCAGGGATCATCTCAAAAATACTGTGCTGCTACATTGTCTGCTTTAATTTATCAAAAACTGATAACAATGAAAAATACTTGTGTGTCATAGCAATAAAAAAATAATTTGAAAGCAGCTATATATTTTCATAGTATTATTTAGTTCCATTAAAATAAAAAAAAAAAAAAAATCTTTTGAGCAGATCCCCAACATGCTGTTTCCTGTTCCTCAGTAGACAAAATGTGAACATAATATAAATTAAGACAACGAAGAATATATTTTAACAATCTCTTGAAAGTTGGAAAAAGTGATCAGCAGTAGTAGTATATAGTAGCACAGTATTTTTTCTTTTATTCAATATAAAAATATATTTAACAATTTCTTAAGGCAAGCTCAGTGTATATAAGTACATATTATATTATTTATATGTTAAATAAGTTAAATTGTGATAGTTTGGACCTTGATGAGAAATACTCACCAAGCTCCTGCACACGGTCCTGCCTCATCATCAATTACTTCAGCCAAGCAGTCTTGCTCTCTCCAATAGCATCTTCACATTGATAATTAATCAACGTTATATATAATCACATGCAGTGTTCAAATGTTGTTTATTTAAATATTTAATAATAACATTAATAATATTTAAAAAATGTCGTATCTTGGGATAGTTTGTTCTTTCTTTCTTTCTTTTTTTTTTTTGTCAGGTATTAATTTACATTTAATTCAATGTTTAATAAATTTAAGGCACATTTATAGCAACTATATACTTCAAAAATTTTAAATTAAGTAAAAAAAATGTACTTATCCTATGATAGTCAAAGAGGAAATACAAAATTCTTATATTGTTAATATAAACTTTTGTATACTATATTTACTTTAAGATGGTCTAATTGCTTCTTCCGTATATCTTGAAGTTTCTTCAAATGTGATTTATACTTGCAGCTCTATTGTGAAAAATATTTTTTGCTAACTTATAGACAATTAATAATAATTATAGTTTGCTTTTCAAAGATCACCTTTCTATAGTTCTATTTAATGTAGAGAGTGATTTTTAAAAGTATTAATATCTAACTATTTAGTGTAATTGCACATAAATACTTTCACTTGCCTTTGTTTTCTCATAAAAAAATTAATTAATTACCATAACTTTTAATAGGCATTGCTACTGTGCCAATTCACTTTTTCCAAGCCTGTGTGCAATCAAGAGATTATTGCATGCAATTTAAAAACGAACATTGACTGTTCAACAAGTTCAGCCGTTGTTCATCCTGCTGTGCCGAGCACTTACTTCGCCGTTGCTGTCTCTGATCCTGCGGTTGAACTCCTTGCCCTCAACAATAAGCCAGTCCTCGCCTGGCTTCACGATGCCACACTTCATGGCGATGGAACGTGCCGTGTTGATGTTATCTCCTGTCACCATGCGCACTGTGATGCCAGCTCGCTGGCATTTACGGATGGCGTCTGGTACCTGCAAAAAACAACAATATCATCAACTGTTTCAATAGATGCATGGTATAATATTATTATTACATTGTGAAATATTTTTACTCTCTTAAATAAAGGGTCACTTTACATTTGTTTTTTATATTTATATAGACATCAAATTGTATATTTTTGTGTCCAGAAATGGAATTGCGCTTTGTTTTGTAAAAACAAAACAAAATGTTAATTATATATTAATTATACATATTGCAAATTGCATTATAAATCAATATAAATATAAATTTCCTTTAATTAAAGAGTTGATGACTACAAACTAAAAATACCAAGATATTCAAATTACTCTTTAATTGGCATTTTTTTTTTTTTTTTTTTAATTTCCATGAAAATATATAAAAACAATATTATCCATTAATAGGTTAGAAATTATAATGCATGGTATTATAAAGTTATAAAGTTAATCTATTTACTTGATAATTAGTTATTAATTTCTCTTTTTTAAGGAATTAAATATTTTAAATCCTACCACAAAAGACACAAATACTGTCAAACTATGGAGTATGGCTTGGCTATTACAACTACAGGGAAATTAGCAAATAAAAATTAATATTTTTATAAACATTATAAAAAATGTAGCAATATATCACAAAAACATAATTATTATGTCATTTGGCTAGTACAGCTTTTAATTTCTTAGCAACCTTTAAAATAATACATTTTTATCTGAGAGATCCTATTGATTAGCATTTATTTATTTATTTATTTATTTATTTATTTATTTATTTATTTATTTATTTATTTATTTATTTATTTATTTATTTATTTATTTATTTATTTATTTATTTATTTATTTATTTATTTATTTATTTATTTATTTATTTATTTATTTATTTATTTATTTTCAATCACAAGCTCTTTGCTTTGACCCCACCCAGAAAAACATATATATTTAAAAATTATTATAATCAATTTTTGACACATGTCCCACTTTGCATAAAACTTAGTCTGTCAATTAAGACAGCATTTTAATACTGGAGGAGGTTGCATTTGGAAATGATGATATTGATCAATGACTGACCTCTGGTCTGACGGGGTCCTCGATGCCGACCACACACAGACATGTCAGGTTGTTCACCATGTTTTCCTCATCTTCCCAGTTGGGCTCCTGGTCAATGTGCACCTGGTTGATCTCCGCCTTGCCTGGCACAAAGTCGCGGTACGCCACCGAGATGGTGCGCAGGCCGTCGCATGCCATCGGCTCAATCACCTGCCGCACCAGACGGTCCTGCATCTCGCGTGTGAACTTCTCCAAGCGACCGTCACGACCGTGAATAAAAGCACATCTGAAACAAAGAGAAGGAGGCTTATGAGAGGTATTCATTAACATTTTATGTATGTAAATAGAATATATCTTCATATATATAATATCTTTGCATCAAAAATGAAGAAAGAAAATATCGATAGATCTGAAATTTTCAAACCTCGATCCTCTATTTTCTTTCAGTTCAGAAGCTAAAATATAATAAGGGCTATTAATTAACTCAAACAATTATTGCCTTATTGTGAATTTTAGCAATGCTGTAAATATATTATCCTGTAAATTCCTGTATAATATAACTGTTAATTTTGTGTAAAATTAAGTATTACAATAATTCTTAGGGCTTTTTATCATGCTGTATTATTATTTTTTATAATTAACAAAACTTTCATAAATGTTGTCCATCTGTCCTTTAAAAGTCCAAAAAATACAAATCTCCTTTTTTATTCACTTCAGTTGATGCTTTTTTATTGTAAAAATTAAAATGTTTTTTTTTTTTTTTTATTCAATTAATGATACAAAATAAAGAATTCTTACTTTTTCAAAACAATTTCTGAGGCTCCTTTAGAAAAGAGCCTGAAGCCTCCTCCTGGCCTTGGGATGACGGTGCTCATTGACTTCCTCACAGAGTTGAATGTGTAGACTCGCGTGAAGGTTTCCTCAGGCTGGTCGTCGCGAATCGTCTGGTAGCTCTTATTCATGCTCTGCACGAAGCCCAGCAATGCGCACTCCGTCTTGTTGCCTACTTGCTTTGGCAGCTCACCGGGGTCTGACGGCTGGTACAGGTAATTCAATTTCAAACTTTTAGTTTAAACACTTAAATCATGTAAAATAAAATTTCAAATTACTTTGAAGCTTTGAACGATAGCTGCATGAATGGCGTAAGTAATTTAATAACAATCTATTAATATTCTTTTAAAAATTAATTATAATTACTAGAACTGCAATAAGAGTAAACTAAATTTAAATGCATAATTCAGTATAATATGTATTAATGATTATAATAAAGTTATTTTTGTGACAAATTACACTATTTTACATTTGTTTAGTAAAAAATATAAAAGTATACCCTTGACACCATTTTACCCTTTTTGGTGTGGCCTGGCCGATATTTAGCCTTACTAGTAAGAGATATCTTGCGACCATGCTGGGGCTTACCAGGCTCCCAGAACCTTTTCCTGCACTAGCTCTTCTGGGCTCCTACTACCAGATCTGTGCAGCTTGCAGTGGCAGTGCAATATTGCAGGGCAGCGGAGTATAAACAGCCGTAAGCTGCCTTCCTCCTATACCAACTTCATAATCTAGTAATCAGTCACACCCATCTCAAGTCACAAAAAGTGCCGTGTTCGGGAATCAAACCGGGGACCTCTTAGACCAGAGCCAGGAGTACTATAGTTATGGTTATAACCACTACACTACAGAGCAGTTAGTAAAAAATATAATACTATAAATTGTTGCATGTACACATTAATTATAGGTGTCAATTGGTTGGTATTTTGAGGCAGCTGCCAACAATTTTTTGGCCATGTTTATATGTATATATATATTGTATGCTGGTCCCACAATTGCAGGGTTCAATTTGAGCAGATGTTTTACAAATTTGAAAACAGTTTTTTTCCCAGAAGCTAGTTTAAAAATTAATCATATTTTTATACTATAAATAATTAACAAGCATGATTTACTATAAAATCAATTACAAATACATTATACTGAATTATACAAATTAAACACAGTAGTTATATACTTTTTCGTAGAAATTATTTTTTTTAAGGGGGAAGTTTTTTTTTTTAAATTTAAAAAAAAAATGTGAATATTATATTGCATTTCACAATTTTCAAGCAAAACCAGTAAAATATAACTAAGAAATGAACTTCTTACCATCACTCGAGATGTGTATGCACAATTTATGGCTATTGCATGAAGCAACAAATTTCCAACATGTTCTGGAATGTCGGAAAATCTTGGGGAAGTTTTATTATTTTTTTCACATATATAGGACTGTACAACAGTCATTCTGAAAAGCAATACAAAAAACAAAAAATTATTCACAGAAGTCAATAAAGGCAAAAATAAATAAATTTGTAAGAATATACCTGTTAGTGGTTAATGTTCCTGTTTTATCGGAACAAATGGCAGTGGCGTTTCCCATTGTTTCACAGGCATCTAAATGCCTCACTAAATTGTTGTCTTTCATCATTTTCTAAAAAAGAAAATCCATCTTAATATTTAGAAAGAAGCATTATCATTTGAAGAATATGTTGCAGTAAATACAGCTTAATTTAAATAAAAATTAAATATAATGATCATGCAAATAATTAAAATTATATATATATAACAAGTCAATTTGATTCTTTAATTGAAAGTGAGTAGTGGTTTTTGTATGTATATAATAAACTATTGGAAAATAACTATATAGAGATGGGTTAATTGCATATATGATGTAATTTTAATATTTACCTTGACGGAGTAAGCTAGAGAGAGGGTGACAGCCAATGGAAGCCCTTCAGGCACTGCTACCACCAGCACAGTAACACCAATAATTAGATGCTTTACCAGCTGGTTGGCATAAGAGTTCTTCCACGAGTGTTGCTCAATGACAAATGTTTTTATACAAAACTGGATAACCAACAGCACCACAGTTAGTACGGCAATTGTAGAACCTGTAAAGTCACATTAGCATATTAGATTGCAGTGGCTGATAACACAAAATGATTGTTTGGATTTCTTTGATACGTACATCAATAAATCAATTAATTTTATACCAATAAAATACTCATAATTCATAATATTAAGTAAATCATATTTCAAAGCTGAGATAACAATTAATTATTAATTTTACTGCCAGCTGAATTCACTCTTAAAGGTGTATAAGAACTTATTTTTTAAAGTTACAATTACAAAAAAGGGTAAAAATTTAGTGACAAATTATAAAATTTATTAATATTAAACATAGTACACTTTCCTTAAATATTAATATCAGTGACTCTGTGTTATTATACCTATGATGATGAGGAAAATGTACTGTATATACATTGTATATTATGTACATGTATGGTATTTTATACTCATTATATATATTATTGCAGCAAATGATATCAAACACGTAAATCTTTATAATAATTAAAATTAAGTCTTAAAAAACAATATATTTTATATATAATATAAATTTTATAGCTATATATTTCCATTCAAACAAAGAAATAATATCCTAATGAACCCTCAAGGCTTATTAGCCTTAAATCAATTATATAAAATAATAAGGCTGATAGATATATTAAAGCTAATTAGCTTGAAATATTAAGCATTATAAAAGTAAATTTTCTTAAATTTTAAGAAAAATACACAATTGTATGAACTTACCAGCATAACCAATTTGAATGGCTAATTTAGTTAGTTTTGCTTGGAGCACCGACTTTTCTTTTTTATGAGTTTCTGTTGCTGCTGGTGCTGGTGCAGCATCTGCTGCATCTGCTACTGCTGCTGCTGCTGCTGCTGCCTTGCCCACTGCCACCTCACCACCCCCACTACCCCCTCCTCCACTCAGATGGCTGTTGCCCGTCATAGCTGTCTCCTCATCACCTGCCAACACATGATTTATTTAGTACCCCACCGATACAATGAACTTACCAACAAACCAACACCCAACCAACATGGATCTCTCTAACATATACTGCATGAAAATATTTAGCATAAGCACCTGCAACCCATATACTGACAAAGTTCAAATATTGTTTATCAAGAGACTATTTATTGTACAAGACACATTAAGATAAATAATCTACATCATGTTGAGACTCTCTAGCTTTTTTTTTTTCTTTCTTTCTCTTGACAATTACAGGACTTAACATACAAAATTTTGATTGTGCATGTTCTAAAATATTACAAGGGGTGAAATTGTATTGCATAATCTATACAAAATTTATATTACACACAGTAAAATTTATCATGTGGCTGAATTATTCAAATAATTTCCAATTTCTTAATTGGAAATTTACTGTGACAACAATATTTGTTTTTCTTCATTTTTTTCACCATATCTTATTTATTTCAGTAACAACAAAATACTAATAATTAGAGTATGACTATATAATGACTACCCTCAAACTCAACTATATATGTATAGACTAATAGATTTACTTTGTTTCTCAGATGCCTGCAAGATTAAAGAGATCCATGTGGTAGACAGTTAATTTTTCAAACACCACAAGTTGACAGTATATATTGTTGCTGGTTATAACACAATTAAAAGTGTTAATATGTTGGCATAATATTTTTATAAACACGTGTTGAATGATATATTGGCTCAGGATAAAATTGTAGTTTTGTGAATTAAATATATGAATTCATCCTTGAAATTTAAATGGTATGGGGGAAAAAAATTATTTCTCTATATTCAATGAGCTTAAAATATTTTCTAAGTGCATTATTTGCACCAGTTTTTAAGTTTTAAAAGTTATTAAAGCTTTAATTGACTTGACAAGAAATTATAATATAATGATGAATAATATACATAGTAAATAATAAAATGAAATAAAAAAACTGTACATAATATTTTCAGCAACCTAATAACTTTTTTAGGGCTAAATGTATTGAAAAATTGATTTTATTCAAAATAACAAATTTACTGCACTTTTTTTCTGTATTAATTAAAAATTAAAAGATAAAAAGAGTTTAGTCGAAAAAATAGAGTTAACAAAGTAAAGTTGAAAAGAAATTAAGTTATTAAAAAGTAAATAAAACCTAGGAATTAAGTCCATTCATTGCATTGTTAATCCTTAATGTAAAAAAATGAGTCAAATAATAATGTTTTACCATCTCAAAAGTGCATGTGTTTTTGATTTGAATATATCTATAAATATAGATAACATATATTTATATACAAATGTTTTGTAAACATAATGTTAAGTTTGTTTTAATAGACTATAACAATTTCAAAATGTATGCTCCAACTTAATTAAAGGTATAAAATGTATAGTTTGATGTTTGTTGTTTGTTTTTAACTTAATTCTGTACTAGACAAAACTCATACAATTTTTTTCTTGTAAAAAAATTTCATCTCGACCATACAAACAAAAACAAAATTATATAATGAAGTTCAAGTTTTCTTTTAAGGAAATTATATGCAATAATTAGACAAATTATATGATGTAATATGTGCCAGCTTTATTATTTAATTCTTTCATAATTACTTAATCTTTAATTTTCATTTCAATAAGAACAACACTTTTTATAATAACAGCTATAATATTTACAGCTAAATTTGTTCATTTGGCACGGAACAATATAGATATATCGTCCCTCGTCCGCAATAATGAGCTATCTGCTCCACAATTTCGTTGCAATAATGAGCTGTCTGCTATTTCAGATAAACACAATATTGAGCTATAAATCGGTAAAAAAATAAGGCTCAAAATTGCGCTCACTTGAAAGAGCAGACAGCTCATTATTGCAACGAGATCGTGGAGCAGATAGCTCTTTATTGCGGAAGAGGGACGATATATAGTATCATAATCATGTAGTTATTTTATTATTTTTTTTTTATGAACAACTTTAGCTATAAAAGACATAATTTTGTACTTAAATGGACTTTGTTATTGTAAAAGTTGTTTTTGAACTGAAAATTAATTGTAAGTAATTAATGTAATATAAGAGAATGAGAGAGATAAATGTAGAGAGATATCCATGTATATTTATGAAGTATATATTGTATATATATATATATATACCCTTGTAAAAAGGAATTATACTTATTACAAATTAATAAAGTATAATTCCTATGCTTAATTCGCCTAATTTAGTATAATTTCTGAATGATTAATATACTAAATTACAGATTAATTATACTAGTTTTTATTTTATTATACTAAATTATAGAAAAGCATTTTTCCAAAAATAGCATTTTTCCAAAGTAAAAAAAAATAAGTGACATATTGAACCCTAAATGATTGCCTCAAAATGATTTAAAGAGGTATACTATTTCTATAATTTAGTATAATAAAATTAAACTAGTATAATTAATCATGTAATTTAGTATATTAATCATTCATAAATTATACTAAATTAGGCGAATTAAGCATAGGAATTATACTTTATAATTATTAATTTGTAATAAGTATAATTCCTTTTTACAAGGGTATATATATATATATATATATATATATATATATATATATATATATATATATATATATATATATATATATATATATATATATATATATAATTATACTTAAGTACTATGTATACTTATGGTAACTGGAAAAAAAAACATAAGTCTAATCACTCAATAGGGCTGTTGACCCTATTTAAACGAAACCAATTCAAAAAGGTAAACAGAAAACAGTTTATAGGAAATTTTTTATTGCACTGACCAATTTCAATATTTTATTCTTTTCCCAGCATACAAGTAGAAAAATATACATGTATACTCCAACCATGTATTATACTTTTTTAAATTAATTATGTCAACAATTTTTGATCTGTATTAATGATATTTAATTAGTTAAGTTGAGATTTATTGTTGAAATAAGCCCTTAAATTATATTAATATTTAAATACATTTTATACCTCAAATAGTAGATAATATTTTTCTGTATATGTAAATAATTAATACATCATCCATCATTTGGAATAACAAGCTTATTACCTATCATGATCACAAGCAACAATTAAAGCTGTCTGCTACATCAGGTGACTGCAATAATGAGCTGTAAATTGGTAAAGTAAAAAACTCATGATCACAGTATAGGCAGATAGCTCCTTATTCCATACAAAGGACATTATATTAAAATTAGGAGTAATTGTATCTTACAAAAAACCAGCAACTAATCGCACAGCACTTGATAATGATGGTTTTGAATTTTTAGTGAAATTATATTATAGCCATGCAAGTTTTACTTCAAAAAAACATACCTAATATAAATTTAATGCTATTACTTTTATTTTTACAGCATGCGGGGTAAATAAAAATAAATGAGTTCAAGTACACAGATTGGGGAAAAAATGTAGTTATAAAAAAAAGGATAAAATTAAAAACTAAATATATATGCACCAGATTTTGTGTGAATTTACATGTATATACACAATAAGAACAGAAGAATAAAAAGTTGAGATTAAAAAATATTGTGCAAATTTGCAGTTAATGCCAAAAACAAAAAGAGTTTAAAAAAATCCATTTAGAAAATAACAACCAAAATATCAAATAAAAATATTGTGCATTGTATATCAATTAGAAAGAAAAAAAAAATCAAGTAATGTTGATGTAGGTTGATTAAAAATTTATGAAAGTTTTTAAGCAAATATATTTATTTTTACTTAAGGTTTTTCTTTTTTTGAGTAATAAAAGAATATCTGAAGATTTTTATTATAAGAATAAAATACAGCATGATTAAAAGCCGATTTTTTTAAAAGAAAAAGACGGAAAGCTAGCATAAGACACAATTTTAAGAATTAAAGTAAGTTAGCTAGTCCATGTATTGTAATATAAAATTAAAAGATGTACGAAATTAATTAACTTGGGTTTAATATACATATATATATATAAAAAAAAAAAAGAATTCACCTGTCAAACTCTTCTTCTTCCGTTGTTTTTTAGCTTCTGCACAGGGGGCATGCAACAAGGAAGTCATTATAGTATTAAAATGATCACACACAATAGATTGAAAATTTTAAACTGTAAATATTTAATTAATAACTAGAAAAACGGGAGGGGATATTGTCTTAACATACAGCATATAAAAATTAAATGATTATTTTTTAAAAATTAAAGAAATATATTTTATTTAATTTATAATTAGAATTCAGCTTACTTATGGATTAATAATACATAATAATTATTTTTTTCATGATTGCTGTCTTAAAAGCCTTTTTTTTTTGTGGTATTTAATATTTAATTAATGGTGTCTCTGTATAAAAAAAAGGAACACATTGTGAATTGTATTTTTTGTTTTGAATCATGTATATATAATATATATAGGAATAAAAATCATGCATGCATAATTGCAAACAGGGTTGCCAACATTTAAAATGGGTATACATGGAGAGAAAGTTAAAGGAAATCATGCACAATTAAGATAATTAATATGCTAAAAAGAATCAGGACATGAGATGACTTCTTAACTGACTCAATTAAGGGGTCAATTTAGGTATATGTATAAGAGGCTGGGCAGTAAAGAATGTGAGGGGTATTAATGGGCATATATTTGATAGGGCCCGGAGAGAGCTAGAGAGCAAGGAACAGAGAGATAAATAAACAACATGCTTAGAGTAGCACAACAGCAATAACAACAGGCAAGGTGAGATGAGAGGAGTCGATGGGGTAAAAGCTGCATGGCAATTTAAACCTTTTTTCCGTTTCTTGATTTCCTGTTCCTGTTCATCAACGGCTGCCCCGAGAAGTGTGAAGATGATGCCGGCTTGAGAATTGACGCCCACCGCAGCCACTAGCATCTTACCACTACCCTCCATCACGTGGGTTCCTGCGGCAACAAGAAAATCATCAATAAACATCCCTTAATTGTTTACCATTCACTCAAGTCTTGTGAGCCATGACTATACTGTAGTACTTTTTGGGCACAGTAGTAATTTAAACAAGTTTCAATGTAACTTAATTAGAGTTTAATCATTGGATTTAGACTTTGTTATAGCTTCATGACCTTATTATTAATTTTAATATTATTAATTTTAATTTTATTTATTTATTTATTTATTTATTTATTTATTTATTTATTTATTTATTTATTTATTTATTTATTTATTTATTTATTTATTTATTTATTTATTTATTTATTTATTTATTTATTTATTTATTTATTTATTTATTTATTTATTTACTTATTTACTTATTTACTTATTTACTTATTTACTTATTTATTTATTTATTTATTTATTTATTTATTTATTTATTTATTTATTTATTTATTTATTTATTTATTTATTTATTTATTTATTTATTTATTTATTTACATATATATATATATGTATTATCAAATATCATTTCAATAATGAAAATATAATCAAGTTAAATTGTTTTTTTTTATCACTTATTAAATTACTAATTATCTCTTTATAGTACAATATTTCAGTTATATATACATATATACAATCTCCTGTTAAATTTTTCTATTGGTATTATAGTCTCATGCTGTAAGTAAAATACATTTTATCAAATATTTGTAAAACTGATTGCATTATATATATTATATTATATTCATGCACATGCAGTATGAGAGATGAAGATATTCTGAATTTAGCATTTTGAGGATTTAAATATTCTACATTAATATTCCAAATCAGATCAATAATATTTAAAATGGATAATAGTTACTATTATAATTTAATAACCCAAATAAAAAATAATACTGTATTAAGCTTTTTAAATTAAGGTTCTCAAAAATTCAATTTTTATTACTTTAAAGCCTTAAAGCCTAAAATTTTAACTTAATGTAAACTAGTAACAATTATGATTTGACAGTTTTCAAAACATTACAATTTCATGAGAAACCATTTAATTTACTTATTTTTAGTGACTTTTTAATGAATAATGACAAAACAAATACTCCAGCTTTGTATTCTACATTTTTGTGTGTCACATGCATGCAATATTATCAGCCTACCTGAGAGCACCATAGGGTCCGATGTATCCCCTTTCTTCACGTGATCCGACTCTCCAGTGAGTGATGATTCGTCCACTTTGAGGTCGTTACTCTGTATGAGTATGCCATCCGCTGGTAACAGGTCTCCGTATTTGATCTGCCAAACAAAACGTAAATCCCATCAATGCTTGAATATATAATATAATTATGACATGAATTGATCAAAACAGCTTTATGACATGAGATATGTCATAGAAGATAGACATATATATAGAGAAGATCTTTTATCATGTTTACTATAGTAATTAAATCCTAACTTACAAGGACATATTCTTATGGGAAATACATAGGAAAAATAAATTTGTATTAAAATAAACAAGTAACTTTAATCTTATGGTTGTTGAATCATGTTTTGCTTCATGTTTTTTTTTCTTTTTAATTTAAAATGCTGCAATAAATATAAATATATGATTAAAAAATACATTGTATACTAATACAGAAATATCTTGGTGCAAAAACTTCTTTCAAACCTGAAATTCAGTAAAATACCATAAATCTAACATAATAGCTAGCTAACATCAGCATGCAATTTTTATTGGGGGAGGGGATGTTGGGAGTTGACTTTTGCTTTTTTCTGTATGCTGTGTAACTTTTCAATCCTGTAGGGCACTATGGGGTGGGGTGCATATTGAATATACATCACATATATGGGGAAGCAGGGGGAAGGAAAAATGCCCCTCATCTTTGTTTTGGAGGATATGCGCATTAAATATAAATTATATAATATATATATATATATTATATATATATATATATATATATATATATATATATATATATATATATGTTAGAAAAAGACACAGTCGAAACGTGCACTGTGTGTGTGTGATTTTAAGTGCATCGTGTGAAGTGTAAACTATCAGCGAGGGTGACAGCCCAGTTTTTTAAGTTAATTGTAATTACTTTTTATTCATCCATTTCATCCATATATATATATATATATATATATATATATATATATATATATATATATATATATATATATATATATATATATATCGATGTTCTCCCTGCTTTTTTACCGATCTGCATTTGTTTTATTTTACTTTTTTACCTATCTGTTTTTTATTTATCAAACTTTTTTACCTATCTGTTTTTATTTTGTCACACTTTTTTACCTATCTGTTTTTGTTTCTTCAAACTTTTTTACCTATCTGTCAATTTGAGAAAAAAAATTTTATCGCGGAAAAATATAGAGTGCACCACCGTACGTAAGCTGTTAAAATTTCAGAGTGTTTCGCGGCTTTTTTATAATTTAAATTAAATAAGAACAATCCGGAACAATCAGCTGACAGACCAAAACAAACCTCGTGCGACGTTTATTTCTGCTTTTCTTCTGAGTCTACATGCAAATAAGGATTGAAATAGGTAAGAATTTTATATTCTATTATTAACTAAGGAATATTTACATTCATTAGAGTGAATTACGTAATAATAATGATCGCAATAGTAACAATTTGTTGTTTTTACAGCTTCTCAGCATGGAGATTGGACCAAAAGCATTAGTGGTCGGAGCTCTGAACAAGCCGAGTCAGTTTTGACGATTGAAGAACAATGTATTAATGTACTGATACTTGAAATTCCTTTGTTACCTTATTAGACTTAGCAGATGTAGAGCAAAATATTAATCGTGAAGTAAACAATTCTAAAACGTTAACAGAGAATGAAAAAGAAATTAACAAAAATTAAAAGTAATATTAGACGTCTTTCATTTGAAAAATTCACAAACCAAAATCTTCGCCAGCAGGGGAAACCATATGTTGGAACGAAGACACAACTTGGTATTATATTGTTTCACCTGACAACAAGCCTGCGGTGGTAATGAAAGCTGGGTGTAAATGCAGTGAGAAGAAGGACACCCAAAAGTTATTAAAATTCTGTGCTAATGTGAGTGAAAAGGATAGAGAAAAAATTCATAATTATTTTTATTCACTTGACAAATATGCAAAAAAAAGTGTTTGTTCGAGACTCTGTCGTTACAGCTGCACCAAAACGTAGAACATTGAGTAGCCCTGTAAAGCTACGTAAACAAGTACAACGGCAGTATTTCCTTAGGACTGAGAGTGGTAATTTAAAGTTTGTGAAATGATGTATACTAATACACTCTGCCTGTCTGCTAAAACAATTAGAAACTGGACATCAGAAGATTTTATGGCCCCACAGAATATTTATAAACTAAGCATATTTTGTACTGAACAGCGAAAGCTACATGAAGAATATTTCATTTAATTTTCGTTTCATTTATATTATATTACTGTATATATTATACAAAAATTGTTGCAAAACATATAATAATATTTATACTTATTATTAATTTGATATATTATTATGTTTGATATTAATATAAATTAATAATTATTAATTTGATGAGTTTTATTTATCTGTAGGCTATAAAATATGCAAAAAAAAAATCAATTATGTAAACTTTAATATACTGTAGTGACTTTGAAATTAAAGGTTTGCATAGTATCTTAATTACAATCGATACATACATTTTTAATCCTAAATGATTGCTTAGAATGTAAAAAGTATAATTATATTTTTTATTTAGTCAAATTCCCTATTCCCAAGGCCTTTTATAAATATTACAAAAATAAATTTAATTCTTTTATGTTACAATTTTATTCTTTACCAAAAATGCCGAGGATAATAATTAATTAGCATCTTTTTCGTATTCACAATAACTATATATGCCGATTGATGCATCATCAATTACTGTTTTATTAATGTTCCTTAATTACCAAAATTATATATTATGTATGGTAAACTTCATTAATATCTACACGCGTAATAATAAGTAATAAAACTTATTGAGCAGAATTTTGAATCCCGATTATATTTTTTTACGCGAGAAATTTACGGAATTTGAAAAAAAAAAAAATTCTTAACAACGAGTAATAATATTACCTTTAAAAAAAGCTTAGTGTATTTTTAAATAATCGCAACAATAAAGAAATAAACAGTTTAAACCTTCTCCTGAACAATTCACTTTTTCACAGATAGGTAAAAAAGTTTAAAGAAACAAAAACAGATAGGTAAAAAAGTGTGACAAAATAAAAACAGATAGGTAAAAAAGTTTGATAAATAAAAAACAGATAGGTAAAAAAGTAAAATAAAACAAATGCAGATCGGTAAAAAAGCAGGGAGAACATCGATATATATATATATATGTATAAAAAATATCCTTGACGCCGTTATTACCCTTTAGAGTGTGGCCAGGCCGATATTTTAGCCTTTCCAATAGGAGTTATCTTGCGACCGAGCTGGAGCTTACCAGGCTCCCAGAACCCTTTTCTGCACTCTTCTGGGCTCCTACTACCAGATCTGTGCAGCCTGCAGTGGCAGTGCAATACTGCAAGGCAGCAAAGTATAGACAGCCGTAAGCTGCCTTCCTCCTACCAACACCATAATCTAGTAATCAGTCACACCCATCCCAAGTCACGAAAAGTCTGCCGTGTTCAGGAATCGAACCGGGGACCTCTCGGACCAGAGCCAGGGAACTAACCACTACACTACAGAGCAGTATTTAATGCAAAATGTATTTATTTTAATATAATATAATGAATGATATACATAGTGAAAACTCTTATTACGCAACTTGTTGTTAGGTAAAACTAGATTTTGAGTAAAGGAGATCGAAGTACCATCAAAATAATCATGATAATTATTTATTAATTAATAATTAAATATTTAAAAATAATTGCGGGGTAAATGAAAAACTTGATATAAGATACTTCTATGTTAAACCTATAATTTCCTGGGTTCCTTGACTTTATGTAGTAACAAGTTTATACTGTATATATTTATATATGTAATGAAATTATTTACAATTATTTATTGTATTTACCTGACAAATATCTCCTACAACGATGTCTCCAACAGATATTTGTTTAACTTCTCCTGCCCTGATCACAGAAAACTTGTGCTCTCCTTCTATCCGATTCTGCAGTCCTCTGAACTGCCGTTCCTTGGTGTAGTCGTTGAAGGCTGTCACGATGACCACTACGATGACTGAGATGAGGATGGCCAGGCCCTCAATCCAACCGTGCTGTCCCTCGTCATCTCCCGGGTGACCCGCTGTAACATGACCGAGTGTCAGCCAGAGAGAACACTTATATGCAGCACCACCATTCTTAGCTATCAGCTCATCATTTATATATCACCTTTCTTTTCTATTGTTTTAAACAAATTCAAATGCAAATGTATTTTTAATAAAGGTGAAATTTTTACATTAATTTTTAATTTTTTCTATAGAAGTTTGATATTCAAATTCATGTTTAATTAATCTTACTTCTTTTCAAATACAAAACCTGCATACTCCCTTCCTTTTATGCTTCTTAAAATGTGTATAGCCTTAAAATCCAGCAATTAAAAAAAATAATAAAGTTAAATTTGTCAGCAGACAAACATAATGGAATCATTAATTAATTAGAATAATTAGCATGTAAATCAAGAAACCTTACATGACAAATGTCAAAAAACATCCTTTTTTTAATATAAAAGAATATAAGTGATGATAAATCAACATTTTTTTTCAGTTGAATAATAATTAAAATCTTAAAAACATTTATAATTTTATTTTTAAATATAAATATAAATATCTTACACTATTAAAAAACACACTCTTTTTTAATCTAAATGATACACAATATAATTAATTAGCATAATTTACAAATAAATAGGCACACTTAAATCTGGCAGCAGATTTCTACACTTAAACCTTAAGCTTGTAAATTTGTTGTTAATGCAAATAAGCCATTTTATTGGCACTTATATCATCAATTATTTTAGTAAGTATACACTTAACACAAATATGGGAGCGCACTATAGAAAAAAAAATACACATTAATTTTCTTCCATCTTCTTCAATTTCACATTCTGTAAATAAGCAATGTAGTAGCAGCCATTATAAAATAAACTATATGAAGCAGCATCTAGCTATTGCAACATAAAATAAATACGTATATAAATAATATATGCATGTTTTAAATATTTTAGCATGCAACATTATTTTGTACCTCGTCAATATATGCATACTTGTTGATTTATATGGGTATAATCTTCATTTTTGTACTGTTTATTTAATCATAAACCTAAAATATCTTAAATGACGAAGAAAACAAAAGAAATGTTGTGGAAAGTTTTAGTGTTTACAAAATTACTTACATTTATATAATTTATTAATTAACAGGATATTTAATTAATTTTTTTAATTTTATTCTCAAATTATGCTTGTGAAACTCTTTAAAATGGTTAAAAACAATTTTTAAATAATTTTGTGTTAAATTATTTTATAATTAACATGTCAGCTAGGTGCATATGTCATGAATAATTTGATTGATCAATATTATGATTTTAAAATTGATAATGTTGAAAATAGTGTGCTATAAATGTTATATTTTTTTAGCTTCTATTTATTATTATATTATGTCGTAAGTTTTGAGCTACTTATATGTATATTTATGGAATTTATTAATTGTATAGAAACTGTACTAAAGCAAATGAAGTTATTTCTTAAGTATATATAATATAAAGGCTCTCTTCCACAAACTTTAGAAGTAACTAATAATTAATTTAATATGTATACTGCAGTAATTACAGCATATACTGTAGCATACAATTTTAAATATGGCACTAACGGCACTGAAATGTCAAAAAAAAATATTATCGACACAATTTTATTAGTGAGTTCACTTAAACACAATTATTATTTTATTATATGTTGTTATGTTTATAATTTAAAAAATACTTTAATTAAGATCATTGTACACGTAGTTATAAGTAGCACATTTAACATACAAACTAACTTATTTGATTATGATTGCAACAATGATTGTGAACATTTAACATACAAGTACATGTACCAACAGAAAATTTCTTTCATTGAGTATATAGTGGCATCATCATCAATGCTATACAATAAAATGAATTTTGCTGCACTATATAGCTACTCTCAATATTCATTAACTGAAATTTTCTTAGGGTAAATGTACTATACAGTACAATTAACTACATAGATTGCAGTGTCAGGTGGAAAGATAGATACAGATAGGGGTCATACAACTCCTAACAGAAGAAGACATATAAGATAGAGATAGAGAAGGTATAGGGCCCACAAAAGTACGTAGGGATTGGATGGCAAAGTTTTCCTATACATTAAAACTAACTTTTTGTTAATAATAAAAAGTAAATAATAATAATTAAAAAAAAAAAGGTTATTGCAAATGAAACAGCTAGTAGTAGTTGAACACTT
This sequence comes from Siphlonurus alternatus, assembly GCA_949825025.1. Taxonomy (NCBI): domain Eukaryota; kingdom Metazoa; phylum Arthropoda; class Insecta; order Ephemeroptera; family Siphlonuridae; genus Siphlonurus; species Siphlonurus alternatus. Next base: position 60,791,502 of record OX463788.1, on the reverse strand, counting down.
TTTAAGTCTTGCTTTTTTTTTAGTGTCAGTATAGAGGACAACTTGCATTTTACAATAACAAAGAGGGAAATAAGAGAGTGGTAAAAGATATTAATTTTGGATAATGCAGGGGGAAAGTGGGGGACAGAAAAAGAAATATCAGTCAAATCTACCGACGACACTCAAAGCCCTAGATATCTATATTCAATTTTCAAGTATTTACCACTCATTTCTTCAAGCTTCTCTGTTGAGGCCACCCAAGAAATAAACAAAAAGCTTAGTTAAATAATAGAACTTAAAAAAAGTTATTAATATCTGTATGCTGAGCTATAAAAAAAATACCTTAATTACCACAGATGATCATGATTAAAAGTAAGCCACATCACCCACAATATTTTAGTATTTTAGTTGCCGAGTGTATGATCTTTGTGTGCATTTTTGCACCCAAAATTATATTTAATAAATAATCAAATTATATACATGCAAGAAGTTTATGTTGTGCAATATATTTATGATGTAAGTAACAAAAAAAAATTTGCCAATATGGGCATCTTTAAGTTAATGCCATCGCAAAAATACGTTTGTTAACATATATATTAATAGTTTGTTATGTTTGTATGCATTAATTAGGTTTTCAGCAATGAAGATGTATATGTTTTATAAAAGAAAAAGTATATGGTGTAAAAGATACATGATTTTTCAAATTAACTGTAGAACTAAAGTGTGAAAAAATCTATATAAGAAGATAAATAACTAAAAATGTGGTCCTCTCAACCAATATGCCATCACATAAAAAAAAAAAAAAAAAAAAAAAAAAAAAAAAAAAACGTAAAAATGTAACTTTATAGATACTTGGATTGACCAACTTAATTCTTTCTTTTTTTATAAAGAATTAAAGTTGTCTCTTAAATTATAACAAAAATTCCCTAGTAAATATGTTACATAATATATGTTATATACTTTTGCTTCTTCATATACATAAATCATAATTGTACTGTATCATTCTTACCTGAATAACTATAATACACATGTAATTTGAAATGAAGACAGAATAAATATAGAAAAGTGTAAACTATGTAAAATAAACTGGTGAATAAATATAAAATTAAGGACATTTCATTTTATATTTATTAATTCAGCTCTGATCAAATTAAAAGTTAAAAAATACTACATTTGTCTTAGCAAATAGTTGATAACAAAGACGATGTAAAAGGGTATGTTACATTTTTATCTGAATAAGCTCTTTTGGTGACTTTAAATAGGTCAAGCAGCCATATATTTTATGCAAGGAGACACTTTCCCATGCATTGAATCCCCCAACAGCTTGGTTAGTGAGATCCACAGGTGATATCTCATTATTTTCTTGACATTCTCTTTCATATAAACTATCTTTGACCCTTTACAAATATTATATCTTTAACTTTTATTTTGCAAAAGCATTAAATTTATGTTTTCAAAATTATAAAATGTATAAATTCAAAATCTGAAGTAAATATTCTTGCTTCATTCAAAACTTGTTTAAATACTACATTCTTGAACTATAATAAATTAATTGTTGCAAATCATCTTGCATCTATATATTATACTTATAACATTGCAAATATAGTAATACAAACTAATATTATAATACAAATTATTTTAAAATTATTCTATTTATTTGGTGCAAGTAAGCATGATAAAAAAAAAGTAGATGGGAAATTGTTTTACCCAGAAATACAGAATGAGACATCCAATTATGAGCTTAGAACAAATAATTGTGAAGTATTTACTGAGGGGATGATTGAAATTTTAATTAGTCCATCAATTCACAGATATCACAATGCCAAATGGAAACAATGAAATAAATTTCAGAAACAAATTTGTATGGTTTTGTTTTCTGCATAAAACAATTTTAACATATATTATAAAGATACTTAACACAGCCTTTTTACCCATTTAAAAACACCACATATTACTACAAATATTTTGACATACATTAAATTGATTAGCTCTCTCATGGTCTTCATGTGAAATAATTATGCCCCTTAACAATTAAGCACCAAAAAATTATAGATAAAAAAAAAAAAAAAAAAAAAAAAAAAGCAGGAACCTTAAAATATGAGTCAAAATTTTGAGAAGAATTGAGGTTTATTTTTGTTACTTTATAATTGAGTAAATATTAAGGGGCATTCACAAAGTCTTAAGGCCACATTTAAGGCTTAATAATTTAAAGCTTGATTTTAGGCGTGTTTTTCAGACCCAAAATTTCTGGTCTTAAATTATTGAGCCTTAATTGTGACCTGAAGGCTTTGTGAATGCCCCTTATTAATTTTAATTAATTAATGCATGATATATTACTTTTCTAAAAGTTCTTAATTATTTATCGCATTTTTTTAAAATTTTGTTAAAATAAAAATTAACTCTATTCATCTCATTAATTAGAAAAATTTCTGTAATACATGCTAAAACATATAGAAAATTATCAAGAAAAATTAAATTTTATTAATAATTATGAGTAAATAAATGTACCTTGTTCTGCAAGTGTCCGTGAAAATCAGCATGAAACAGAAAGTCATTGGGTATAAGAATTAGGCTAATGTAAAAGCCGTGGTAATTTATGAAGAATTAAAGATAAAACATTATGCAATCAAATTTTATCCTGAAGCAAAATAATTTTTATTGTGCCAATTGAAGTTACCAGTGAGAGATTAATATTGAAAATAGTCAAATAATCTAATAATGATGTGTCATTAAATATTTTATCAGATAAAGACTTGGTGAAGAAACAAACAAAAAATGGGAGAAAGGAAATAAGCTGTATCCACAATAAAATTATAGGGAAACTTTTTTAGGTTTCAAATCTTTAATGTTAAAGTCTGTATTTAATGAACTTGTGTGAAATTCTTTTAAAAAATAAAAACAACAACTATTTGTCCTTATCAATTAAGTATGTAACTTTTTTCATTTCACTTAAAAAACAACTGGCAACAGTGGCAACTGAATCGTTAAAAACTGTATGCATTGGATAGCAATTAAAGCAGACACAATTAAAAATGGCTGGCAAAGAGAGCTGAATGTATGTAGTTCAGAGGAGGACAATACTGATTAATTTGAATGCATAATTATATATTCATTAATTTATGCACATAAAATCATTGGGAAGGGGTGATAAACATATAGTATAATATGTATAACTTTTTATTTGAAAGTTAATTCTTCAATGCATGTTATTGATAAAACTAATATTACAATTAAGACATTGAATCATGCTGCATATTTTAATGGAATTTAAGGTAAGTTTTTAATTATTTTATGTTATTTTATATAGTTTACCTGCTTCCTCATCTGCCGGCTGGTAAAATGACAGACCCAGAGAAACGAGAGCTGCAATTTCCAGGATGATGAGTGTTACATCTTGCAAGGCCTCCCATATGAGTTGTAGGAACGTCTTAGGTGGTTTGGGAGGTATTGTGTTGGAACCAAACGTTTCTCTTCTGTGCTCAAGGTCTTGGACAGTTCCACTCAATCCTGCGTCACACAGAAAATATGTGTCAATAACAGTGCTAACATATTTTAGTAAGACACAAAAAAATAGCACCTTAGTAAATATGAAAAGTAATGAAAATTAAAGTTATTTACGTTTCACAGCATAATAATACAAAAATAATTACTTATTACAAATAGTTATTAATGAAGTTACGTTAGCACTCCTGATTAGCACATTGTAATGGAAAAACTAATGAATCAAATTTTTGTTAGCGATTAATCTCAGTAACTTCGGCGTCATAATATGTTGTATTGAAACTTTCTGTCAGACATAATCAAATGAAATAAATTTTAAATATTCGAGATTGTTTTGAAATTTTATCGCTTGTGGTTTGGCCAAATTCAAATTCAAGGGGGCAGTTTTCTCACAACAGTTCCATTTCCAGTTTCCGTCCTTATAAGGCCCCACATTAAACTTATACCTTGATTTTTCATAAAACTAATTCACTTCAAAATTTGTATGCCACCTATAATTGTTGGCAATTTTAAAGTTCCCTGCATGTCTTATTGCATTCAAGGGGGCTGATTCCAAAATCTTAATCAATTGATGTGAAATTCATCAACTATATAAAAGGTTAACTTATTTTCTTTTAACAGATGTAACTTAATTAATAATATACCTGAGAATGGCTTATTTTGTTTGTTTTTATCATTAAAAGTCCTCACCTATAATAATCTCTCTAAAATTGCATGCTGATGAACATACAAAATCTTGGTGGAAGTGGTCATACAAAATTGGCATAACAAAATGATACATGATATTTGGAGACTTGAATTAAAAAACAAAAAAATAAATGCATCCCTAAATTCTTAAAACATTCTTAATGTTATCTGTGACTGTATATTGATTTGCATTTCAATGCACATGACTGAGTTTCTAAATCACTCTAAATCAATTACATATATTTTTAAAAGCATTTTAGGTTTATAATTATTGGGTACCTACCAAAATGTGAGTTAGAAGTCGTTATCGTTTTAGCTTGCATGAATTTATTATATAGTATAAGCTTTAATTAAATCCAATTCAAATTCAAATCTTTATTCAATCATTTTGGTTGTACAATGACAAACTTGGATTACATCAAGATAAAATAACAAATAAAAAACAAAGACTGACACAAAAACCAACAACAAACAGCTACAAGAAAAAAAAAATCATAGAAACCAGAACAATTACAGTATACAGCTGAAAAAATACTTTTAAATTAAAAAACTTCACTTCATTTTCTAACTCTATATAGTATTTAAAAAGAAAATAAATAAATGAAAGAAAGAAAGAACACAACAAAAAATCAATACATAATGTAAATATAAATAAAACAAAGTAACCAAATATGAATACTGCCTTATATCATTTAAATCTGTAAAAGAAAACAACTACACTATTGTGATATAAAAATATTTGTTGTTGATGCAGTATTAAGTGTTCATGATTACATTTTCAGGTAGTTTTGCACTAAAAAAGGCTTTAACAGAATAAAACTCCTTTTGAATTAAAATCCGTTTTAACTTATTTTTAAATGCAGTATCTGTTTTTATATTTCTCAAACTATGAGGCAAAAAATCATATATCAATGTCGATTTATACATAGAACTATTTTCAAAAAAACTAGATCTATGTATACCTATAGCTACTTTATTATTATTTCTTGTATTATATGAATGCATATCACTATTTTGAGTATACAGTCCAGGATTTGCTCTTTTAAATAAAGCACGTGACTTTAAAATATATAAACTAGGGAGTGTTAGCATATTATTATTTTTAAAATGTGATACACAAGTATCACATTTTTTTAATCTTAACATCGTCCTAAGGGCGCGTTTTTGTAAAATAAACATTCTATATAGTTGATTAGCATTACAACCCCAGTTTATTATTCCATATGTCAAATGCGAATAAATATAAGCATAGTATATAGTAAATAGTTTCCTGTGATACTGTAGCTCGTAAAGTGTATAGCATAAAGTTGCCTGAATTAATTTTTTTACTTAACATATTAACATATATTGTCCAATCTAGGGTCTACTATATTTAATCCGAGAAATTTGATATAATTAGTTCTCTTTATCACTTTTTGTTTTGTTTTTAGTAATAAACTGCTTGTAGGTGCATTTATAGTTCAATATTAAATTAATTATTATAATATATAATTATATTAGAATATTAAATTTAATTAAAGTTCAACTTTACACAACAGCCACAATCTCTATGGAACTGGTTGAGATGGTGATGTCAATGATAGTAATTACACGTGTTTTGGAGCATCAAGAAATAATGTCATATATTTCTTAAGATACGCGCACTATTTGCACACTATTGTATGTAACTATTATTTTCATTTTTTAAAGCATTTTTACTTATATATCCTACAATCCAACATATAGTACAGTACGTACAACACAACTACAAGTTATACATTACTTCACTCTGAGGTTAGGCAAAATTTTCAGCACCAAAACAAAGCTGGTTACATACACAGCAGGGGCAATGACCTCTAACATCATGCCAATAGTTTTGGTACTGCAGAAAATGTTACGCAACATCAGGACGATATGGCATAACCATCGCCTTATATAGAATGAGAGTGCCCTAAGCACCATAAGAATGTTGATAGCCTTTGTGCAACATTAGCTTAAATTATATAATTGCAACAAAACATCATAGTCACGGCACTCTCAGACAACGAAATATATAGCGGACCATCTATCTCGTCTGTTTGCTATATATACTAATTGAATTTTCAAGCTTTATGGTTGCACTTGTGTGACTTGTGTTTTGAAGTTTTTTATTACACTGCTCAAAATTTAAAATATCAAAGAAATATCAAAATTCAAGTCCGAAATATGCTTCATCCTGATATAGCTGTCTCTTTTAAAATGTGGAGGAAGTTCATCGCAAATTTACTCATTTTTTTAAGTGCGTGTGCTATATGAATATTTGCAAAACAGCAAAATAATTATGCAAATAATATATATATATATATATATATATATATATATATATATATATATATATATATATATATATATATATATATATATATATAAATATGTTTATACATTAAAACCTCAAAGAGACAATACCAAGACCAATGAAAAGACTATTTTTGCGATCTCAACTGATTTCGTACGTGCATAGTTGTCTAAAAGCTACGAGCAGACTTAGAAACGTCATCTTTACAAAACTTTATAATAAACTGACCACCAATAGAAAAAAAAAAAAAAAAGAAAAAAAAAACAGCGATAAAATGGCAGTTTTTTTTTTTTTTTAGACTGCAATCTCTTGTATCAAAGTTATTGAACATTTTGAAGACATTAACAATCTGTGTGAAGTTGAGGTCGTACGTACCTTCACTTGGTGACGTGTAGAGCTTTTTGCAGAGGTCCTGGATCCCCCCACTCTCGTCCAGCTTCTCCACCCCCTCGCGGCCGCGGTGCTCCATAAGCTCCCGCAGCTGCTTGAGGGTGACGCCATACATGGCCGGCCGCCCGTCGATCGTCGCCATGCCCGCCGCTGCCACCTACTGTAACACACACATGAGGCAATTAAGTTAGGTTTATTTCATGTGTACAGATCATAATTCTAGAAGAATGAAAATTTTCCTCACACTTCAAATGACTTTTTAGTGTTACTAATTAAAATTTTTGATGTATCTGATCTGAATGGTAACGTAAAACTCAAGGGTGCAATTCACGAAGGAGTTATTCAATTTTTTATTGACCGCGGTTACAGTGTCACTGAGTTAGACTTGTACTAAACGCATACATTTAATGCGATGCCTATAGATATCTTTCTTCGTGGATCGCGCTATACATATGACGTAAAGCTGGTAGCACACGATACAAAGAACAGCCAACATGATTTTTTTTTATTGCATAAAAATGAATAGAGGGTATCAGATTATGCAAATCTGTTTTTAAACATTGATTGAAATTACGGCCACACTCGCAGTAGACGTTTGGATCTACAGTAAAAGAATAGGGCCTAAATGTCTCCAGGGGACATGGACGTCCTACGTCCTTTCAATAAATATTTAAAAATAGTTAACAGACTCAACAAAAGCTGAAATTTTATCTAATTAGTTATAAATAGCCCTTCTGTAAGTCAGCAAACAAGAAAGTGAGTTATATTTCACCAATTTCACCATAAACTATAAGAACATTTATAAAATTGTAATTATAAAATTTAAATTTCATTTCAATTCATTTAAAATATACTAAAGTACCCCTGTTAATATAAAACTCTTTAATTAATAAACCTTAAAAACTCGTGACGTTGAACATCTGGCTAACTGTAAGATCTTTTTTTTTTATTATTTATTTATTATTATTTTTTTTGTATTTTGGTTGGTTTTGAGAACCGCAATGCTCTGCGACATCTACATTCATTTACAAAGCCATCTGCGTAAAAAACGAAATTGTCACAGCAATTTACCCTTTTGAATTGGACTGCGAATTCCACAGAATTTCAATTTTTCTTCAAATGGTATTTCTATTTAAAAACAAGGACATGTTCTCAGAACTCTCAGTCAGGCAAGTAATGATTCATGGATATCACTATGAATATTTGATGTCCTGACAAAAAGAATGGAGTTTTTTATTTGACAAATAATATCACTTTGTTACTTATTTAATTATAAATACAAAGTAAGGTGGTAACGTATCAGTGATTTTAAAAAAGAATTCATTAGTTTTGTATTGAAATATGCACTATAATAATTATCGTTTAATTAAAATTTAAAAACACCTATATGGATACTTTTTAGCATTAAACGCTTCCATAATTATGCAATACAATTTTTTGGCCGTTCATGATAAATTTACTGAATTTAATGTACAAAAAATACAAAAAAATATGATTGTGTAATTATAATGTGTTGTTAAAGTTCAGTTTACTCATAACGGACAATAATGTTGTTTATTAATATATTTATACATGACATTTAACTTTGTTAACAGCCCTGCTAATTAATAACGCGAGTTTACCGAAAATCATCGCCACTGCGAGTACGACCATCAGGATCGAAGCTCCGCTCAAATTGTCTGACCTCATCCCGGTCCGGTAACTATCCCTATCCTAACTTTTCATCAATCGTCTTGATTTCTATACCCCTATCCCCAGTCAATTTGATTCATAATTATCATTTGCGCCTCACCGCACCCCCACAATCACTACTTTCCCTGCTCACGGTCGCCACAGGATGACACGTGATTGCTTCAAACCTCCTGTAGGTGTCATATGTTTTCCTGTTGGCGCCTGCATCATCAACCCACATTCTTGAATCCCACGCTCCATAGTATAATCAAAAACTCTACCCATTTTTCATCCATACTCCTTTACAAGCACCTATTCTAACTTTAATTAGTTAATGGAGTACCGACCTCAAAATTTTTTATAGCAGAAATGGATAGAGGATGGAAAGTTATGTTACTCTGATTTTTTTCAGATTTTTTAGGAACCGGGAAGTATTGCTAAAAAGTTTTGGCGAGGTCCGGTTCAAATCCACGTCCCTTTTGGGTCCTATCTTTTAGGCGTCAAGAGGCGGCACTTTTTCTGCACTTTCAATAATTTTTAAAAAATAGTTGCCGGGCTCTAAAAAAATCTGAAAAAAATCAGAGTAGCATAACTTTGCACCCTCTATCCATTTCTGCAATAAAAAAAATTGAGGTCGGTACTCCATTACAAGAACAATAATACCACATCGAATTGGGTGCATCTCTTTATAATTAATTAATTAATTAATTAATTAATTAATTAATTAATTAATTAATTAATTAATTAATGAGTATTATCAAAAACGGAACAAGAAGAAGAAGAAGAAGAAGAAGCTAACATAACATACTGCTTGTCCGTCCCAAAGGATTATTTTGGTACATAATATTCACTGTAGCTTATTGACATGTTATATGTAAATGTGCTTAAAAGTGTATGAAAATTCAATGTTACAAATGAAACTACAATAATTTATTGCAAGCTTACACAATGCATTTTTGCATCTATTGCATGTAAATCTAACACAGAGATATAATTTGTTTGATGGAGTTCTAATTCTCAATAATGATAAACTATATGATTTGAAGTTAAAGAATTAAAAAAAAATAGTAAATTAAAAAATACAATTATTAATTTTAAGCTGTAATCAAACAGCAACTGAGAAGAATAATTAAATGAAAAATAAAATTTCAACAAGTTTATACTGCATACAGTAGTATAATTAATTTTATAACTCAAAGTTAGCTTGAAACAAAATGTAAAATAAAAAATTTGAAGAATTAAAAAAAAAAAAAAAAACAGAGAATTTAAATGCTATATTACAATAATATAAAGATTAAACGATTGCATTCAACTTAAATTGCATTTGGCATTCTCTCAACTTGTGAATCATGACATGATTACTAACACACGCAGCACATTTATACGTGACTATAGCACACATACGTAAATATACTGATGAGTGTGTTTTGGGTAAAATTGTTTGGTTTTAAATTTAATATAACATATAACAATACCTTTCATGAAATTTGAGGGTATTTTGTTGAATTTAGTGTTACAATAATATAATAACAAAATTATACGAGAAATATTATGCCATCATTGAATAAAATCAAAGAAAGATTTTCGAGTGTCAGTGTAGTCTTTTTACTTTACGTTTTTAGTCACCAAAAAAAAAACATCTATCTTGGGATGAGGAGCCCTAAGAATATCCCCAATGCTCGGCAACAGAATTAGAAACAAGTGTGTTAAGCGGTGGTAGGTAGCTTTCTACCTTCTGTCATGCAATATGTGCCGAATTTCTTGGCTGTCTGGCTGTCTCCTCTCTTTACTGTTAGCAACCTGTCGACTTTTCTTATATTTTTTCGTCAACTGCTGAGTATAGTCTAAGGCAAGATCAGCTCAACCCTGAAGCCGTCTCCGCGAATGTCCTGCTATATATATATCATACATCAACCATCATACATCACGGTACTGACAGACAGAATGGAAAGACGCCGGCGTTTATAGTTTCGTATACGAACAAAGAGACGCGATGGCACTTGCTGCTCATGACAAGCAACAACTTAAAGAAAATGGGACGACATCAGAGTATTGCTTTTACGAACTTTTTTTTTTCTTTTTTTCAAGTGTAGTCATAATTTGATTTTCAATTAAAAATTATTGACGATATTAAATTGAATATGTTTAGCCATAAACTCTTGGGGTTTAATGTAAAATTTTATTTTATATATCTGTTTTTCTGAATAAAATAAAGAATTTAAACAAATTAATAACAAAGTTTCTGTATGTCAACTGCTATATAGATCTTATAAGTTTATTAATTGCACTCGATCTTGTCGCAGACACGCTGCATGATTTGCTTTATTATAATTCACAACAATTTTAAGGTCATGTGTTTTTATTTTTGTTATATAAATTCCTATTTAAGTATCACAATTTTTTAAATAATTCATAATATAAAAAGTAATGCTGAAATTTAAATTTTATGTTATACAGTATATCGATGGCCTACAATGAACCTCAATTCATGTTTTTACGTGGAGCATTTGAATTAAAATTTTGTTTAACTTTTATACTTTGCTCACATCAAATGCTCAGATGTGACTTGTTCGGAGATTTGGTTATAAATCTATAAACGAAACAAGGCTTATAATAATTATATTTTCCCTGTACGAGTCAGCATTATTTTTAAACGTGCATGTATATCAGGAACTATAATAAGAGCTATAAGTAGGAAATAAATTTTATGAGTAACATTGATTAAATAAATAAAGCACTATCGAAGAGTTATTTTGTTATTTAATATCGTGCCAAAATTAATTTAGTACTCGTAACTTAATATCCAATCTATGTAGTGTAGGGAAGATAAACTGCTCCAAGAAGGTGTGTATTAAAGCCGGTATTACACGACACAAATTTTCTAACTATTTAATACAATTTTTTCTTACAAGAAAACTTGAACTCCATTTGTTTTTATGCATGGAGATGAAATTTTCTTGTAAGGAAAAATTGTATTCAATAGTTAGAAAAATTGTATCGTGTAATACCGGCTTAACGTAAAGCAACAAAATAATTACCTAGACTCAAGTTTCTAAATCAGCATAACAAAACATGAGGCTTCATGTAACACATTATAATATATAATAAATATAACATAAATCAACGATGTTGTGACCTGCGTAAAAAAAATATTATATAGCATCATAAAAATTAAAAGAAAAAATACCAATGCATGCACATGAATGTTATTCGATCTTACATGACCTATATTAATATATTTTATAAATATATACTATTATATAATTCATATTTTTTATAACCGATATAAAAATGATTCCACTTGTAGAAAATAGAGAGAGAGAGAGAGAGAGAGAGAGAGAGAGAGAGAGAGAGAGAGAGAGAGAGAGAGAGAGAGAGAGAGAGGGGGGGGGGGAATTCTTCTATCATGATGAATGCGGTATTATTTAACGACGCTTGGTATTAACTATAGACTTGTATCGATTTGTGTGTTTTCTTCCTGTCTATCAACTTTAGTGAAATAAGTGTTAAAATTTATTACCTGTACATATGCTTGATACCAACCCCAAATTCACGTATATGAATTAAGATGATAACAAAAACATCCTTTATGTCCAGTAATAGATTCAAATCTCATTCATTAAACGGTATATGCAGGCTTAACTGCTAATAAACGAAAACGAGACTCTCTTATTGGGACTAATACCCGCCTTGACTGCATGGCTTAATTCGATTTTTGTGTTAGACTCTATCAAGTGAGAATTCAGAGAGATTTTTAAGGCTTATGAGGATTTGTTAAACTGCTTTAACAAGACATTAAAACATCTTTATAGATAGTTTTAGTATCAATGCTAACTACATGGTTTGCTGCATGCAAAATTGATAATAATTGAATAGTTATCTTTAAGTTTCTAATCATTCCAAAAATATAGAAACAGTTAAAGGACAAAGAAAAAAAAAAAAAAAGGGGGGGAAAATAGAGGGAAAAAAGGTATACAAGTTTAAAGTATGCACACTTTTTTTTAAAAATCAAATCTCATAAATAATTACAATGAAACATTGCAAAATAGATACTAAATAATTTACCAATTACTAAAAAAATATCTAACATTAGCTCGCTGCTAATAAATAGAAAAAAAAGTTAAATAACTTTACCATAGTTACATTAAAAAGCACGCACAGTTTAAAATAAAATGTTTTATGGGCCTGGCCTTATTTTAAGACCATTAAACCGATACCATACAGATTAATTTTTGTCTTCTTAATTCTTTTGCCGAAAACTGGTAATAGTATTACTTGTGACTGCATGCCACCTGTATTAATTGTATTTAGTTAAAACTGCATTGAACAATCATATAAATATTTTTTATCATTGTCATTACATTGCGACATAAGACACTAATAAAAAAATCAAACTAACTTGTTATTTAAAAGGGAATCAAATAGTAAAACAAGACAAGATGATATTTCAAACTAACTAAATTTTTTATTAACATAATAATATAAATTTATTTTAAGTGAGATATTAAATTAAAACACACTTTAGCTTTTAAAGTAGAGTCCTATGGAGATTGGTGCATGTCACAAAACTTTGGAGGCTTTTATCAAGCTTCTTTGTATCTCTCCCTAACCACAGACTGCAGATTTATGTACTGAGAAACACAGTTACCATCTTGCGTGGGCATCATTCACGCAGAGAGGTCTTCTAATCTGGTAATTTAGAGTATTTTCTACGTGACGCTAACACTTCGTGAGAGGAGAGTAAACTTTTAGCTAGCTATTGTTGAATTGTTTTCAAACAGTTCAACATCAATGGTAATTTTTGACGATGATTTTCTGTGGTTTTCTATCGTCACTCCCAGGTGAATGCCAGGGCAGTTCCTAATACAAGGCCACAGCCGCCTCCTTTCCTATTCTATTAATCTCATCATCCAGTTACCTTACTCTTCTCATCCTAAGGGTTATCGGGCACCTGAGGGTGAATGGGCTTCGGCCTTTCCTATCCGCACTCTGTCCCTGTCTATGGGTTCTACTCTTGGGTAGACAGGTTATAGACATACGGAAAGTAATCTAAAAAAAAAAAAAAAAAAAAAAAATGCCGCGGCAGTGCGTACTACACCATCGCTCTATTTGGAGGAAAACCGCATTTATTTTTTTATTTAAATTCTAAGCTTCACAAGATCGCGAATATTTTAACAATTTTATGTGTTGTGTATAATGATCTTTCCCGTGGCTTATGTAAATTAATTAATCTTGCCCTTCATTAGAAGGATTGTAAAGAGAAAAAAAAAGTTATCGATAGTTTAAAAGATTGCAGATGGGAGCTTGGTAGTATGACAGTATGACATGTATATAATACATTTCGTGGTGCGCTAGATTTTTTTTTTTTTTTTTTTTTTTTTTTTCACTGAAAGATTTATTTTGTCATGATGAATGCTTATAGCATTAATCAGCAAGCAGTTCATCAGTATTTTATGTACAAAAACAAAGAAACCGTTGGTGATGTTAAGACGAATCTGAACTTAGAGAGTTCATTCACAGGATGATAAAAAGTTTGTATATATGTGCTAATGCAAAGTACAACTTTAGTTATCAAGTAAAAAAAAAAAATGTTTCATTTGTTCAATAAGGGAAATAATTTCATAGATACACTTGGAAAGAAGAAATTTTATTGCAAGCAATATTTTCTTATGGTTTACTGTAACTGCCTAACTTAAAAGTTAATTGCTATATTTACGTAGTTTGGTTCTATATTTTTATGGTAAAAAGACTATAAAGTATACTTTAATAAAACGAGGCTAAAATATTATTTACAAGGATTTGATTGTGTTTTAAATTAAAATTAAATTATTATGTTCACTTACAAATCTCAAAATATGTCATCACCAAAATTTTATCAATTTTAATTTGTGTATTATTGAATTGGTTGCAGCAAAATAGCTGCAATAGATATATTAACCATGCAGTATGGTACAATATTTACCAATCTTATTGATCATTATCATTACTTTATTAATTTTGTAATTAACTTGTTAAAATATGTAAAATCGTACAATGAGAATAGCATTTATTATAAGTCTTAAGTTATGAAAGACCGAGTGAATAATTTTAATAATATACTGAAGTGTCTTCTGATTAATGACGTCAGTTTGAATGAATTATATGAACTAAATTAATTAAATTTATTTATTATTTCACCCATATTAGTAAGATATGATACTGTCATACCCCATATACAAGTTTTCCAAATTATTGGAGTTAACTGTACAATTCTATGTAAAAGTCATATATATCTGTTTTTCTGATACTGTCATACCCCATATACAAGTTTTCCAAATTATTGGAGTTAACTGTACAATTCTATGTAAAAGTCATATATATCTGTTTTTCTGAATAAACAAATTAAAAAAACAAGAGAGGACTTCTAAAAGTTCACTTTTTACATTTAATATAAAATTTAGTACCAACTAAACCTGTCAGAAAAACATACTAATTTTAATACTTATTCCTCCAGCCATCCCTTCGCGAAATTAATGAAATTTACAAGGTGAATGGTTCACTTCTTTTCAATAACTAATTTTTGCAACTTTCTGTACATTTAACGTGGGTACAGAAACTTTCATATTATAATAATGTAATGATAAATTAATTGTCATTTGTTTCATTTTAAATATGGAATTGCTAAAGCTTGACTGATATAAACTTGTCTTGACATTTTTCACACGCTCAATCACCACAAGTGTTGAGAGAAAGGGGGGAGGGAGGGAACCGTCTATCTCCTCGTTGTGTCGTCCGTCGCCTGGTCTCTCTTTCTCTCTCTTCGCCAGCACGCGTACTCCCCCCTCCCTCCTCTCCACCATTGCCACCCGCCCTAGCTGACACTATACGAGCTGAAAAAGAATTTCTTGACTCTCATCCAACAGTCACTAAAGTACACAACAATTAACCCGCAAATTGTCCTTTTCTCTTTTAACTTCTAAAGACTTTAAAAGTTTTTAATCTTTGAAGCAATTAAATTTTTTAAATTATTTACATAAAAAATAAATTTTTGTTTTTTTTTTACTGCATTTTTTTTTTAATGTTTAAGCCCCATATATTTTACGTTTCATTAAATTTTTTAAGTAACGATAGCGTAAGAAATTCTTTGAATTATATTGCATAACACGTTAAATTTTGCAATCTGTTTATTCGTGAGGAAAAGAAATAGGTCTAAGTTACGAAAATACATTTCAACTCCGGCCAAGATTACGAATTCACTATGAACTCAATCATACGTACGATCGAGTACATTTACTTTCAACTCTTTCAATCCATGACAATTCCTTTCCATTTGTCAATCTAGCTCGTCCATTCACCCATTTATATACTCGTCCACTTACTATGTTATTCATACATATTCTGTCCATGACTGTACGGGTATGTTACATAATCTATGCAAGTGTTTTGCTGGCTCGAATTATTTATTCACAATAGACAGATATGAGATGAGAGAAGCTTTGACGATTCGATCATGTGTTCACGTGTTGAAAGGTTTCAATCGAACACAGACATAAATATATCATGATGACAATTGAGAGAAATCTGAGAGATTAATAATATTCATTTCTAATACCTTACACTTTATTCGTAACTTTGATTATCCATGATTTTGTACGCTCATCACATTATAATATATCATATACCATTTTGTGTTTATGTTCATTGTTAACTTTATGGTATTTAGTGTCTTGGTTATTGTAACTGTTGCTAAATAAATAATAATTTGAATTTAATGTGTAAATCACTTGTCAACTTCCCTCCCAGCTGTATATAAGTCAATGGAGCTAAATGTCCCACAGATTTGAAAATGTTAGGAGTGCAGTAAAAGCTGAAATGTATTGAACTGATATTAAAAAGTAATCATGTCAATACTAAAATTTTATAGTTTAGTGTTTGAACATAATGGACATAATGGTACACCCTCCGTGCAGTGAAAACGTTTTACAAGAAGAAAAGGAAATTATTTTCCTCGTCCAACAGAAAAAACAGACAATTATTATTACACTTATAGCTTATGATATCGTCATATATATCTAATATTTACTGAATGCTAATAGTTTTTGTATTGAGTTTTAAGTTGTTTTAATAGAAATGACGCCATATCTGAGGCACAATCGAAGATTTGTAAAGTTCAATTAAAATTCTAGTGAACTTAACATAATACAGTGTAAAAATAAATAATACATAACGTGTGTATGCCTTGCCTTGCTATAATTTCTTCTTGAGTTTAGGCAACTTGCTTAGCACAAAATCAGAGCGAGTTGCATATAACGCAGGGGCGTTATGGTCGGTATATATTGTCAGGTAGAGATGATAATTATAATAAGACTTAATTGTTTTGAATCCTAACTTTGTATCTGTATTATGTGAATTTGAATAAAGCCTATTCTGAATCTGAACCAGTATAATTTATAATATTAGATGCTGAACAAGTTCACTTAAGGACGTTATAATATATATCATGAGTCACTTTATAGTTTACATTTGTTTGAGCATGTAAAATTTGTGATTCTTTTCCCTCCGATATTGGTGTTGGTGGACTAGTCGCAGGTTTATCTGATGAGAATGTCACAGCATTTTACCATTTTAAATGGAAGGCGTTACGAATTCCGCATATTTTTTGGCAAACGACTATTATTTTTATTTCCTCGCGCGTCCAACAGAAAAAAACGTCATTGTTATAATACTGTCGACATGTACTGTAGAACAGACGATTTTGTTAAATATTTGATAAGTGCAGCTAATAAATATTGTAATAAGTAATAACCATCCGCTTAATTTTTTTTTTTATTTGTTACAGCAAACATTTTCTCTTTTTTCCTTTTGTTTTGTGCTTGAAAACAGTACATTATATTTTATGCAAAAACTTTTAAAAATATATGAGACTCAAAATGACTAACTGAAAACAATAATTTCATGCAGTCATGAGTCTAAACTGGCAAAGGCCATTATTAATTTACTATACGAAACTATTTTATTTACACTGAAAACTTCATCTTACTCAAAAATGCGAAATTTGCTGTAATTGAATGCATGAAAAGAAAGAGAAAGAAAGAAAAAGTAAAACCCCTGCAATTTATTTCGAACGTGTTCTAAATTTGTTATAAGGACATTTCTTGTATATATATTGTAATGCAAGTCGTTTTCAAGAAGAAAAAAAAAAAGTCTTGTTAAGAATAATCATAGTTTATTATACTAACCTGGTCTGTGAAATAACCTAAGGAAATATGAATTTTTCTTTGACATTTTTATATATTGCTATCTAAAAATAAAATGGTAAAATATATTATAATTTTATTCTTTTCAGCTAACTTTAATAAAGTAACATCGTAGTGTGTGTCGCAAAATATATTTTGCTACATATATTTCAGATAGAAGCGTATACAATTCATAATATAATTCTTCAAAAGACGACTGTAATCTCAATATACAGTCGTCGCCTCTGAAAATCTCCCTTCTGCAGCCTTGTTAATCACTATATGTTCTGTGTTATGCTTAGGAGGCATGGTGATTAACAAGGCTGCAAAAGGAATTTTTACGAGGTGACTACTGTACCGGCATATTTATTATAAAAAATAACCCACCATCTTGTTCTCATTCTAAAATAATGCATAGTTTATAATTTGATATAACAGAAGTCACTTCAGTCCAATTTATTTGAAGAAATGTAAAACAAAATGTTTGAACATCATTAATAATATTATACTGATGAAGGACGGTCAATTAATAGAAGGCAAAAAATGTAGATATTTATTTTTGCTTATGAGGCCAAAATCAAGAACTTAATTGTATGTACGAGAAAGGTCTCGTTATTAGTTGTGTCAATTTGTGGAATAATTTACAATTATACAAGTAAAGTCTAATTAACTTAGGTAAACAACTTGCGTCTGCAGCTGTAAGTCATTCTATATATTTAAGTAAATATTCACAGTGCCGTATTAATTATATTTTTAAAATTGGTTTTATGCCAAATATTTGTAATTTTAGTAAAGGTAACTAAATATACCTTTAAATAGTGTCTAATTGATGTTTTGTATATTGTCCTCATGCACCCAACATATAGTGCTTATAATTATGTTTATGTATTGGGTGAAATAATAAAATAAATTAGGTACTATACTTGTCCGTGCATAATAAATTGAATGCTGTGCACGTACGTAAGACTTATTTTGACTTTGGCTTATAGATGAAATTGTCGATGGTCCAAGCGTCATTACATTCACCGTAAATCTAAATTTAAGTAATTTATAGAGTGGGACCGTGTAAGAGTTCTGTTGTGTAACCGATGGAAAAAAGTATTCTGTTCTTTTTTCGTCCCATCAGGTAAAAAATAGATGTGTTTGAGGTGTTTGAATGTTTGTGTGTGTGTGTGTTTGTGTGAGAGAGAATATTGGCTGTAATGTTCGCAGAAAAAACAACATTTATTTTGTATCATATTTGTGTTATGTAACACGTGTATTTTAGTATTCCATGGTATGCTATATATACACACACACACATACATTTATATATATGGACATTATTACATATTATATACCATGGTTGCTCTGATGGGTTTGATAGTATACGATAAAAAATATTTTTATCTCCAAAACGAGTTGCATACAAATAATGTCCACCCCATAAAATGATATCTACAAATTCAAACCTAAAAAGAGAAGAGACAGGAAATAAAAGTAAACAAAACAAACAAATAAATAAGATCATTTTAAAGGAGAAATCATTTTCTCATTATAAAACTGTTAACAATAAAATCTAAAATTGAATTGTAAAGCAAATTTATATATTTTATATAATTTTCAACCTAGTTAATAATTACTTATAAATTGCAAGGTATTACTAGCGAGTAAGTAGTTTAATTTACTGTCGTTGTTTGGATATTTTATTTACTATGTAGTTTATTTTTTATTTAAAAAAAAATCCCCTTTACCTTCTCTGCGCAAAATTAAAATAATTGTACGGAGTTAGTTATAAAGAGTGGAACAGAGCGATAGGTGCGATACACGCTGTTCCCCTAAATTTGACTGCGAATATAATTTAATTAATGGTATTATTCTTAATTTTTTCCAGCATACTTACAAAGCTGTGTTGAGCACCCCCTTCCCTTATTTTTCTCGCTTCTTTTATTTATTTATTTTTTTCGAGCAAAAATAAAATTTTACTCTATAATAATTTTTATTTTTTCATTGTTCCAGGGAAAAAAACTTGATGTTAAATCTAAATATTGCATTATAATGAGCAATTAGAAACGAAAAATTTTATTGGCTTAATCGAAAGAAGGGGTAAAAATATGACGTTGTGAATTGTTTCAGATTTTTTTGTGACCTATAACTAATTTTAATTAATTAATTAAGTTGCATTATTTTGAGAGTGCCGCCTCTCGTGACGCCTCTGACGTCACACCATTCTTGTACTTTTGCACTATAGATGAGATTAGGTGAGAACATGCAGGTATGAAAATCAAAATGGCTGGCGCTATATACGTTTGAAATTCCCCGCCTCAAATTTTTGAAGTTTTAATGTGGGTTACGTTTGATCAATTTTAGCTTTATTTTGTTCGCATACCACTGGAAAATATGGTTGAAATATGATTTAAAACTTCTATCGTGCTCTATAATATTGTTTAATACGTAAAAAGTAGAAAATTATGAGAGACTAACATCTTACATCAAATTAGTTTGCTTTCTTCCTTTAAATAAAATAATTTGCTGATACTTGATGTGCTAGTGGGTTAGCCCAGTGGTAAACGCATCAGACTTCAAATTTCGTGGTTGCGGGTTCGATTATTTCTTCCGGCGAGTTTTTATATATACATTTTTTTTCTTTAATTTTAATATATTTATGAATTCTAAATTTATAAAATGTGGTTAAAATATGGTTTACAGCTACTATCAATCGTAATTGATAACTTTTTAATAGTAAAGAGAGGGAACAATATTAATAAAAAATTACTTCACTTTTTCGCGTTCCAATAAAACATTTCTCTTACCGAGGCTCAAAGCTTAATAATTAGTGTGGCACTGTGGCACACAGTGGCGGAGAAATTTTCTTTAATTAAATTAAACTAAATTAAAGGAAAGAAAAGTGTCGAGTTTAAAAAATCCTTCGATGTGGAGAATCAAACTCTCCATCACAACTACCACAAGAGTACGAGCTCTGCGTCTTCGCCACACTGTGCCACACCAAGCTTTGGGACACAGTGTGAAAAATGTTTTATTTGAACGTATAAAAGTGAAGTAATTTTTTATTAATATTGTTCCCTCTCCTTTACTATTAAAAAGTTATCAATTACGACTGTAAACCATATTTTAACCACATTTTATAAATTTAGAATTCATAAATATATTAAAATTAAAGAAAAAAAATGTATTTATAAAAACTCGCCGGAGGAAAGAATCGAACCCGCAACCATGAAATTTGAAGTCTGATGCGTTTACCACTGGGCTAACCCACTAGCACACCATGTATCAGTAAATTATTTTATTTAAAGGAAGAAAGCAAACTAATTTGATGTAAGAAGTAGGTCTCTCATAATTTTCTACTTTTTACGTATTAAACAATATTAGAGCACGATAGAAGTTTTAAATCATATTTCAACCATATTTTTCAGTGGTATGCGAACAAAATAAAGCTAAAATTGATCAAACGTAACCCACATTAAAACTTCAAAAATTTGAAGCGGGGAATTTCAAACGTGGCGCCAGCCATTTTGATTTTCATACCTGCATGTTCTCACCTAATCTCATCTATAGTGCAAAAGTACAAGAATGGTGTGACGTCAGAGGCGTCACGAGAGGCGGCACTCTCAAAATAATGCAACTTAATTAATTAATTAAAATTAGTTATAGGTCACAAAAAAATCTGAAACAATTCGCAACGTCATATTTTTACCCCTTCTTTCGATTAAGCCAATAAAATTTTTCGTTTCTAATTGCTCATTTAATTTTATTAAAATGATTTACTATATAAGCAAGCAATGAAAAAAATGAGGAGCCCTCCCCCTCATAAATGGTGGGTGGGGGGTGAGTGGCAATGAATCACAATAAAAGCATAAAAATATCATGCAGTAAAATCTTCTGCTTGTGATGCTAAACAGTATTATACCTAAATATATTATATAATGAACCCTCGTCAGAAAACCTTCTTTAATACTATTATACTCGCAGTAAAGTGAAATGAAATTAATTGCACATTTAGCGATTATAAATGTACTTGTTTCAATTTTAGATATTCATCACATATTTATAAGTAAAATACAGTAAACAGGACAACAATAAAAAATAAGTATTAATAATTAATATATTTAATTATTTAATGCACTCAATTCTGGTTTAATTATAAAACAACACTATTTAATTGAGACGAAATTGTTATAATATCTATAAAATAAAACTGAGCGGATTAAGGTGGAAATAAATATATAAATGAAATTCATGAATAGAGTTGAATCGTTTTCGACAATTTTCACTACCAACCATTCTACGTACACTATTTCTTGCTACACTCCAGCTATTATTTATTTAAACGTCAGACTTGATTCGACAAGTTTGTTTCTCAGTGTTTATATTCTGTCACGGTAAAAAGTAAGAGTTGGAGGAAGGGAGGGCACGAGGGCTCATGGCAGGGTGAAAGGGGCAATGTGTAGTGCAGACACGTGCTTTAGGAGTTCCTACAAGAAAAGCATGGAATTAAAAAAAAAGGTAAGCTAAATAGGAGGATAAAAATAATAAAGAGGAAACTGGTATATAATAATTATGTAATGTACGACAAACATTTTATAAAAGTAATATTTTGTTTACTTGTTTTTTTGTATATTTTTTTTTATTTTTAATCTTTACTGGTATGGTTACTAAGTTTATAAGTTTCTTACCTTGGAAGAAAAAAAAAGGAAGGTCGAAATGAGGAATTAAACATCAAAATACACAAAAAGAATTTTGTGTTTTTATTATATTCTATCTGTACGTGTTAGAATTATGTAGAAAAAGAGAGAAAGAAAGATTTTTAACCTCCACATGGCTCCATACAGCAGCTAAACACCCGCAAAACTTAAGTTTAAGTAAAATAAACAAACAAAGCGTGACAGCTTTAGTTACATACAATCTGTGCCAAAACATTATATATATTATGACGTTACAGAAGAATCTCTAGTTACTTGTTATATATTTAGAACATTTTTCCTAAGTATACGTCATCGTATAAACTATAGCTCGTATAGCTTGTATAGACGATGATGCTGATGCCACGTGCATGCTTGCAACGCGTGGTTTGAGCCGGCGCCGGCTAGAGAAAAAGAGCGCGCGTGTTAAAGAGGGCGTGGCACTTACATATTGTGACGACACGTTTACCTCCCAGGTGGAGGAATGCATGCACACAACACATTAACACGTGTATAACTTATACAAATTTTATGTAATAGTCAGCAGTGTCTCTTAAAAATTTAAGTAACTGCATGTAACTTCAATGAATGAATAAAATAAAACTTTGTAATATAATATAGAGAATTACAAGACAAGAAAGAGAAGCAAGGGAATTAGTCACGTCAGTTCTTTATATATATATATATATATATATATATATATATATATATATATATATATATATATAAAATTGTTTATAATAATGAAAATTATAATATGAAAAAAAAAAAAAAAAAAAAAAAAAAAACTTTTCTTGAGGTAAACTTTGAGTTGTGTAAACTTTAAACGTATGTACAGTTCTCACCTCAAAAAATGTATTTCGCCAATAGATCAATAGATTAATAGATAACAATTTTTTAAGGCGAGGAGTCTACGTAATTTTATAGTATTGTTCCGAGATAAATTATGCAAATAAATGTCTATTAACTGAGATTGGTAGATGATATGGCAATAATGTCCTGCATGGCGAGCTTTTGATTTTTATATCATTGCAGCAGTCATTGTATGATTGTAATAATAAAAAAACATTGTTGCCGATGTCAATTAAGCATTTGTTTCACGTAAGTTCTGGTTATTCATATTACACTGCAGAATTCGTCTTGGTATAGAAAGTTTCATTTTTAAAAGCACTTGTTAACAACCTGTAAAACAAATTGGTAAGTGTATGTAAAAAAAAAAAAAAAAAAAGACGACTTTAAACACCGGAAAGAATTTTCCTTGACGCGCGATATGTCTGGATTTTATTTCGAATACTCGCTAGATGATGCTAGATCTATTCATATTATGAAAGTGATTCACAAAAGAGTTAACCAGAAAGTTATCCAAGTTTCTCACTAACCACGTTTAGCGCTAGCCAAATTCAATGACACTAAATGTGGTTAGTGAGAAACCTGGAAAGCTCCCTTCGTGAATAAATTTTAACATACTGTAATTTGAAAATGTAGAGGGAAAGCTTGTAGCTCAAATATGCAAATTTGTAACTTTATTTCAGGTGGCTCCAGAGGGATTGAAAGAGTGTATGTGCAAGTGAATGAAAAATATTATCATATTATAATTGCGAACAAACTTTTATGCTTAGGTATTTACAACAAAATACGATTAAAATTGTAAAATATTGTATTTCATTGAAAAGAAAAAATTGGCAAGAATAAATTTATGAAACCTGATCGGCAACCGACGACTGCAGCAAAAATGTTTTTTTCTGTCCTCATTTATCAATTTTATTATATATTTTATTATACTATGTTACTTACTTGTTAGATAGTAAAAATATGCTCAAATTTCAGTTTTCAACTTATTAAACAAATAAAATATTTTAAAATATTCCTAAAATAAAGATTACTAACATAATAATTTAATAATATAAATGATATAAATAAATGATAATATATATAAAAAAAAACGAATCATCGTATAAAATTCAGATAAATGCAGGATTTTTAAATAAATATTTCATATATTTTGTATTTTAATACATAAATATAATGATTTTTTAGTGACAGATTTCGGTTGGTATTTTCTATTAACGATCAATCTTGTTACTTCGAAGTTACAGAATATTTATGTAAAAATGTAAAGAAGGAATCGAATGAATTAAATTTTAAAAATTCAAGAACGTTCTAAATCTTAATCACTTATGGTTTGAGCCAATTCAATTAAGGGGCAGTTTTCTCACAACATCTATATTTCCGGTTTCTGTCCATAAGGCTCCATGTTGAACTCCTATATTTACTTCATTTCCACAAAACTGATACGACAGATCCACTTCAAATTTGCATGCCACCTTTTGATGGCGAGTTCAAAGTCCTCTGCAAGTATTTTTAAATTAAAGAGGGTCGATTCCTAGATCTCAATTAACTGAGATTCATCCTTAAATTTGTATAATGTATAATTTACGTTTTTTCATCGTAATTTTAATAAAACCGTTAATTTTACAGGCTTTTTCTGAATGGTTGATAACAATAAAAGGAGCATGCCAATGGTGTAATTAAGAAAATAAAATTTTATGTAGACTACTTTTGGCATCACTTCAGCAGGGCATTCTTGGATAAGCTTGTAATTTAATGTAATGGTTTTATTGATCCATTAGCTAATAATAAGCAATCTATTCTTTGTGCACCATTGAAGTTGATAACATGTATTTAGATCAGTATTCATACTCATTAATAAACTTTTAGGATAATATAGTTACATTAATTATCACTACGTTTATAACATAATGGTGTTTAATAACAGATTCGACGCCTCATAAGTAAGACAATACATCAACGTATAATGTAATGAAGAATTTTTAGAGAAAATTTAATTGTAACAATCTCTTAAGGGTAAGATAACGCCACCAATGTAAAAAAAAATCCCTCTCACAAAAATTCTGAAAAAAAAAATTAAAATGTTCTCCTCTACACCCCCTATAAGTAGCTAAAATATCAGGTATACAAATACGATCTAGTTTTTGAGTTATAAATTTTTTAAGTTGACTACTTTAACATGGAGAAATGAAACTTCCATGTTAAATTAGTCAACTTAAAAAATTCAAAACTCAAAAACTAGATCGTATTTCTATACCTGATATTTTAGCTACTGATAGGCAGATAGGGGGTGTAGAGGAGAACATTTTAAATTGTTTTCAGAATTTTTGTGTGAGTTTTTTTAACATTGGTGGCGTTATCTAACCCTTAAACATATAAAAATAACATATTATTGTAATATCTATATACTTTATTATGAGTATTATTAATTTATGTAGCTGTAACAAGGTTGTGAGATAATCTGTAATTGAATTACGTTAACCCTTGCACTTCCAATCACTAAGTAGTTATTTTATTATCGAATTTATCCAGCAAATTCTGGTGAGTGAAAGCGCGCGGACAGCTCTGGCCCCTGTGGTGCAGGCAACACGCGCATCCAATTTAACTCGCATCACACAATGCACTGCCAGAGTAATGATGAACTCTTCAAAAGCATGATAATGATCTTTGGATGAGGGCAAAATTATTAAGTAAAGGTAAGATGATATACTCATCTATAACGCTCAGCATTTTATCTGGAGTAAGATGTTAATGCATTGTTAATAATTGTTCCGTTTATGAACCTACATTGAGAATATTGACATACATATAGTCCTTAAACTTTTTAGATACTGAATGGGTTTTCAGTACTTTTATTTTCACCTTACAGCAAGGACGTTTTAGGATTCAGTACATTAAATGGCTGAATTAAACCTTATTTTCAGTACTTTATGCACTTTTCAGTACAAATTTTGTACTGAATTAAACAGGGTCAATTTAAGTACACAAATTGTCCTTAGATTCAGTATCTAAAAGTTAAGTGTGTTGCAAATTGTGATAATTTTCAATTTTATTCAGCTGAACATGTTAGCAGTGTTACCTTCAAATTTATTTGTTGATATTTAGTTTTTATAGTAATAACATTTTTTTTCATATATACAGTATATAATTATATATACATATACATATACCGTTATGAGCTTGACGTCCGAGTCGGGGTAATGGATAGGAAAAAGGGAGGGAAAGGATGGTGGCCACGGCCGGTTACACGTCCCACTCGTCCCAGCATTCGCTGAGATAACACTGATATGAGAAAACGGTTGTAATTCTCAGTCAGGACGGACACATCTACTTTTTTAAATCACTGGACCAAAAGGCGATGTCTAAAACGTGGGGAATATAGATCGAGTCAGTATTCTCACCATTAGATTTAAACTTGTAGAATAAACAACTTTTGTAATACAGATTATTTTAGGTGCAGTATTTGATAAAAAAATTATGTATTATAATTTAACAAATATAACTGTACGCAAACAAATATAGTGATGTCAAAATAGTCTTATCTATTCTGAGTTTTAATGAGAGCAGAAAATAGACGTGATCATCACAAGGTAATGTACACTCGTCGCTTTGAAAATTTTCCTTTGCAGCCTTGTTAATCATGCACTATTGTGAGTATAAATATCACAGCATGGTGATTAAACAAGGCTGCAAACGGAAAATTTCTAAGGTGCGGAGT
The DNA here is from genome assembly GCA_949825025.1 of Siphlonurus alternatus. Taxonomy (NCBI): domain Eukaryota; kingdom Metazoa; phylum Arthropoda; class Insecta; order Ephemeroptera; family Siphlonuridae; genus Siphlonurus; species Siphlonurus alternatus. The sequence goes on along the minus strand of OX463788.1, from coordinate 60,764,499 downwards.
GCACAAAGCTCACATGTTTACCTGAAGAATCAAAAGAACCTTATGTGATATAAAGTTGTTGAAAGAAAAGTTTCTTGTGTGGTTTTCATTACGAAAATTTCATAAGTCTCAAAGAGAAAGAGAGAGGGGATTAAATTTGTAATTTTGGGGAATGTAAAAGAGCTGACTGGCAGTATAAAAAAAGTATAGCTTCCCCACATCACCATAGACTACTAGCAACTCCCACAAAATAGAGCAGGTGTAAAATTTATAGTGTCTAGCTAGAAGTGTACATTTTAATATTTTTATATGAGCAATAAGAAATTTGATTGGCCGTAAACGCTTGAATTATTACCAAAAAGTGACAATGATATTAATTCCTAATGCAAAACAATGCTCTGTATAATTTATACAACAAGATGATGATTTGAATAAAATCGATGCCAGACTTTTTAACAACTTGATATGTGACGCAAAAATAAAATCTATTTTCCAAGAATAAAAATTCTTATAATCAGTATTAGTTAAAAAATATCGGAATTTTTACAAACAAACGAAGAAAATTACATAATGTTGGTTCTAAATAATATATTATTTTATTACAATTGATTCAGACCTTTTTTCTGATGGATTAGAATTTTATTTATTCAGCTAGCTGTTCATTTCATTAAGTAATTGTTATTAATTATTACTACGGCTTTCTAATTGATTGTTTACTGGTGGAAGATGGTCCTACATAGCTTGATCGACTTACCGCTTGCCGTAACCGTGGTGGAACTTTTATCTCCGGGTCATCGGGCAAGTTGGCACTCAACTCTGCAATCAAAAATAAACAAATGTTACACAAGATTCCAGTAAATTTAACATTAGAGACAAAGGAAAACATAATTCAACTTAGCTATCAGACTAAGTGTTTAATTTTTTACTTTATTAATCTTTGCTAATACAAATTATCTAGATATCATCAGTTTATAATACCATTTTTTATGTATGAGACAATAGAGGGAAAAAAATCATGTTAGTAACTTGCATTAAACTAAATAATAACAATTATTATTTTAAAAAATCTCAAAATCTAATGTATATAAAATATATGAAAAATGAAAAATAACTACACTAATAATTATAAAATAATTGACAATACTTCTTTACATTATTATGAAAATAGAATATCTTACAGTACTTAATTAATATGTTTACGTGGTATCATGTTATAGTAAAGTTAAAAGCATAAACCATGGAAGTGGTCGTTTTATACGAGCTCATGAAAATTAATGTTTTACAGAAATCTTTATAAACTAAGGCTTCATATTATAACATACACAAAAAAATGTTCTTGATACTATTTGAAAGAAAATTTTGATATATATTAGTAAATTTAATCCGAATCTGCAATAAAAATACGAAATACATGATATATAATAGTAAAACTTGTCAGTGAATCTATTTATAAAATAAAGATTTATTATAATAAAATTGAAAATAATTGTATAATAGGTATATAAATCCAAAGTTGTTGATGGGGATATAAAATATTTGATGCAAGAGGTTAAAGTTATGCTGCCACAACACACACATTAGGGCAAGCATTTGACCCTCTTGTTAGTGATACATTAAACTGCGTATAAAAAAACCTTTGGGAATAAAATATCGATTTTTGTAAGGCATTAATAAAATGTTTTTACTTTGTAACCTGAACTTATACTATCAAATAACAAATTCATTTCTAGAAAATGTTTATTTCAGTAAAATAATATTAAACTGAACTATAATTGAATATTTTAGATATTTCTTCAGGTTTCTTATCATAAAATATTTTCTTTTCCCTTTCAATGATAAAATAAAATATTTTTATAATTTTAATCGTATTTTTTGTAAATATTTAAGCATTTACAATTAGTTTACAAATATGAAGTAGTGAAAGGTAGAAACATCAAGAAATATATATAGATTTTTAACCAAAAAATCGTTCTAATTCCTTACTTGAAGAAAAGAGAGTATATAAAAGATAAGTGAAACAACGTAGTAAAGAATGACTTGCGATAATCCATTGCAGCATTTGCCTTGTGCTACTCAATAGGAAATCTCCACATATAGGATGACCAGTAAAGAAAGTATTGAATTCCATGAGTGCACCAAGTTTTCAACTTATTGAATATTATCAAAAAGTGTTCTACACAAGTAATGGTTTGTAACAAACCGTTGTTTATAATGCCTGTCTTTTATGAAGCCTTTTTCATTGTTAATTGTGAGACGATGTCTCATCGATACCTGATGTCGTACAGAATGTAATGGCATTATTGGCGCTAGTTATCCTGCGATATTTTTATAGTAATGATCATTTTCCATAAGGTAACATATAAATTAACAATTGTTCCTTCTTTTTTTTTGCTTTTCCGGACAGGCATCACTCAGCAATACTTTGTTTACAAACAACGAGCAGAATGAGAGAGAGAGAGAGAGAGAGAGAGAGAGAGTATTAATCGAGAAATAACAAAATGCAGTGGTGGTTCACGAGGATTCGATTGAATTCGTGACCAGAACCTAACAAACGTTAGAGCTGAGGCAAAGGCTAACAGACAAACGCTATATATTACGGTGATCTATATTAACAGTAATTAATTTTCCTTACATCGGTGCACTGGAAAATTTAATATAGTTAAATCAAGTTGTGTATTAAAAAAAATATGGAAAAAATCATTATTTAAAAAATAAAAATGTTAAAGATTAACAATGGAAGTACACTCATGACCGTAATAAAGTATTCTCACAAGTCAGTTCAATTTACCCCTTAAAGTTTAATACACATAATTTATAGAAGTATTTGGTTTCATTGAGACTATAGTGAACATCAATGTTTGTCTTTTGTAAACCCCTGTGCTGTAAATTGTGAATCAAATTGTCATACATAGGCTTCACAGAATACGTAATATAGTTCATTCTGTACAAATTTATTAAATCCTATGGATGATATTTATAAATAGTTTTGTATATAATTATGTGAAACTACGTGCAAAGTGCCGTAATACTTGGACACATCGCTCTTTAAAACCACATCTCAGCTTTTATTTTTTTCATTATTATTTATAAATACATGTTACCTATATATACAATGAAGTCTCCTAGAATTTTATTTAACATTAATAATCTCTATAAAGGAGCACTTCACGGTAAGATAAAACCATAGCTTGTGTGGGAAGCGAAAGCGCATCTTGCAATTTTATTTTATCATACTTAGTCTTAGTAGGTACCTTTTGGGAACTGAATGCAATAAAAGTTTTACCTTTTAGACTTGATTTGCATGTACATTATATCAAGAGTTGGCTTTCCGTAGTTTTATCCTGAAATCAAATTTTATTATTTTTTTTTATGTTTTATCCATATACTGAAAAATAAGAAAAAAATTATTTTTCTCAAGTGATTGAAACTTTCCGCAAAAGATTTTTCACTGTAATAATTATAATTAAAAACATGTTTATTAATGATATATTTGAATAATAGGTGGAGTCCTACCGCATACGTCATACATATACAATGATGTACAGATCGAGTTAGTCATAAATAGTGGGACGAAACTGTAGGCGTAATACGTTCACATTCTTTTAGACGCAACTGTACACAACAGTATTTTATGACCACATTTAAGATTTTAAGTCTATAGTGGACATACCAGCTCTATTGTTTGTATATACGTATATATATATATATATATATATACATCGTTATATAAATACACAACCTATTTAAAACAACGCTGGAAATCATTGTGTTAATAGACAGTAATGGTTGCATTTTTTTATTTCATAATTAGAAAATATAACTAAAATTATGCTTTTCTGAATTTTTTCAGATTTTTTGGAGTGCGGGAACTAATTTTAAAAAAATATTTAAAAACTCTGAATTAGGGTGGTACACCTGATGGGACAACCGTGACGTCATTTGTCGTGCTGTGATTGGCTATTGATGACATCACGGTTGCTGTGATTGGCTATTGATGACGTCACGGTTGTCCCATCAGATGTACCACCCTAATTCAGATATTTTAAATATTTTTTAAAAATTAGTTCCCGCACTCCAAAAAATCTGAAAAAAATTCAGAAAAGCATAATTTTATGTATATTTTTTAATTATGAAATAAAAAAATGCAACCATTATTGTCTATTCTAGCAGGTATGCTCATCTTGATTTTACATACGTTATATAATAATATATAATTCAAATAATGTTTATTTCTAAGTATTAATATTTAATATGGAACTACGTTTAAATTCAATATCACTCAACAAAAATTAAATTAGGATTTTGTTGGTAAGTACGTACGTTGTATAATGTTGAAATATCGTTACGTAACTAGAGAGGACTTGGTAATGATTTTTCTCATGAACTAGACATTGAGCGAGTGTAAGCGCAGCTTAGAGAGCGCATTGTATAATATGACATCCCAGAGGAGGGAAACAGAGATAGAGATAGAGAGAGAGAGAGAGAGAGAGCAATTGCGGTGACTGCGGTGGTGGGTGGTAAGTAGGAGGGAGGATGAGAGGAGAGTAGCGGGGTAGGGACATTCAGGCGGTCGGACTGGCAGGCAAGCGCGTGGACGCGTGCCAATTTGACGGACGCTCGGTCGGAGAGAAAGAGAGAAGTAGTTCACTGCAGCAGCAGCAGCACAACGACCTACTGCATGGGTCACACATACTCGAGTGTTCAACCTCACTTCACTTCGATGTTTATAAAATTATGGACAAACATCATCTTCACACAATAAAACAAGTAAAATTTATAAATTATATAATTTTTCTCTGTAGTTCATTTATATACACATCTCTTTTTTGGCAGCTCATACATTTAGTACAAAAATAAGGTTAATAATTAATTTTCACAGTAGTAAACGGATTTTTTATATTATGTTACGTTTCCAAAGCACGATGTCGACCATCAAAATAACAGGTGAGGTGACACAGGTAATACAGTGATGCAGAAGACCCTGTGTGGTATTGCCCTAATTAATTGCTAATTTAAACTCTGGCTGCATGCATGTGTATATAATATATGTTGACGTTGATTTTATTATAATTAAGCAAGCTTGTAATGTAATTTTCCGATACTTAATTCTTAAATACAATAATATACATGGGAGTATTTTTTACTATAATCGTAAGATCTCAATCCAGATCAATGATATATTATCCCTATTCGATACCATTTTTTTTACCCTATTTTGTTTTATAACATGGTGATCTGAAATGTAATTTATATTTTAGAATTAAATTGAAACCTAAATCAGCAGAGATGTTCATAAGTATCTGAGTCATCTGATGTTATTAAAATTAAATATTTTATGTTCAGAAATTATTCTGTTAAAAAAAAAAAAAAAAATACCAATGGTGCAAAACCTGAATTTTTTTAGCGTGTCAATTTGAAATTGATAACTACGATTTTAAGATATTTCTGAAACAAACTTTTTTTCAGCTATAATAATAAGAGTCGATACCTATATAACTGCTGCTATAAATGACCTCTAATCATTCGGTTATATTTGAAACGTTCAAGAATATCGATTCATAAATTATGATAGGTAAAATGTTGCAACATTAAATAAATAATGTATTATTACAATAAAAAATATATATATAACGAAAATAACAAATCAGAAAAGTGCGTATAAAACTATATAGCAATAAAACAGTTTTCATAACGTTTTATGATATACTCCATGCACGCAATAGTTTTTATAAGCTCTGCCTTTATAAACTGCTTACTAAGACGCTACTTGCTATTATAAGGATTCAGCATAAATTGATTGCTATATCGGCGTTATGGAAAAAATATAGCACTGTTGTCGTTTCTAAAAAAAAAAAAAAAACAGTAACTTGGAGCTGCTTTAAGGCTTAACCCCTGAGAAATTTGGACGAAAAAAGTCGTGTCGACAGATGTTCTTGAAATTAATTTGGTAGACTTACAACAATTGTCCAAATCTACTGATTTTTTTTCCTATTTTTTTAATCGTTTGTTTTTTAATTATAATTAATTAATTCAAATGTAAATTTTGTATCCTTTCAATATTAAAATTTTCAATCAACATTACACAAAAACGGCTCTAGATATTTTTAAAATTTTTATATAGATCAAAAGCTAATTTTTTGTACCATTTTTATGAATGTTTTCATATTTTTCGAACCGTGGCGTTGATTGTTATTAAAACTTATTAATAAGCGATAAGAAATTTGGCAACGCTCTACAGGGACTGTAGTCACCACCCACTCCTTCCAGATTCGCATTGCTAGTGCAATAGTGTTGCCACGTCTTTTTTATGGTGTGACCTTGACAGACAAATTCTCAGGTTATACCTTAAGAAGCAATGAATTCAGTTGTTATATTTTGACATGTTAATAAAATTAATCAAATAATTATATTAAGTTATACATTTGAATACAGTCCTGCTCTGAAATGTACGAGTAACTCTCAAAATTACTAAATTATCTTTAAAATATTGACAATATTAATTTAAAGGTTAATTATAAAGTATAAACCAATAATTAATAATTTAATTACTTATTTAAAACCATGCAATGTATAAGAAATAATATGCTATATAATTTTTTTATGTATTGGTGCTGCATAATAATGAACTGTGTTTTTATTTTGCTGAGCTGACTATAATATTTTATACAAGTAATATAATTTGAAAATTATAATGGTTTTTATGTTGGTATATTTAAAATACTATATATTTCAAATGGGACACTAAATTTTTTAATATTTCTTTGTACACATGCAGTTATAATATAAATGTTATTCATCATAAAAGTAGTAATAAAAATATTTATTATGTCATGCAACCATAAATTTTTTTATCTTAAATGCATCTATTCAAGCCTATCAATATACAAAAATATTAACATCGCAGATATAAAAAAATAAATAAATTTAAGTGCCAGGTTGTCAACTAATAAGAAACTTTTAAATTTTATTTATTGTAATTTATTCAAGTGATGACATTTCTTCAAAGATAAAATTTGTTTTATATCTTGTGCTCTGAATAATATTATTATAATATACTATGATTGGCTAAATTACGACGGAATCAAATAACTTATAAATATATATTATTATTATATATATTTTTTAGTTAATTTCAACGGGTGAATGAACACTTACTGTGAATGGACTGCTCAGCAATCTTTTTCATTTGCCCCATGGGCTTTTTTTTATTATTCTGACTTGTACATTGTGATATATGTATGTTTGTGCCCATGAAAGAGATAATAAAATAAAATAGATAAATAAATAATAATATTTTTTTCTCTCTCTTTCTCTCTCTCTCCTTTTTTTCCTATGGAAGCTATTGAATATCAATTTGTAAATTAAAAAGTTGAAAAATATCTAAAAAGAGGTAAACTTGACTGAATTTTAAGGAAATACATAAATAGAGATTACAATGTTGATAAATCTTCACTTAATTTCAAAAAAAAAAAAAAAAAAAAAATGTATATATAAATGGGGGCGATTCACGAAGGGGGTTATCCAGGTTTCTCACTAACCACGTTTAGTGTGTCATTGAATTAGGCTGGCGCTAACCGCGGTTAGTAAGAAACGTGGATAACTTTCTGGATAACTTTTTCGTGAATCGCCTCCATATCATTAATCTTCAAACTTATTTCAGCTTATTTGAGCATCTCAAATAAAAATAAAAATTATTTACACTCACTGTCAGTGTAAATATAACAAACGTTACACATATCTCAGACAGAATTTTATTTAAAATGATTCTAGTATATAGTACTCTCTCTAAAAAAATTATTGGCAATGCTGCAGTAGTGTGGCACCATAGCAAAGCAAATCACAGGCTGGGAGGCGCCTAAAGCTCCGATTCTCTGGCACCAAGAAGCGGGAAAATCAATACCAAAGACCCCCGTCCCTACAGTACTGTCTCTCTCCACCCTCCCGTTCGCCCACGAATGTCAACCCAAAACCCAAGTACCAAGTTTATGCTCACAACACAACTTTTTTCGAGTGCTGTCTGTTGTTTTTATTACATTACACACGACATTTCACTTTCAATATATTTATGTTTTTTTTAAATAAAACATCACAAAAAAGCAAGACAAAACAAAAATGTTTGCAGAAATGGTGTACAATTTTACCATGATTGTATATTATAATATAATTATGATTTTATATAAAATCATAATGCAGAAACCTACAAAGGAAATATTTTTTTGAGTTGATTAAAGTACATTGTACTTTAATTGAAGTTAAAATAGCTTTTATGCAGAGAAAGGCTTTCTCTATAAAGTGCCAATTAATAAAATTATTTCACATCACTCAGCAAGTACTTGTAGTAGAAAATTTTACATAATTCTATCACAATTTATTTTAAACATTTAGCACGTCTTTGTCATGTTGATGTACATTTTTATTTGCAATTTTAAAAATCCAATAAAATATGATTGTCTACATTCACAAAAAGAAGTAATTATTAACAAACTCGCATGAAATTGTAATATGTTTCCCATTTATCAATAAATAAATATCCATCTATAAATACTCATAAATAGTCATTCTATAAACAGAATTACAAAACATTTTTTCACTTTATTTTTAAATAATTTAATATTACATGAATATCAGGCTGCAGGATTTGAAAAGCTTTTAAAATAAAAGTACCTGTCTTTATAAATAATATAACACGTAGTTTATTATCTTACATTGTCTAATACTACATGTACTTGAGTAGGTTACTAGTATAAGAAAAACAACGGTATATATAAAATAATATACAAGTTGATTGCTTCATTGGTTGCCAAAAGAAAAGAAAGGCTTGCTTGCATAGTTAAGGTAATCTTCTGGCAAATGATCATCTAATATAGAGAACAAAACTAAAGAAAGGCGGGAGGGCAATGCAGGCAACAAGCGAATCTGGCAAGCTGTAGCCAATACTTTACTTTGCGGCTTAACTTATAGTAAGATTGGCACGCGGCATCTAGTGCATGCAATGAATTTAGAAGTGAGGGTGGAAAGAAAAAGGGGCCTCTGAAGAAGATTGAGGTATCGAGGACCTTGCGTGGTTAGCGTGGCTTGCTTGTGGTAGCTAGCTCTAGATACCTCACGTATATATAAAAGTTTACTTGCTTTTTGGCACGTGACTTTTCAACTTGTGTTCTGATGACGATCCACACTATAAAATTAAAGTGTTGACGTAACCGCGTTTATCTTTACACATAATGTAATATATTTAGCGTGAGAACTACTGTAAGTTTAACATTTTTTACTACCCGATTTTGAAATATGGATAATACAGTTAAATATTTTATGTAATTATTTGTGTAAATTGTTTACATTTTCTAAGTACCTTTTGCATTTCATTCAGTAAAAAGTAAAACATTAAAATAAATTCAGTATATATATGTGCATTTTTACCGTTATCTGAGCAAATTAGATATTATAAATTCAATAAAATTTAAGCATTCGAAAAAAAAAAAAAAAAAAGATAGAGAGGTCCCCGCCAGGAATTGAACCTGGGACCTTTGTGTTATGATTGTCAATGAAGTTTTTTTCAATTAATTTTTTTTTTCAAATAAAATTAGTTATTTTATTTATTTGATTATTTTTTAATTCTATCCATAATAATTTAACGATTAATTCAAAATTATGCAGACAAAATCAATACAGAAGTGTGTCACAGCTTATAAAGTAGCTACACGTTTCATCAGACCATGAACTTAAATATACAATCTTTGGTTATTATTGCATGTCATAAAGGTATATATATCCTTAAAGTCGAGTGTATAAGAACTGCATGCAATGTATGTCTCGTCTAGGAAATGCAAATTTATGCGAAGAAGCATCTACGACTAATATATATATATATATATATATATATTTGCTGCTCCGACTTAGTGAAAGATTGAGCGTTTCTTTCGAGTTGGCACGTTCATGCAAGGGTTCAAGCCTCGACGCGCATCATGCAATCACACATTCAAACATCTTTCTTATTTTTTCACACATAAACTGTTTTGTTTTTATTTTTCTTCCCAAGAAGAACTTGAAAGAGTTGCCAAGACAATATTTTAAAGGAAACAATTGGTACGTCTAACTGTTGGTCTTGTTGTTCTCCAAAGAACGAGGCAAAAAGTTCATATACCTCTCACGGGGGTCTTGAACATTTGTTATGTAACGTATCTGCTATAATTAAATTTTTTTTAAAAAAACTGTTTTAACATGAGTTTAGATCTCACAATTTATAAAATTTTAAATAAAAAGTTTTGTTTAAAATCTAAATGTTATATATTATATAAGATCAACTCGCAATTTAGTATTTTATATAATTAGAAGTCTTGAAAAGAAATTCATCACTAATGCAACAAAACAATATTATTTCAATTAAATTTATCAAATAAAATATTGTTTTTTTTTTAAACTTTTTAGTATACAAACATATAGCTGCATTAAAAAATAATGTAATAATTATGTAATCAAACACTTCAGAAATTTTAAAATAAAATTCTAGCTTTTCAAGACAGAATGGACGATATTTATGAAGGAGTTGACCAGATATCCAGGTTTCTCACTAAACACGATTAGAGTTAGGCTGTTAGTGTTAGTAACCGTGGTTAATTATAAACCTGGTTATCATCCTTCGTGAATCGCGCGCGTCTATTAATAATTATCAAAATTATCATGCATGTATTGGATCATTATAGAACGCTTCATATATTAAAATAAAGAAATAATAACTATGAGTTTTCATTCTACCTCTATTTTATTTATAAATTTATATTATATATAGAGATGTTTTAAATCCTGTCACATAAATATAGAATATGAAGATAGAAAAGGTGAGCTGGCTATAATTGCGTGTGCGAGACCACAGGTGCAATGCGGTTATGATGTTGGAGGGTATACAAGTGAGAAAGGATGACAGTATGACAGACAACTTGCATGCAACCAACCAGCTTTTGTATTCAACCCAACTTGATCGTAAAAACCTGCATCATGAGCTGTAATATCTTTATATAATATACAAAAAAAAACATGCAAATAAGTAAAAAAGAACATAATAAAGAAAATAGTAGTGTAATGAAAAGCCATATATAATAATAATTTTATTGACCATGAATGCAGAAATGTTATGTTACACCTAGTTTGCTGCAACCAGCTTTTTATTTACCTTGGTTAGTTTAAAGTCTAGTCATAAAAGTACTCTAAAATAACTACAACTATAAGTACCCTAAAGTAGTCTCTTTGAAGGTATACTTACTGCTATTATATTTTTAGTTTTCTTAAATTAAGATTCATGAGCGGTTAAAAAAAAAAAAAATAGTACCATAACATAATGTGTCATGAAACATTAATGTTCAGTAGAAACTAGCAAAAAAAAAAAAAACCCCATATATTGTACCTTACACATATGTGCTTCCTTTATAAATACAAAACATTATTTTATTACGTCTAAAAATAGATCGAGATGTGATAAATTTTCTTTTAGGTGATATAAACGTTAAGTTGGAAATTGACTCATTTTGTTTTAAATTAATGATGGGGCTAGTTAATGACAGATTAGAAAAATCCTACATGCTTAATTTTTACTTGAAAATTTTTACTGACCTATTGCAATTAAAGGATGCTGAGGATGCATACATCCAAACATAAACATAGATGTATACTTAGTCCACAGCTCTGTTGACGTGAAATTTAACTAGCTACTAAAGATAGAAATGTTTATTTAACAAACAATTTTAAACAAATTTTAACATCATTCTTGTGCATAGTATTTGTTTCTAAGCCTTCTCGATAATATATAATAAAATCATTAGGCCAGAAATTTAATGCCTACCTGCAGTACCTACCAGTTTATTCAATATTTAAAATAATGTTGCTTTCGAGAAGGTGCATTTTGCAAATACTGAACTAAACTTGCACAAAATATATAATAAAAATATGCTTTAAATTAATGTTATATTCACTAGAAACGTTTTGCTCTCAATTATTACGAAATACATAACAATTATTTGTTAAGTGAATGATGCATGACACATGACCGGCGCTAGCTTTGAATGAGGCGAGTCAAGAGATGTTTTTAAATAGGGACAGTTTCTTTCGGATTAAAGCTCGGAAAACTGGACAGCTTCTCTTTCTTTTCTTCGTCTCGAAAATATCCAAAACATTATATATAACATAATTATTAAATATATTTCTTCATTGTAAACTGTGTCTATATAATGTCATATACAACAATTCGACTTTTTAGAACGTGTTAACTTTTCAATTTGTCAATCTGTATGGTGACACCTCTCTCTCTCCCTTCCTCCCTCCTTCTCTACTCGGTCGTCTTCACTTTTTTCACTTTCAGTCAATAATTGATCTCTCCCTTTCTTTCCCTCTTTTTTTTTCTGCACAGCTCTTAACGATTAACTATCATCCCCTTCATTCTTCAATCGATCAGCAGCTATATTTTCTACCTCAAATCGATAGAATGGAAAAAAATGCCTCATAGATAATAATAAAAATGTCATAACAATGATTTGTTATAAAAAAATAATTGGATCGATTTGAAAGTAATCTAAAACATATAATAGTTATAATACACATAAATTAAAACATTAACAATAATATAAAAGTATTAGTAACATATATATAATTATATTAGTAAAATATATAAAAAGCTCCCTCTTTCACTGAAGTGTTTACAAAATATATTAGTTAAAATATCAAAATTTGTGTGAAGAAGCTGCTCTAAGAAAAGTGTTTTTATAGTATAAAAATCTATTATGAATGTTATTTTTATTGATAGTTGTTAAAAATTCAAATGAAAAAGACCTGATTGTAGAAAAAATGGAGACCAATAAAAAGAATTTGAATTTTCAATTTTAAAGTGTAATTGTAATTATTTACATAGAAATTTTAAATACAATTGCAGGACATATTTTAAGCTTGAATATGTGATATCATTTATAATTTCTAGTACAATTCAAACAAAAAAAATGTATAATGTAAGAAAACATAATTTTTTTCATACATATATTATATTGAACTAGTTGCAAAAGCAATCCCGTCTAATATGTGATGTTCTTTAGTGTATTTTTCCTGTTAAATTTTAATTTTAATGGTTAGAATGGAACTGTTATATAATATTGTCTGGTTGTCTGGCGATGTTATTGTCTTTGTTGTAAGAACTCCAGTGACTTGCACCAAGCTTCAAGTTACTTCTACATCACGCAATCAATACTTACGTCACGTCAACTTTCAAACACAAATACCAAGTCTTTATTTCTATTATTCAAGAAATAAACAAGTGCAAATATTTTAACAGAAAATAATATTATGCATAATAAATATATTATATTTTTTAACAAAAATAAAAATTTGTTCAATTTAAGAATTTATTATGTTGGATTTATATGCGTATATATATTATAGGCATTAATACTATTAATTAGTGATTATTTTATGATTTTTTAAGCAAAACAATATTTCTGTTCGTAAATTCATAATCGATTCACGAATCAATAATCAGATGAATCAAGTCTAATAATAATAAAAGGCGCTTGCACCTTGGCTCAATTGAGCCCGGTGTTAGTGCTTACAAAGAAGAAAGCAAGGAAAAGCCATAATATAAGATAATACTCTATACAGGTAATATAAAGAAAATCTGATTATTGATTACCATATGATTGTGTATTTACAAATAGACCAAAAGTAGGTATAGATTATAGTCTATAACCTTCTCCGGTTATTTTAAATTAATCTTTATACCAATTAAATGAAAGCAGGGTTATCAGATCTGCCAATGCCACTATAATACACATAGGATTAAAATAAAATATGTATAAAAAAACTGTATAGCAAATCTTAAAAAAAAAAAAAAAAAATCCCCATCAATTAACATAAAATGTTGATACATTTTTTTTTTTTTTAAATTTAATTGGTATTGCGGAATGTTCAGAGTACCCAATTTAAATTACTGAAGTCAGCTATTCGTTAAATTAAATTCGAGCAAAAAATTACCTTTTTTTATATTTAATTGATGACTGTACAGTCCTACTCTAAATAAGTTTAACGCAGCTATATAACTAATAATATATAATACAAGTGAATGACAATAACCTTAATGAAGCAGAACGTTATTGTTCAATTAAAGAGGATGGTAATAAAATGTGAGTGAGAAATATATTTTGAAATGAAGGCGAGAGAGAGAGAGGCCAAAAATAGACCCAAAATATATTTTGAATTGAAAAATTGGTGGGAGAGAGAAAGAGAGTTGGCACTCGGTTTGCCGCAGCGGCGGCAGTGTGTTCGCTTCATGTCTCCCGCCCCACTGGCTGGCTTGATGGTGTCGCGTGTCTACGCTCAACTCAACTCGCCAGCAAGCAAGCAAACCGAATCTCTCGCTAGCAAAGATTGCGTAAGGCAGGCGGCAGTTATTAATAGATCCTTTCTGCTGTACTATATAACCATATACACCAAGGTAAATTTTGTAATTAAAAAGCAAATTGTCAACTATAATAAATTAAGATTTTTCAAGTCTGATTTTAGCTGTTGGGATGATATAAGTGCTATATGAAAGGTAAATTATTACGTGGTAGTTATAAGAATTCTAATTACATCGTTACGATACAAAATATGATAATTTTTACTCTTGACTATTGTACTGAAAGAAAGTATATATAATATGATAAAAACATAGACATTTTATATGTAATATTTTAATAGAGTTCAACTTCTTTTGCTGTTAATAATAATATTAGTATTAAGTTGTATTAACTGCACGTTCAATGGGATCAATGACCATGCATTTATTATTTTTTTTTTTATTATTGTTCTAAAGGCTCTCGTTTTTCTTTTCATAATTTAGTAATTCGATCACTTGAAGAATACTTTACAGCAGATGCATTGGACGAAATTCGCGAAACATTTATCCAGTAAGATATCATGGCTTCTCACTGCGTTAAGTGCCATTGAGTTACGTTGTCGTTAACCGTGGTTAGGAATAACCGTGGTTATCTCCCTTCGTGAGTCAACCCATTGGGAACCTATATTTTATTAATTGCTGATGATAAAACAATAATCCGAAGTAAAATACTTCCCATTTAAAATTAGATATGATTTACGAGATAAGCTAAGATATTAATTATCATCAACATCAAGATAAACATTTTAAATTGCATAAAAGTCAATAAACTTTTACACTTCTCTATGGTAGCGTTAAAAAAGCGAGATAAAATTTTCCATGATCCCCCTAAATTTTCATTAGGGATGTTTTAGTAAATTAATAAATACGCTTTTAAACAATGTAACTAACAATTGTAAGATTGGACGTGTGCCCATTTCGCCCTATCATGATATAATAACATTTGACAACTAATTGTATATTGTAAGGTGTGAGAGCTACATTGACTGTTAAATGCTAAAAAGAGGGGCATAATATATTGATACAGAGTTGTTACGAAAATTTAATTTAAAAATTTGTTGCTAAAAGTTTTCCACTCAGGTTTAATGTCTCGGGAATGTTTAATGTATATTTTAGACAAAACTTTTATTGATTAAAAACTTTTGAGTATACTGAGCAAAGGGTTCAACAAAGTATCAAATAAACACTCACTTTGTACTTAATGTTCTTTTATTATATCCTTCTTCTGACTAGCAACGTCTATTTTATAATATTATAGGCGAGTAGCACACAGACTCGTATTTCTGCGATCGTAAGCATGCGATCGTACGTTTCTCATTAAAATAGAACTGCGCAGGTTCTAAATTTCATACGAAGGCATACGATGCGAAGCTGTGTGCGCGGCGTCACCTGATAGGTTCTTACATTTTACTTTTTAAATAATGCGCTGCAAAATCATGCGATCCTGTGTGAGACAGTCGGGAGAATCAAGATGGCGCGCCAGAGTGAGCAACGCCGACGTGACTCTCCGCTCAAATTGTCTGTCCTCTCCTGGTAACTATCCCTATCCTATTCTATATATTAATCGTCTTGATTTCTATACTCCTATCCCCAGTCAATTTGATTCATAATCATCATCTCGCCTCACCGCATCCACATAATCCTACTTTGACCCTGCTCTTCGGTCGGCCCACAGGAGTCGACACGTTGAGAATCTTTCAAATTCCTGCCATTCCTTGCATGTTGTCGCCTGCATCATCAACCTACATTATTGCACCCCACACCACACCGTCAACCCAATGTCCTAAAATCCAACCAATTCCTTGTGTGGTTTTGGTTCACCCACGGTAACACGTGGTGGGCATATAGGTACCACTTCCATCATCACCTTGCATATCCCACATTCCATAATCATCCTATCCATTGTTCGTCCATTATCCTTTACAAGACCCTGCAAAAAACAGTTCAACCATACAATTGATCCAAGTTACTCAGTACGTGGAATTATAGCCGTTTAGGCTCCTTCCAACAATTGTAAGAAGAAGAAGTGTGAGACAGTCCTAACGAGTAAAGGGTGATTTATGATCCTGAGGGATTTCCAGCACGCGACGCGGCGCGAATTATTCGCACTTTTAGTTAAATCCACAATATGTTCGCTGCATGCGGTTAAAATGAAGTAAATTCAGCCATATATTGATTTTCACAGCATATATAGTCAAGTCCGATTCAAAACTTATGGAACTCCATTAACGCATTACACCCATACCTCGATCTCGATATATTACTCGCCATGCCTTTAAAATAATGAAATTATAATTATATAGTTACACTTGCATTATATTTGACTAAATTATCATTACTTTTTTTTTATTATTATTTTCCTTTGACAATAATGTATAATTAATGCTTTACATTTTGATTATTATTATGTATCATATTTTTCTCTTTTTTTTATGTGTGTAGTGTTGTTTGTTTTATTGTATTTAGTGCCTTGGTTCTGTAACTGTTGCTGAATAAATAACAATTTGAATTTGAAAGAAATCCATTAACCTTAAAAATATGTAAAATGTGTTTTTATTTTAAACAGTCATAACTTAATTTAAGTTCATAATATTTTAGACACTACAAATTATTTATAAACATTATTTTATTTTTTCAAACTATGAATATAATGCAAATAATAAAGCAATTCAAGCAATTCAACAACTCGGCAAGCAATATAAAAAAAACGATTTTAGTAAAACTTCTACATTGAAAATGATTAAAAACACATAACGACTATAAAATATATTAATATTTATAATGAAGATACTAATACTTCGTTTCTATATAATAATATAAATTCATTGTAAAAATAAAACGTAGACTTGTAATACTACTTTTTTATATTGTGATTCGATTAAGATAATAATAGAATGTGATATGTTGATCGTTATCTTAAATCAGCTGATTTTTAACTCGTCTCTTCTTGCTCATTAAATTGTAGGGAGTCGTTGTGACGTAGGTTCATGCAATATCCTCCTTACCTAACCGGTCACATCAACTAATGATGGCAGAAAGAGCTTCGTTATTTTCATGCCAACAAAATCTTAACGGATCCAACTTGAAACTTGAAGAGGTAGAAGAGAAAACGAGGGAAGGGTAAGAATGAAAAAAGAAAATGTGTCTATCTTTAAGCTAAATTAAATCAAACCAAAATTTTTTTTTCACTCTTGTTCAAGCAAACAATGTGTAATTTAATGATTATTATATTTGTATACGTTATATCATTACCTTATTTATTTTAAAGAAACAATTTTCGTATCTAACTTAAAAAATATCAGTTACAAGTTTAATGATGCTGCCTTATAGAGCTTATTCAAATTTTAAAATTTAAGGGCCTATATTTATTATAGTGAATATTTTAATAATTTATATTATTATATTTTATGTACCACGATTATGTCCTTTGTTGCATCAATATAAAGCAATGAGAAGGTGCTTATGGAATCATTTTGTAAACGCTTTCTATTAAAAATTAAAATGAGGCTGTGAATTTTTAATAGGTGACAAAATATACTTTAAAATCTGCAACATGAGCAAGTATGGAGATGAAATAAGATTTTGTGGGTACATGATTGCATATTTATGAACCCCATTGCAAATATTTTTACATGATACAGTGGCGTAGCCAGGATTTGCCCAAGGGGGGTTTTCTTCAGGACAAAGATTGAGAAGAGCCCACTGGGGGGGTTGGGGGGCGAAGCCCCCCAATAGCCCGCCGCAGGCGCGATATTTTTTAAGGACACGCCCCTTTTTTAGGGTAAAATAATGGAAAAATACTATTATATTAGAGGGTAAAATATAGGGCTGTAAATTTTAACCGGTTGATTAACCGTCCGGTTAAAACCCCACGGTTAATCGTTTTCATAAAACACTGTTACTCGAGGTTACGGTTAATTTAACCATTTAACCGAACTTCGATTAAAATTAAAAATTAACCGATAGTCAATTTTAACCGTTTCTAGCTTTATCATAATTTTAAACACTTTACACCGCGGTTAATTTTTTTTTTAATAATTTTTTTAAATGCAAAAAAATTAATTGACACATCGTGAACTGTGAGTAAATTTTCAGTTAGGTTAATATATAATTGCACTGATGGCACTAATTGCTAATAAAGCACGTACAATTTGTTTTTAAATTAAAACTATTATAAGTTTATTCAGTCTGTTTGCAGAAAATAATTTATAATATAATATATATAACTATTTCGGCTTGAATATTTTTTTCTTTTTGTACTTTTTAAAATAATTAGTACATTAGGTGAACGTTTTTGCATACCGTATTAGATAAGATCGTAAAAAATTAACTTTTCAAAACTTTTTTTATATCTTTATTTTTTTTTATCGTTAGATTGAACCTTGAAGGAAAAAGAATATTGAACTATATTCAGTTATGTATGCAATTGTATTAAATCTATCTTAATTTAACGTGATAATTGTCAAAAAAAATAACCGATGGCGCAGAGTAAGCCGTTTCGGTTAAATTAACCGATCAAATAAATTCAAATAATTAACCGATCGAATAAAATTAACCGATAACGATTAGACGGGTTTTTTAATCGATCAAACATTTTCAGAATTCTAAGCGGTTTTTAATCGAACTTCGGTTTGATTAAAAACCGGTTAAAAGTTGACGGTCACCGGTTAAACATTTTTCTCGGTTATTTACAGCCCTAGTAAAATATATGGCCTGATGCAATTTTTTTAACATTTTATATTTTTTTTCACCCCATTTTTCAATTTCTTTTGAATACGTGCGTATAATAAATAAAGCTTTGAGTAAATCATTTTAATTAAATCAAGTAATTCATGTAACCACTTTATATTATTTTTATAGAATCAGTGTACGTGTCATTTAATTGAATTTGATTTTTAAAATTTATTTAATAATCCAAGTTCACATCATTAAGATATTGTGAAAAATAAATAAATAAAAAAGGGAATTGCCTCTCTTATTTTTGTTAAATTTTGTCCGCACCGGGCGCGTGGGCACCGGGCGCGTGGAGCAACCAATTAAATGAAAGTGCGGCACACGTGAGAGCGTTTTAATTTATACAATAGTAGTTATATGCACATGCAGTTTGTAAGGGAAATAAAACATTTATTTATGAGTCGCACTTTTTCCTGTTAAAATTAGAAACTAACTTATAATTTGTTTATTTTAAAGAAAAGACTACTTGATACCCCTAAATTTCAATTTTTTATTTAACTTTTTTTTTTCAAATTTCTATAATTTTTCCTTTTTTCTTCTTATATCCAGTCACTACTCGATCTTCATGGGGGGGGGGGGGGTTAAACCCCGAAACCCCCCCCCCCCCGTGGCTACGCCACTGACATGATATACTCTATCACTTATCAATTTATAATTAAATTATAATTTATAATTTAATAATATTTTATAATTTTAATTTATAATTAGTTTATCAATTAAATAAAAATATGTGTAATTTCAATGCTGCATATATTAATAAATTCATATTTATGTATTTAAAATTAATCGGAATGAATAAAACAATTTGAATTTCTTTTATTTCTGTAGGTTTATGCAGAAATAAAAATAATATTCCCATCAAATAAAAAATAACACGTGACATATTTTATAATGAAAGAAGATACAGTGTCAAATCAACTTAAACCTCCTCATCATCCTAATCAACGTGTAATTCATGTAATTTTTAAGATTACAATTTATAATACACAAACAAAACTACAATAAACTTTTATAAAAATATTTCTAACGTAAAAATAGTATGGGTTAATAAAATTTAATACCATCAGTACCGAAGAACTTGAGAAATTTTTGTAATGTCAACCTAAAACATATGCAACCTTGTATACTTGAAGCGTTGTTGGGTCCTATAACTTCTTAGCTTGCAGGGGTAATGGCCGCGCAAGTTACACTGCTATAGATACGCAACATTTAACTTGTTTTATTGTACAACTTGTGGTAAAGTTGATATAAAAAATATTTTAAGCGCATGCAGTGACCAAAATCACATGCATGATCAGCATGATTTAGTATTAAAACATGAAGTCAAACTATCAAGTGAAACTTTTTAACGATAAAAACATGAAGAATATACGACGAAACTTTTTTACCCTTATATAAAACCACGTGGCCATTCAACACGATAACAAAATCTTTACCACACATCGAACTAGGTTGTTGTTCTCTTTATTTATTGATTTTTATAAACATAATATATACTGCTTGTTTTTAGAATAATAATTAGGACACTATTATTAAAAGAGAAAAAAATATATAATATAATAGAAGAATATAATAGCGATGTATATAAAAGAGCTGAAGCCGATTGCTTTCTTTTAGTTGGCAGGCATGTCTTTGAACTGTCCTTGCATCAGTGTACTGACTGGACGGTAAGTGAACTGGAGGATGGAAAGGTGGCTTGATATTCCGACCGGCTTGCTGCTGCTGCATGCTGCCTTGAATCCAGGTCAAGGAAGAATCGATTGTTCGCCCGCCCTGTAGCCAGGCACAACTCTCATGGTGGGACGGGACAGGCCGGGAGGGAGA
This sequence comes from Siphlonurus alternatus, assembly GCA_949825025.1. Classification (NCBI taxonomy): domain Eukaryota; kingdom Metazoa; phylum Arthropoda; class Insecta; order Ephemeroptera; family Siphlonuridae; genus Siphlonurus; species Siphlonurus alternatus. The sequence goes on along the minus strand of OX463788.1, from coordinate 60,743,555 downwards.
GGGAGAGGACACTATACTCCTTTTGGCTCCTTCCTTTCTCTCATCGAGCGATACCCGAAATAAAACGAACTTTCACGAAAACAGTAAAAAGAGAGAATAAAGACTTTACATGTTACTAAAATTAATTACTTTTCTGTATTATATAATGATATAATATTGTTATCTTACACAGTGTTAGAATTTAAAAATAAAATATAAGATATTATAATTTAAATTTAAGGCTTTTATTTTTAAGGTTCATAAAAATAACAAGAACAAACGTGCAGCTTTTTGTTCTAAATAAAATATAAAAATAATTTCAAATTTGCAGAAAATTGATAATCCTTTTGAGTACTAAAATCTCACCTTCTCTAATGTAACATAATAAATTAAGTATTTTTTCATTTTTTATTATGAAGTCGGAATAATTATTACAGGACTAGCGATCACACTTCAGCGTACAGTGATTGATTTTAAAGAGCGCTGCATATTATAGTGAACAATCGAAACAACGTACACTTCATTCAATGGAGTATTGTCCTCAATTTTTTTTATTGCAGAAATGGATAGAGCGTGCAAAGTTATGCTACCCTGATTTTTTTCAGATTTTTTACAGCCCGGGAAGTATTTTTAAAAAATTATTGAAAGTCCTTTTTGTGACGTCACGCGGCGACAAGTCCTATCTTTTTCTTAAAAAGCGGCGTCTCGTGATGTCACAAAAATAACTTTCAATAATTTTTTAAAAATAGTTCCCGGGCTCTAAAAAATCTGAAAAAAATCAGGGTAGCATAACTTTGCACCCTCTATCCATTTCTGTAATAAATTTTTTTTAGGTCAATACTCCATTAGAAATGTCCGATTTGGCCATATTAAAGTATAGCTGAATTGGACATTTATGATATAGTGTACACATTTCGGGGCTGATGTGGATTAGTTGATAACGCCTCATAAGATGAATTTATCCATCGTCAAGTAATTAGCACTGATCAAACATCGTTATGTATATACTAAGGTTCATATTTAACTTGGTTTTCATCGGAAATGCTAGGGTGTCCTTTGGCTCGGCTCAAACTCAACGAAAACCAAGTTAAATGTGAACTAGAGTATAGACGTAGTGATTATTGTATGTAAGTATATAATAAAGCATTAATAAAATGTCATATAATTTCTGGACAGTTATTTTTATTTATATGAAATAGCAGAGAGCATGTTAAAATTTCAGTATGAAGATATGAATATACTGATACAATTTAACAAATAAAATCGACAGCAATGGAAATTTTCATCAATTCATATATGTTGCAAAAGAAATTAGTTTTCAATATTTTACTATAATATCATGGTAAGATTTGAAATCGCGTTCAATAAAGTTTTTAAAATATTATAATAAATATAAAATTTCTTCTTTCAATATTGTAAAAAATGTTGTTTTTTTCCCCTCTTAAGTAACAAAGCATGACGGTATGGATTCATATTTTTCCTTCGGCTATTGTATTGCATGTACAGTACATATAAGTAAATATAATATAAATTTTGATACTACATTTGAACAGATAAGGAGGAAAAAAGCAAAAATATATTCAATATTCCTGAAACAATTTTCAATATAATATATAAAAAAACAATACTAATTTCTACATATTACAGTCTTCAATTTTTTATAATGTTAGTAGAGTTTTTTTTTTAGGGAGTTAAAAAAAATGTATTTTATTAAATACATTCTTCTATTTAATGAAGTTTACTTCATTTTTATTTATCTGAAACTTGACATTTATAAGATATGTTCGTAAAACATAATTCTTACACTCGATCGATTTTATGGACAAATCGTGTACGTGTTATAGAAAAACTACACAGTTCAGGCAGAGTTTACGAACAGATTTAATAGTAAATCAACATTCATTACGTTTTATGTCAAAAATAATAATATTTGTTACTGCTTACGTCATAGGAATGGTTTGTTATAAAATATAATGTATACATCATATAATATCTTGTTACAATTTCTCAAACCGAGATAGGAATGTGAGAGCTATTATTATACAAACAATACGTCATCGAGTTTTTTTTTTTTTAATGAGCAATTAGAAACGAAAAATTTTATTGGCTTAATCGAAAGAAGGGGTAAAAATATGACGTTGTGAATTGTTTCAGATTTTTTTGTGACCTATAACTAATTTTAATTAATTAATTAAGTTGCATTATTTTGAGAGTGCCGCCTCTCGTGACGCCTCTGACGTCACACCATTCTTGTACTTTTGCACTATAGATGAGATTAGGTGAGAACATGCAGGTATGAAAATCAAAATGGCTGGCGCCACGTTTGAAATTCCCCGCCTCAAATTTTTGAAGTTTTAATGTGGGTTACGTTTGATCAATTTTAGCTTTATTTTGTTCGCATACCACTGAAAAATATGGTTGAAATATGATTTAAAACTTCTATCGTGCTCTAATATTGTTTAATACGTAAAAAGTAGAAAATTATGAGAGACTAACTTCTTACATCAAATTAGTTAGCTTTCTTCCTTTAAATAAATTAATTTGCTGATATTTGGTGGGCTAGTGGGTTAGCCCAGTGGTAAACGCATCAGACTTCAAATTTCGTGGTTGCGGGTTCGATTTTTTCTCCCGGCGAGTTTTTATAAATACATTTTTTTTTCTTTAATTTTAATATATTTATGAATTCTAAATTTATAAAATGTGGTTAAAATATGGTTTACAGTCGTAATTGATAACTTTTTAATAGTAAAGAGAGGGAACAATATTAATAAAAAATTACTTCACTTTTATACGTTCAAATAAAACATTTTTCACATTGTGTCCCAAAGCTTGGTGTGGGTGTGGCACAGTGGCGAAGACGCAGAGCTCGTAGTGCTCGTACTCTTGTGGTGTAGAGTTTGATTCTCCACGTCGAAGGATTTTTTAAACTCGACACTTTTCTTTCCTTTAATTTAGTTTAATTTAATTAAAGAAAATTTCTCCGCCACTGTGCCACAGTGCCACACTAATTATAAGCTTTGAGCCTCGGTAAGAGAAATGTTTTATTGGAACGCGAAAAAGTGAAGTAATTTTTTATTAATATTGTTCCCTCTCTTTACTATTAAAAAGTTATCAATTACGATTGATAGTAGCTGTAAACCATATTTTAACCACATGTTATAAATTTAGAATTCATAAATATATTAAAATTAAAGAAAAAAAATGTATTTATAAAAACTCGCCGGAAGAAAGAATCGAACCCGCAACCACAAAATTTGAAGTCTGATGCGTTTACCACTGAGCTAACCCACTAGCACACCAAATTTCAGCAAATTAATTTATTTAAAGGAAGAAAGCTAACTAATTTGATGTAAGAAGTTAGTCTCTCATAATTTTCTACTTTTTACGTATTAAACAATATTAGAGCACGATAGAAGTTTTAAATCATATTTCAAACATATTTTTCAGTGGTATGCGAACAAAATAAAGCTAAAATTGATCAAACGTAACCCACATTAAAACTTCAAAAATTTGAGGCGGGGAATTTCAAACGTGGCGCCAGCCATTTTGATTTTCATACCTGCATGTTCTCACCTAATCTCATCTATAGTGCAAAAGTACAACAATGGTGTGACGTCAGAGGCGTCACGAGAGGCGGCACTCTCAAAATAATGCAACTTAATTAATTAATTAAAATTAGTTATAGGTCACAAAAAAATCTGAAACAATTCACAACGTCATATTTTTACCCCTTCTTTCGATTAAGCCAATAAAATTTTTCGTTTCTAATTGCTCATTCTTTTACACAAGGAAGTATAAAAAAATATCGTGTTAAGTGAAATGAAATGATAAACCGCAGATTGTATATACGTATATGTTACTACTGCTGCATGTATTGTCATTTAATATGTTATAGCTTGCTTAGCCAATTGCTTAGTCACATACATATCATGTTATTTTTATATATGTTGTTTCACGTTATATGTCATGTTATACAGATGTTGAACTAAATATAAAGAAAGCTGAACAAGTTCGAACAGCTATTACTAACAATAAGAATATGTATTGTTAAATAAAGAAATTAATAAAAAAAAAAATACATTTTTAATAAGCTTTATCATCAATAAATTTATATATATTAAATTCAAGCTAGCTTTAATGAAGAATTCGCAATGTATTAATATTGATAATGTACACTCGATCATTATTAATTTTGAATTAACCGAGTGCTTTGCGTCTTCCAGATTAAAATGTATGCTAATTTATATGCTGCAATTCTTTGTCTGAAGTAATTAAAATACTCGGGCTCAGAAATAAAATGGTGACTACTGTTTCAAATTTAATGATAGGCAGTATATACCTTAATGCCTTTAGTTAAATTATAAATTTTAATTTTCATTCAAAGCAAAGTTTTTTCTGTCACTTACGTTAGTACAGTAAAACATAATTTTTGAAAATATCACATTGCTACGTGTATTTTTCTTTATTATATAATCTCTCACTATCCTTTTACGTCACTCATCATTAGAAACATTAATTTTAGTATCCTAAATTATGTAAATTAAAAGTGTAAATATTTTTAATCATGAAACAGTGCAACACAGTCGCATACAACAAGACTTATAAACGGCGCTCTAAGTGTTCCCCGGCGAAAAATTGACACAATGTTGCAACCCGTATATAAGGATAGACCAAACGGAACAAAACAATGGTGTATTGTTAAATCTACCCCAGATATTTTTATGAATTAAAATTTCGTTTCAAATTATATAATATACATTTAAAATTAATGAAAATGAGGGATAAAAAAAGATATAATATTATAATAAAACATGTTACTATATAATTAAAAGTTTGGAATATGCCAATACATTATCTACGTGACAATTTTTAAATTTCTTCCCTTTTCATGTCATGTTTTTTGAAAATTACGATATATTTGATACGACTACATAGAAACGGATGCGATTATGATGTTGTGCTAGAATATGATAAGATATTGTAATATAATATTCATAATATTATCATCAAGACAGCTGAATAAATCTAGATACTGTATGACAAAAATATATTACGGGCAATGATTGTTTGATCTGCAAACCCGAATTCAATACATCAATAAATTTCAATTCAATTAAATCGAAGAAACGTCTATACCGTATCAATTTTACCTCTTGTTAAAAATTGTTGACTATTATTTATTTTTAGTCAAAACAAACATTATAATAATAATCGACAGTAAAAATAATATAATAATCGGATGGTCGTGAGATCGATCCCATGCAGGTGATTGATAGCATCCTCCATGAATCCTGACCGAGGTTTCAATGGTTTCCTCATTCACAACCAGGCGAATGCTGGGATGGATTGTTATGAATGTTATAAGCCATAGTTTGTAAAGGACCCTCAAAAACCCCAAGCAATATGCTATATAACAGGTCTGGTCCATCAAGAGCCGGGAAGTAAAATTTAGATATTTGTGACTTGTACCCTACAACAGAGTTCATTTGAAGCAAAAATATAATAATAATATTTTGATCTCGGTATATGATTTATAATTTATTAGTGTTTGATGTGATATCAATACTGCATGAAGGTTGTGGTCACTATCACATGTGCATATGACGTCACGTTGACAACTTCCAACCAACGTGACGTAAGTTGTGACGATGTATTTCCTTTCTTCCATCCTGTTCCACGAGGAAATTCAAATTACTTAGGAAGTAACCAGGAACCCTTCTGATATTCAGCTTCGCAACTTCTATTTTATATTTATAAATTGAGAATATTTACGCAAAGAAAAAAAATAAAGCACAATTTGCGTATATAAAGGAGATGCATACAGTTATGTGTACAGTACGTTGATTAAGCAATCATGTTCTGTCAATCATCGATTTACTCTTCCATAGCACATTACGTTTGCAACATATTTCCACTCTTCTGTTATAATATAGAGGTCAATGACTTTATAAAGTGTGGACATGAACACTAAACAAAACAACAGCTGATGAGTATATTATTATGTACTTAAGGTTTCATAGCAGCTAGTATGCTTAAATTACGTCACGTACTTTAAAAAAACGCACATATAAGTCTACGTTTTTGTATGGTTTTAAAATTTTTTTTTCATACAGCGGCTGTACATTATATAAGGTATACGTACACATATTAACTAAGAGTAAGTTTATCACTCTTTTTCACGCTATTACGTACGCTGATACAGAAAAAAGTGCAGTAACATGAAGTAGTATGCCGCTCACTGACGCGACTGTCTGTACAGAACGTGTTCGCCGTAGACACAACGCATGCACCATCTTACACCTGATTGCACCTGCTTCTTGCTTACACCTGACGACAAGCACGTAACACTAAAAAAACTTAAAGCTCCCGCTAGCACAACACTCATACGTGAGGGTAATTTTAATTAAAGAAAAAAAAATAAACTATATAGCTAAGTCTAACTATAAATCGAATTAAGTATAATAGAACAAAGTGAAAATAAAATACACGTTCATGTTAGTAATATTAATAAATATGATGATAAAAATTACATATAATTCCTTTCTACTGTAATGTAATTTTAGAAAGTTATATTAATAAAATTAGTACCATTTTGGGAAAAAATTACTATTGTACGAACATATTTTTAGTATTAAATTGTATACTGTATAGTACGAGTTGGTACGGTACGAGTTTTTCTATAACATCGTGTCGATAGTCTATTCTTCATGTGTATAAAATATCGATTATATCGAGTGTATAATTTTCTCTGTGTTATAGTTTATAGTTTTAGGAGCAGACTGCTAAAAAGACGATTAAATTTGATGGCGGGATCGGAGCACATTATTTTAATGAAACTTCCGAGCATTATATATTATTGCATCACGCTTGCACTATAAAATTATATACTGAGATTAAATAATAAAGGAATAGAAATAAAATAGTAATTTTTATTAATATAATAAAGACAGCTGATATTATGTTTTTTTTAAGAAATCATTAGAAATTATTCTTTTTCAAAGCAGCAAAAAATCCATACTATTAAAATAACTAATTTATTTATTTAAATTGAGTGCATATTTATTTTCAACTGATATGCAATTGTATATTCATAAACTAATTTCATCCATGCACATGTACGATATTAATAATTCCAATGTGACCATCAATATATGTGACTATATATATATATGCTATCTCATGCACCGTTATATAATATCACATTTAAAACCTATGGCACATCGCTGCTAAATTTATGCTTAAACTGTTTAGTTTGTTTGTTGGCTATAAACATTGCAGAATAAACCATTAGTCTCAACAGACAAGCAGGCATGCATACACAACCATTTCCATCCAACTCGCTCACCCACAAATCCTTTGTGGGCACCAAAAGTTCAACTTGGTGAATAACAAATCAAGGCGCGACAGGGGATTGGGACTATCTAGCATTTTTATACATTGGGCAATTAAAATAAAATTCACCTATTAAACAGTTTTAATGTCTAACATATCATCCCTCGTCCGCAATAATAACTTCCCTGTTTTTTCAGGTGAGTGCAATAATGAGCTGTATATAGGTATAACATAAAGCTCATTGTTGCGCTCACCTTAAATAGCAACTCATTATTGCGAATGAGGGAGGATAATATATTGAACTAATATATACTAAATTTACATAATTTGTATACCCAAATATATATATATATATATATATATATAATTATTGGTAAATAACTTTTTCGTGCAAAGGGTATTCATATTCATAGTGAAATAAATAATTACATTAATCATATATTTTTTTTATCCTTCCTATCATTCAAAGTAGATGTTAATATATGTGTGTAGTATTTGTTTCTGTTACATAACAATAAATCTATACTTTGTGGGGTATTTATGTTATAGAGTCTGTTAATAGTATATACCGAGTTCAATCTGGTGATTTACATGGATGGGTGTTGGCTGCCACGCTGCTGCCTGCAGCTTTGTGCACTCAACTGTTACGCTTGCAATTCCCGTGACAATATATACGATCGAGCGAGGAACCGCCCTTCTATACAGTCTAATTAGTAACAAAATCACACCGGAAGTAGTGCCATTTTCTCACCTTCCTGTTTTTATTCGAAATCTGAACTTTAAAGACATAGTTATATTATGAAATACCAACTTTTTAGTCAAATTTCATTGTAATTGCGTTAATAATTACACGGACAAAAGTCTTGCGCATTTCCGGATATTTCTAGTTGAAATATAAAATTAATTTAACTGTATTATTAGTTTATTGACTAGCTTTGATAAACGTTATTATAAAATATAATATTTTAACAATCGTAGTTTTTAAATGTTCAGATTTTATATTGCTATAAATATATTAAAGTTAGTTTGTATTATACATATTTATGTTAAAAACAGGCAGTTACTTTTATACAGTCAGTTAATACAATCATCAAAAGGAAAATAAGTGCATCACAGTTGATATAAAAATGAACTATTCACTATATGGATCATATTTCTTCAAATATTACGATTATATTACATAACGGCATGCAGTAAAGTACTTTTACTTACTTTTATGACTACATCATATTGAGCTCATAAAATTATTTTTGTATATACAGTTATTTTTTTAATTTATATAAATAACTTATATTTTGATAAAATAACTATTATTGTAAATTAGACAACCTACACTATAATTTTAAAACCCTATACCTTATATTAATGATATCGTTATCAAAGATAAAAAATAAACTTTATGAAATTTGAATCTATAATTTCGATTTAAATAGCAATAATTGTCAATAAATGGCTCTAAATTAGAGTAGTAAATGTTGTCATTAGCTACAATTACTTAACCTATGTTGGCTGCACGCAGATCAGGTTACCATTTGACCGACATCATCAAACCTCACTCTAATCTCACGAATGGGCTTAATTACAACAATACATGAAATCAAATGTGAACAATTTATATTAAAATTAGTTGTATACAAAGCATTTTAATTACATGCTATATTTTAAGCCTTTAAATTGATGTTTGTTGTATTTAGATGGATTTTGATGTACAATAAAAGGTTATTGCCACCTAATGTATATAGTAGTGGGGTTAAAAAGCATGAAATACAATACATGTATGTATTGGAATGTGTCAGTTTTGTAAAAATAAATTAAGATGATATATTTTATGTTGAAAGAATACATTAAATTAATTCAATTAATATAATACTAGATATGTAAATTAAAAAAAAATATTTTCTCCACAAGAAGTAGGATTAAGCTAATTGACAATGGTCTCATGCATAAATGTATCCAGCTGTATATTAAATTAGCAATATCATGTAAATATAAAGATTTCAAAAGCTTGATTAAAATATTATAATGCTTTGTTTATACCTGTTATTAATACTTACATAAATTTTCTTGGAATTGAACGAATAAATAAATTTGAATTTAAGATGGAGAGAGACATTAGAAAAATTAAAAAAAAAATACAATTCATCCGATCCTCATCAAGTTGCTTTTATGTATTTAAAATATTACAATTTTTAATACGAAAATTTATAAAATTAATTTTAAAAGATTATAAAACCTTAACTATTTCAATAGTTTAAAAGTTGTATTAAACTGAAGTACATATAGTTAAATTATATTATTATACTACAAAGATAAAAAAAAATAAAATAAATGGACCAGACATACATAATAGAAAAAAACAAACATTAATGTCTCATATTATCCAAGCATAAAATTGATATAAACCCATACACTACCAAGTAGCAACAGCTATAAGCAAACTAGAAGCAATCTATTCTTAAGAATATTTATGGGGTAGTTGGATTTGAACAAGAGCTTCTAGTAGTAAAATCAAGCAACCAACATCACTCTTGTATTCGCTAGATTTGAGTTCTATCTTGACTACTAACATAAACTATTAATGTAAAAGTTATTCATCACAATGGGACCAGGCAATGACTAAATCTGCGACCTATCTAACAGCTTGACTTGTCCGTATGATTACGTTAGAGCATCGACCTAATTCTTTATTTATGTTATATTATATTGAGGACATGATGGATCTGTGCAAAGAATTTTTTGGATGTTTTATTCAAGAATGCGGCAATACCTATAGAATTTAATAAGAAGAATCACAAAAACAACAAAAAATATATCAAAGGTACGAAGTTGATATATTTTTAATGCTTGTCTGAAGGTATATGGTAATTAAGGTATTTTCAACTATGAAAAATTATACTGTCAGAGCATTTACATTATTTTTCAATGTTAATCATATTAATATACATAAACCAATCCTCATTTGAGCACGTTGTTTGAATTCTTGCCATTATTAGTTCTCCGACAGACTTTATTATTATATGGTCTCAATACACTATGGTAATATATTATTATAAAATTTTTCCTCTCTTGTTTAATGTTATCTCATGTTATTCTAGTTGTAAGAAAATTAGTTTCTCTTATAATTAAATAAATAATATAATGTATTTTAAATTGAAATGTATAATCTACAACCATTTTATGTAACTATAATTTCTTAAGTTAAATTATATGGATTTGAGAAGCTTACATAACTAATTATATGTGGATTTATGCTACTTACTGTAAGAAACTTGCGTATATTGCAGCTTACTTGTGTAATAAATTCTAATGCTTAATGTCATACATTAGATTTATGTATACGTATAATTAATTATTCTTGCAGCAAAAATAAACTACTCAAATGAGTAATGATATAAATTTTATGACCAGATATCTTAGAATTGTACATTTTATACCAATTTTGTAAAAAAAGCTGTTTAGTAACCAAATATTAAAAAGTATTTATAGACAAAATCTCTACAATAATTATGTATAATGTATATTAATGACTTTTGATCAGTCTTGACCATGCCTAAATGCTCTATTTATACTTGCTATTGATCGTGCACTGATGTATTACATAACATGCGTAAATGTAATCAAAAATTTCAGGGGGGGGGGGAAGAAAGAGCGGCCTCCCCCCTCCTGGATCTGCGCCTGAATGTATTTGGAATTGGACGTATAAAAAGAATAATTATGAAATTTATAAAAAATCCATGAATAATCTACAATATTTCTGATACACGTTTTAAATTGAACAACGAGCATACATTATGAATGTTCTACTGTTTCTTCTTTTTAATATTACCACCTTAGTAATTTTAACATTTTATTTTTAGAAATCACAACGAGATATTCCTTTATCAAATATACGCTAACTACCACATTGTGAGTTACGAAATTATGCAAAGAGACATTATCTGTTATAATTGAATGAACTTTTTTTTATTCAATGAAGATTGTATGCTATATATGTGTTCATTGCCAAGACTGCAAAAGGAGTTTTAATTTAACGTTCTAAATAATAATAAAAAAATCCTACAATAATAATGTTTCCATTGGTACATGGATACTAAATATTATTTCATGAAATACATACGAATTACTGCATAGTTATACCTCGGTGTCCATTATGCCTTTAAAGTCTATAATAAACAATACTGTAAGGGATTTGGAACCATTGCTTGAAATCGAGGGGTGAACCCCGTGAACCGCGAACACTGAATTCGTGAAAAGCAGAGTCTTCTGCGCGCAATGTTTCTAACAAAACATTGTTCAATGTCTGTCGCGTGGTGTAATTTTCGATTGTTGAACGCGAGAAAGGAAAAAAGTAAACAAACTCCGTTGTTTACCATTTTTTGCCGCTGGCGGCGCCACCAGCGAGCGGTAATTATCAAGGGAAGCATTATGAATAACATGAAAAACTAATAGAAATAATTAAAAAATTGAGGATATGTTTTCAAAAATCAAGTGAAATGGAAAGAAACATGCGCGGAAATTTTATAGAAAACATTAAGAATTTTTAACGGTTTTTTATCATTGAAACGGTCGAAGAAATGTGGAGCGATAACCATGGTGTAAGTAATGTATATCATTTCTGTGTTTCCAAGGGCTTGTAAGCTCTAAAATCTTTTAGCTAGCAGTTCTGACAGGACTTAGCTGCTCTGACCAGCCGCACCAGTGTCCATTTGTTGATTTATTTAAAAATAAAAAGCAATATAATAGGGTTTTAAAATTTTACCTTTGAATTTCTATACATACTGAAGATATAGCTGTAATTCGCTAATCTACAAGTTTCTATGCTGTTAGACCTTAATACTGGAGTGACTGGAGTCCCGTCCAACATCTATGATTGCACAGAATCACATAAAGGCAATGAAACGCCAACCTCAGTCTGCGTCGTCTCTTCTATGTGCTTAAAATAAGATAAAGTACCGTAATATTTGCTAATAATTAATTTTTACATTACCTGGATTAACGTAGTACAAAATTATTACATTTTTTTACTTTTTGGTGTGGTATTTTAGAAGTTATCGTTACATTTAGGCATCAACTCGCGAATTTCCTATGTTAAACAATGGCGCATAGTCAACAAAAACCGCTCGCTAGTGGCGCCTCTGGACACTCTGGCGGGCGCAAAATGGAACTAAAGCGTCACGCAATAATCGGACCACGCGACAGACATTGAACAATGTTTTGTTAGAAACATTGCGCGCAGAAGACTCTGGTGAAAAGTAACATATGATCTACATTATTCGAGAGATGAAACCTTCTTACGCAAACAGGTGATGCAGAAAATATTTACTTAGCAAGAGCATGTATGTACATGTTAATTACTGATGTCCATACTTAAGTATATGAATGAACGTCATTTTATATACATTTTTATTATGAACACTTAGCACATTAACAAAACATTTATAATAAATGTTTGTATAAGTAATTAACTTATATTTGCTTCTTTATTTGGACCTAAATTTTTAAAAGTGGAGTGATGGAGACACCAACCAGCATAATCGGGAAAGCTTACATAACTAGTTCGACCACGAGGCTTGTTAGCGTCTTCAGCCAGAAAACCAACAAAGCCCGAGTGGCCTCAGTTCTCCTTCGTTACCATCAATGGCGGCTGACCTCTCTCTTCTCATAAGTGATGGGTCTACTTAGCCAGGTAGGTCGCTTGATTGGTGCAGATTGCGTGCTCTCTCTCTCTTTTGGCACCCTAACTGTTAGCCTGCTGGCACCACTGCCCTTCTCTCCTTCTCAAGTGTTTGCACTATCGCGATGACGTCTGTGTAGCCAACAGATCTGCGCACTCGACGTAAGAAGGGACCATTTACAGCCAGACAATTCTATATCCACAATTAGATACAAATAAGCCACAGTTACTACATACAATACTAATAATGTACTAATACTACTAATGATACTTGACATTAAGTAAGTTAATGTTCAATATTTATAGAATAACTGTAAAGGCGGTATTACACGATACAATTTTTCTAAATATTGCATTCAAATTTTCCTTTCAAGAAAACTTAACTCTATTTGTTTGTATGGAGATGAAATTTTCTTGCAAGAAAAAATTGTATGCAAAATTGTATGGTGTAATACAGGCTTAACATATGTAATTCTACAAAATGAATTTGAGATATAATTTAAAACTCAAAATCAGTTGATTTACTTCGGATCAAACTTTATTTTATAGTTTTAAAGTCGAAACGTAAAACTTTCACTATTTGGTGTAATGATTTTATATTTCAACCGTCCAGCATTTAAACAAATTCTCATTTTATGATTGAAAATATTTACAATATACTCATTCATTTCAGAAACTGACTGGCTTTAGTCTCATTTAGGACTGCAATAATATTTTGTTTGTATTTTACTGTGCTTTTATCAGACACCGAAACTACAATTTGTTACTAGGAAGCCCATAGTTAAATTATTCACTTATGTAGAAAAAGCTGCTTTTTACTAAACCAGAAACCTACTAAACCATAGATAGATAAGAGGTGATATTACGCGTATTATACAATAAATTACCAAGTTTACTTGTAAGTTTGAATGCACTTAACGTGTATATAATATACATAGGCATTGTAATATCGCGGACGGTTCGCACTCGAGTGCACTTGCACACTTGAAGTACTCTCCACTTGAAGTGCATTGTGCAATAGCATGGAAATAACTAAGAGTGGAACGATTAAATCTACCGAGACAAACCAGTGAAAGCAATGATCGTGCAAATATTCCACCTCAAATATCATTTAAAATAGAGCAAGTTGCGGATACCTGACGGATATTTGTAAAAATAATATGGTTAGAATAATAAATAAATAAAATAATGCAATAATTAAAATGTTATAAATTTAATGTACATTCACCATGTTTATTCTAAAATTATTGGACATTTATAATTTAAGCTATAGTTATTGATATCGCACGAAATGATCAATATTTATTGGGCGCAATTCACGAAGGGGGTTATCCAGATTTCTTACTAACCACGTTTACTGCCATTGAATTAGACTGATGGCGCTAAACGCGTTTAGTGAAAAACCTGGATAACTTCCTGGATAAATCTTTCGTGAATCGCCCTTATTTTTGTTATAATATATTAATGAAGCCATCAAAATTACTTATAAATATATTACATATTTTTTTTTTATAATTTGATGCCAAGGAATTCGTAATTTCGAAACAAAATATCGTTATTATACATACACTGAAGATATTACCGAAGAAGTAAAATAACAACATCAATATGTTAATGATCAAACAAATTAAACTTAGCTTTGTTTCTTAATATCAACTTTAATTATAGTATCGCTACTTTAAAGTACAACAAAACTACATTTTACATTTCGGGAAGGTTATTTCCTTATGAATATATTGTTGCTGTATACACATTTATATGTATAATAGATTATAGACGTTGTATGAATTGAACCCAAGTCACGTTCAAAAACTAAAGCTTCTCTACTTTTTTATCTTGAACAAGGAAAAAATGTATTGGTTTGAGCTCTTGAGCATAAAAACTACAAAAGAAAGAAATTGATTTAATTTGATATCTCTTGACATTTGCTGAACTTTTACCGGCAAGCCGCGCAGGTTCAGGTGTAATGATTTACAACCAAAAGATAACTCACTAGGCAAGCAATTTACCGTGACGTCAGACAATTATTTTATGGATTTCTCGTAAAACACATTGCAAAAACTTTCTCTACTGTAATTATAGCATATTTTCAACAATAAAAACTATACCCTTCTAAACTGTAGTGTAATGTGTGTGTAAATGTTATGTACAGTTGATATGAAGTTTACATTTTTTATGCAATATTTTTTAATTAAAACAAAGACTTCCTTAGATATTGATTGAAAAAGAGTTTTATTCAGTGAAATCTTATTTTAGCAATAAAATTAGTGAAAGTGTTTTGAATAATGTACCTGTTAATAATTGACTCTTTTCATGTTTCTCATTTTATTTTTGTATGCATGATTAAATGAATTTGTAGGTTGCATGTTATGTTTAATAATTTCTTATTTTCAGTTTTTGACGTGAACCATGTTGCCTGTACAACCAGTTGTTCTAAATAAAAAATAAATAAATTAATAAACCATTTTCAAAAAAATATGAGCATAATTACATTAATCATAATTTTTATAAAGTGTTAATTGAATAATTTGTCTGATTTTTTCATTAATCAAAGTCAAGAAATTATTGGAAAATATTTAATCATGCGTACAAAAAGAAAGACGTCAAGAAACAGTATTGGAAATTTGTGAGATGATGTTAAATTTTAATTTTTAATACAACTTTAAATTGAAAGAAAAAAAATAATGATGGATAACATTTCGGATTTATTCGTGTGTAAAAACGTGATGAAATTAGTACAACGAGGATGATTTTTCATTGCAATCTATATACATAGTACATACCCCGGGAGAGGAAATGAAACAAGCAGGATGATCTCCTCCGCCTGCCTTCTTTAAACTGCAGTGCTACACGGACTACTGTCTGCCTAAAGTGGGCGGTACAAATTCACTTACTTATTTGGCTTGACTATGTAGGGGGACCTGCTGAGACTGAAATTAAATCAAGACGAGACGGTACATTTACTACGACTTTACGAAACATTACTCCCTTTCAGTCATCACTACTTTAAATAAATATAATTATTGGCTGCAGAGGAAGTACATTAAAAATAGAATCAATGAAGTCTAAATGACGTAAACTCATCATGTCAGCTGTGCCATGGACGTGTTCGAAAATCAAACAACATAAATTACATTTGTTTCTGTTTAGCATCTTAAATTTTAAACCATGCTTCATATAAATAGGACAAGTTTTACTCCTATGTATTATGCAATTGAAGTAACTTTTCTATGACAATTTCTGAATTTTCAAATAAATCTTAATATTATTTATTATTATTATTATTTACAATTCGTGAATTTTCCGACACTATGACACTATATGTCATTTAGTTATAACAGATCAACCAAGGTTATACAACATGGCATAACTTTATTGGTTGATACAGATTATTATAAAAGTAATTCTTCAAGACCTTATTACTCCATCTTTAACTTTAATCTAAATTTACAAAAAAATTGTTTAATTTACAACAGAAAGAAAATTATATACATATTGTGTTTTAAATTATTGACAGATATTTTTAAGAAAAATTAACAAATATTTTAATTTTCATAATCAAATAAAACTGAAGAAAAAAATACAAAATTTAAGTGTACAATGGACAACCTGCATGATTTTTTTTTTATTGCAGAAATGAATAGAGGGCACCAAATTATGCTACTCTGAATTTTGTCAGATTTTTTTGAGAACTGGAACTATTTTTAAATAATTATTGAAAGTTCTGTAAGTTAAGTTGGCATCCCTGAATATTTAATAAAAAGGATAGGACCGAGACGCCTATTGACGCCTCCAGGGGGCGCGGCCGCACTTTCAATAATTATTTAAAAATAGTTCTGTGTTTAAAAAAATCTGAAAAAATTCAGAATAGCATAATTTGGTACCCTCTATTCATTTCTGCAATAAAAAATTTTCATGCATGTTGTCCATTGTGAGAAATAATTTTTCTATTGATATTATTAAGATTGACAAGAGAGTATTATATATATATATATATATATATATATATATATATATATATATATATATATATATATATATATATATATATATATATATTTCCATTCAAAAGTGTAAATAATGAATGACATAAACCTCATCAAATATTGAAAAGATAGGCAAATAATATATTAGTATGAAATACATGCTTTTTATTTTACTGGAAGCTCTAATTTGAAGCTAAAAATAACTAATTCAATATATTGATTTAAATAAAACACCAGCAGTAGAGTGATAAACGTAACTATGGACTGGCTCGAACTCATCAGTCATCACATACGTTAACTGTCATTTCACACTGACGTGACATTTTTAGCTAATACAATAATAATAATAATAATAATTTTCAAATAGCTTGTTATTATTACTAATTATTCAACACTTTATACTCGCATTTTAATATTGTTATTTTTTTTTTTTTACAGATAGTATTAAATTTTAGCTTATGTTAGAAAATATTTCCATTATGGTCACGGCCTGTATGTTACGCATCCCAGCATTCGCTGAGGTGAGACATAGGGAACCGTGGAAAACCTCAGTCAGGACGGACACCTCTCCTTTTTAATCAATGAACCAAAGCGATGTCCAAAGCCTGGGGAACCATACATAAGTGCATCACTGCACTGAGTGGAAAGCGAGATGAATTTAACCCAGGGAAGAAGCAACGTAATTTTTACTTATATTGATCACCCATCCAAGTATTAACCACGCTTGATGAAGCTTGACTTCAATGATCTAACGATAACCGCAACATTAGTTTTGTTTCATTGTGGAAAAAAAAAAGTTTTTAACTGTAATTGTACGGTAATTTGAAAAAAAGGGGGGTTCGGGGCAGTTATTTTATGTGGTCGTGGCAAAATGAGTTTTTATGAGAGACCATAAACAGTACCTATGGATTCCAAGCTTTGCATGGATTTGGATATCAAAATATCGACAGCAGTGATATTCAATTGAAATATTGAATATCTTCAATTCGTCACATTGGTTACCTGTCTAGTCCTTATCACGAGATCTTATCATAATTATAGTGACAGCATTTTGAAACACTGCACTGCATGCTATTACCCGTCAATGTGTACAAACGTTGAATGGTAAGTTTTAGAATTTTGAATGTATACACTGAGAAATCTCATTTATTTTACTTGATGAATCATTACTTAACTCTTACGGTCTACTGAATATATAACTTAATTACTCTAGCCTCTAGCTAATTAATTCTGAGCTTTAATTACAATTTTTATATACAAAGTTGATAATACCTAACTTCCGCTTTATAATAAAGTTTGGATTTCCCTTTCATTATTCAAATCATAAAAAATACATAACGTATCAGTCTAGTCTTCAAACAGAGTACATTAGTTTTTAAATATTTGTTACATAATACTCTGTATAATAATAGACCTGTTCGTAAACCCTACGCAGAGTACTCTAAACAGGGTCTTCTTGGGTTTACGAACAAAAACTGTGACGTCATTTGCACTGCACACCCTACCCCACACTCTGAGCTGGTGTAGGCAAGGTGTATTCCTTTATTTCCAAAATATTTATTATTTACATTTAAAAAGTTAAAATTCGTAAAAGTTTCTGAAACAAGCAAATTAAAATTAACATTATTATCTTATTATTTTATTTCACCATGCTATATATTATAAGATCATTAAGGTCGTTTTAAAATTTCCATCTAACTTTAATTAAATATTCATTTAGTTGTATCGTTCGTCGGGTTTGCATGGCATGGTCTTCGTATCATCACACTCCTCGTTCCAGACACGGTTTAATCTACCAGGGGTCAAGCTGACGGAACAAGAGGGAGGAGTATATAAGGGTTGAGAATGCTGGCGTGACCCTTTACTAGAGCTTTTGAATCTTTTATGTGATGTGCGTACGTGAAAGTATAGCTTTTAGTATATATAATATATATGTGTATATACTACCTTGTATATGGTTGTATTGAAATTTCAGAAAGTTTTAACGTAACAAAAATCACTTATATAAATTATTCAAGAACCTTAAAATTGTTTTTAATGACTCATTATTTAAACTAACTTTTGTTTCATATAAGAAAAAAATTAACTATTATTATCTTCAATATCAAATTTATATACATACAATGTACTATATATTATAACTGTAATAAGATACTTTAAAATGGGTAAATAAAGTATCATCCATAAGCAAAGAAGTAAATTTATTAAATTATATATCAAACAGTATTACCACAGCATCATCTCTTCAACAATTTGCATAATTCACAGAAAATCTCAACCCTTGATTGTACTACTGTGTACTTATAATTAATTCAAATGTACTTCTATAATACAAATGTATTACTCCAAAGTGAATTTAGGTCTCAAGACAATTCTACCAACATTACATGCATTTGCATTGTTGTAAATGAACCTTATACTTATATGTGTGTGCGAAAACAAAATAATTATTTTCAACAAGACTCTTCAACATTTTTGTAAGTTGATTAAAAAACAAAAATAGCAATAACAACTCAAAATATAATAATGAAAAATAAAAACAATATAATTTTCTTTTATCCCTTTTAGTCTAATGAAATTGTTCAATTCATTCTTTTTTTTTTTAAATAAGTGCTTTTTTATAATGAATTTTCAGTATCAAAGCAAAAAATTTCAATATAGAAAGACGTAAGTTTGATATCCAAGGCAATAATAAATAATATACATGCCATAAAAGCGCTTTTTTTCTTTTTATTTTTTTTTTCTTTTTTTTTTTTACTAGTTACTATTTTTTTATTCGTGCATGTATAGAATTAAAATGATAAAGAAATATGCATTAAACTGCTCTAAAATTTAATAAACCTTTGGTTGGATAAGGTTGGATAATTTATAATTGCCAGACAAATTTTAATTAATACGTACAACATAATTATCCTTAATTTTTTCTGTGTTGTAAATGTAAAGATCATCATGAATATGTAACATTATGATGACATTATTTTATAATTTTGTACTTACATTATTTTTCTCATTACTAACATAAATTATCCAGCTCTCTCACTAACCGCAATTAGCGCCAGCCTAATTCATTGACAATAAACAAACATAACTCCGTTGGTGAATTAAGCCCATTTAGTCCATCTCTGCTAAATTTCTTATCAAGTCTCATAACATAGGACAGATTCATCATAAATAACAAATTTCTTGACACCCATATAAAACACAAACTATAAAAAAGCCTATGAACTTATGCATTATTTTTTTTTTTCTATTAGATTTGGCTAGGACTTGAAGACTTCCAGTGAAAACTATTTTTGTGCGTGTTGGAACAAGCTGGACGTTGTCGTCTCGCTAAGTCAGCGGTCTGTCTGTCACAAGTGTCATTCATAAGTCTCATAACAACCACCTCCCCTCCCCTCTGTCCCCTGCAATCTTTAACTCTCCTCCCACCCTCTTAACATATATTTCTCATTATATATTATGATAATTTTGCTATAAACACGTCAATAAAATTGTAATAAATACATTCAAATTTTTACTTTCGTGGATATATTGGTAGATAAATGTTAAGTCCATATCCGATGTGTGTTTTTTAATATAGCTTTTGATTAGGTTTTCAATATTTGTAAACGTTTAAATGCAGGTTGATGATTGATCACGTGAACCAGGATAGTCGCGGCGAATTCATGGTCTAATTGACATTCATCACGTTCATATGATGGTGTTCAATACGTATTTGTTGACGACGGATAATGTTATTCTTATGAGGCGTCGTCAACGGATCCGTGTTAAACACCGTCATCATGTGAACGTAGTCATTGTCGTCAATAAACATAATGAAAATATGAATGAAGATATTGAATTTGATTGTTATATAGAGAAAAATATTATTAAAAGGATTTTATATACTTTGCATATATATATTAGAAAACAAACCTCAGCTCACAATAAAATAATAATAATTATTATATTTATTTTGTTGCTGGATATTAGTTATATATAAGCAAATATGCAACTCATAATTCTTCAATGTGATTTTATAAATTTTCAAAATTCATTTAATACACCAAATCAAATTTATTTATGCACTCAATTACAAGAACTAATATATATGCGTCTTACGATACTTACTGTACTCTTGTGCTAAGATATTTCCATCTTCACCGATATTTTGTTTTCTCTCATTGATAATTGTAAGAATCGTAAATACACAATAATATTGCTTGGCTATAGTATCCATTATTTTATTACATATATAATATATTTTTTCCATATGGTTCATGAAACTCATTACGCGTAACTATAATTAGGTTAAAACTGATAATAAAGGGTACGCCCTTGAAAATTCTACGTTACACAACATAAACTGTTAAGATACCGAAGATCGTGCACTGCAGTCAGATAATATAATATGCGTGTCATTGCAGACGCGACGGATCGAGGTGACACAAGTACGTACACGAGTCGTAACGTGTGATGCAAACTTCACCAACTTGTTAACTGTCAAGTGGAAATTTGTTTGTATAAACACCCAGATTGATAGAGGCTGACGTCCCCCAACTGGAGTATTGTCCTCAATTTTTTTTGTTGCAGAAATGGATAGAGCGTGCAAAGTTATGCTACCCTGATTTTTTTCAGATTTTTTACAGCCCGGGAAGTATTTTTAAAAAATTATTGAAAGTCCTTTTTGTGACGTCACGCGACGACAAGTCCTATCTTTTTCTTAAAAAGCGGCGTCTCGTGACGTCACAAAAATAACTTTCAATAATTTTTTAAAAATAGCTCCCGGGCTCTAAAAAATCTGAAAAAAATCAGAGTAGCATAACTTTGCACGCTCTATCCATTTCTGCAATGAAAAAAAATTGAGGTCAATACTCCATTATAGTTTTAACTTTTTTAACATGGCTAATAATCTAATAAACAATGAGTTTCTGGGAACCAGCTCCCAATTTTCAACTCATTATTCTTTAGTAATTTTGTATTATTATCTTGTGGTACTAAATAAATAGTAAAGTAAAAACATAAAAAATTGAATCAATATATATATATATATAAAACAAAAATTAGTTAAAAATGAGTTGAAAAGAGACAAGCTAAAATGTGTTTTATATAGCCTATATGTAAATGATAGATTTTTAATTTTGTCTGCTAACTTTGTGGCGTTAATGACGTCATTGCGACGGCGCGTGGCTGGCGCTAACTTCCAACATCAAGACGAAGGAGGAGGGGCTGGGGAGGATTGAGTCGAGTGCAAGCGACGAGCAAGCAACAAGCATTCATCTCTAGTACGTCACCTGCACTCTCTCTCTCTCTCTCTGCAAGGCGAACTAGGTCTAGCTACTCAGAGAGTGAGAGAGGGCGGGAGGGCTGGCGGGTGGCATCATCACAGAGCAGCTAGCTTAGCTCAGCTAGGCTCAGACAGCCCCGTAGTAGCACCCAAAATAGGTTGCCGCACAACCAGCAAAGCATCAGCTAGCCCAAGCAAGCAAGCAAGGCAAGGCAGACGATAGAAGCTAGCAAGCAAGCAAGCAAGCAAGCCAAAGTTGCTCTCTTGGCTGGCTGCTGGAGCCACCATAGCACCCACCCAACCACCCACCCTAAACTTCACCCACTCAACCACCCCCATGACTAACTTGGGATACGGCTCTGATCTTATGACACAGTTTACTATATATCTCATGTGGTCTCTTCTTAAGTTCAAAAAAAAAAAGCTGGACAACTTGAAACTATACTCTTTATATTATATTTGGACTACTTTAGATTAGGATAGAAAGAAAGTAAATTTTGATAAGAGAGTATTTCAAAACATGTTTTTTAATATTTTAGCCGTCTCTATACCTTAAGTATATGGTCCAGTGCATAATCCCTTTTCTCTCACCCTCCACAAGCTTAATTCACTTTAGTGCTCCCGCTCTTCTCTCGATTATATGATCATTAGATTATTATACTATATTAACTACAACGCACATTTTTTTCATTCTGTAGTTATCACCATTCATTTATTTCAGAGAGTTTCCTGATAACCGATTTTTTTTCCTAAGAAAACGTTCTATATACTTTTGATAAGGAGTCATTTTTTACATCTGATAAAAAAGGTGAATATACCTAAATGGAGATAAGACGTATAAAATTTTAGCAAATATTGATATCAAATCTATATAATACATAGCAAGTCGTTTTTTTTTTTACAAGTAGATACAATGTAGAATATATCAGTTAAGGTGATTTATATTTAAATTAGTGACGTCATATCAATTTAGTAATATTCTTTAGTTGGATGTATTATTTAATGATAATATCTATTATACAAATTATAACAATGTAATATCAATTATAATGATATCATAATATCATACAATAATATTTTATAAAATTTGTAGAGAAAAGAAATATTTATTTCGTTCCATATATATAAATATAATTTAAAACATATACTTATAAAATAATAATAATCAAATTATATTTAGAATCACTATTTTTAGAATATACTTAAGAATTTTAAACTTTTTAATAGAAACTATAAGAATTTCTTACTATCGTAGTTTACTTTGCGGTGATATTTATATAAGTACTTTGTAAAAAAATAATTTATTTTATAAATAATTTACGTTCGAGTTTTTCTTTTTACATATTGAAACAATCAAAACATAATTATATTGCTGGGTACTTAAAAATTTTCAAAAAAAAAAAAAAAAGCCATAATACGAGTGAGTGTGTGTGAGAGAGTGAGAGAGACGTGAGAGAGTGAGAGACACGAGAGGGAGAGATTTGTGTTTTAGAGATTTGCAATGATTATTCATTCGTTCAGTGGACATTAGCAAACAGTGTGATCCCACAATAGCACCACCACAACAGAAATAGACCACACCAGCAGCGTTATAGCAGGAGGACTGGACTGGAAGGTTTCAGCTGCTGCCTAAAAAAATTACCTCTCTCTCTCTCTCTCTCTCTCTCTCTCTCTCTCTCTCTCTCTCTCTCTCTCTCTCTTTATCTTCTTTCTTTGCAATTGTAACGCCGCCAAATAGAAGCTACTTTCGTATTCTATATATTATGGCCTATATTATACTGTAAGTATTAATATGTAAGAGTCTTATTATACACAACTAGGTTCCATAGCTAGAAAGTGTATATTTTAAATATATTATGTGTTCCCCTCTGGTTCTATAGTATATAGCTCTGAATCCGTGCGGTGGCTCATATATACATTCCCTAACTTCAGTATTATAGAAGTGAAGCCAACAAAATTCAACAGAATCCAAGTGAAAGAAACATTCATATAGATAGATATTCAGTTATATACTTCTAACTATGTATTTGTATAATATATATGTATATAGATAATACAAAATAACAATAAATTAATTAATTAATCCAAAGTGATATTTTTTAGTAATAAATATTATTTTTTTCTTTCATAAATATTGTAAATTAAATTGTTGTAATAAATTAAAATATTCTATATAGAATTAAAATAAAAATAATTGTTACACAAAAGCAGCCAACAAGCAAATTTAAATGATTTGTGTTTGAGAGAGAGAGAGAGAGAGAGAGAGAGAGAGAGAGAGAGAGAGAGAGAGAGAGAGAGACTTGCGCAGGGCACCATTTGAGCATTTCGCATAGTAAAAGGTCAAAGTTCATGTTCCAAACTACACACCCCTTCAGTGCTACTGCTACTACTTTAATTCCTTCTACAATCAAAATATAAATTCAGTTTATTAATACTTATAATAATACTTAATAGTATAAATAAAAAAAGTATATTTTATTAATAATCTATTATTTGTTTGTTTATAATAATCGATAAATTTGTTCAAGTTTATTTATTTTATAAATTAATGTTTATTTTAATATAAAATGTATATTATATATATTGTTATAATATTATATAAATATAAAAGAGAGTAAAGGAGATCGATAAACGGCATTGGGTGGTGTGGGTCATGTGGCTGAACCAACGAACGAGAGAGAAAGAGAAAAGAGCGCACCACCACCACAGCTAATGTCAATCTGAATGTATGCTCACTCGTTTTCGTAACGATAAATTACATTGTTAAAAAGACGAACAAATAATAACATATTATACTCCTAATATAGTGCTCAGTTATATTAAAATTAGAAAAAATGGAAAAACAAAATTATATAATTTTTTTTTTCTTCTTATAATACTATAATATCAAACCGGCGCGAGATTTTAACTATTTGAAAAAACAAAAACTGGAGTAAAAACGGTGGCTGGTAAACAAATCGGGCGACTTATATTTGCCTTCCGTCGTTTCCACCACCGTAATAATTATACAATTTTAATATAATATATATTTAAAATTATAATCGTTTTTTAATTTTTTTTTTTACTTACATTATTTCGAGGGCCGGCACCGTCTTTCCTCTGCTAACTAGAGTATAGTAGCAGAGCACAAAGCTTATACCAGCTCCGAACACCACACTTGCACTCTCGCAACTGGCTTCTACTTGGCGCCTATAACCCCACTCTTGCCTCTGCTGCCATCTAGCGGTTACTACCGTGAATGCTCTATCTGGTACCAGTCAAAGGCAAAGCCGCAGCCGAGCAGCGACCGAAAGAGAACGAGAGAAAAAGAGGAAAGCAGATGAAGGAGAGAGAGAGAGAGAGAGAGAGAGGAGAGAGAGATGAGAGAGAGAGAGAGAGAGAGAGAGAGAGAGAGAGAGAGGAGAAGAGAGAGAGAGAGAGAGAGAGAGAGAGAGAGAGAGAGAGAGAGAGAGAGAGAGAGAGAGCACCCTCTTGAGTCCTCCAGTCTACTCAGTCAATCTGCCCAAGCGTCCAAACAGCTTTGCCCCTACATTTCCTACTTCACTGATTTTAAAATATCACTCGATATTTTGAAAATAAATTAATGTATAAATTACTTATATTATTTTATTATATAGGATTAATATTACAAGCTTATAGATGTTTACTTTCCTTAAGTTGCTATAATGTTAAAATATTAACCATTAATGTATAATAAACTATGGTTGTTACATTTTATAGATATTGTAATATTACCATGATATATAGATAATAGAAACGCTTAATTCCATGTGAATTTCAATAATATTTTAGAAATAAGAAGATTCAAACGAATGTCAGCGATAATTGTAAATAAGAATTATAAATATAAAGTACATTCGCGCAATGAACTCGTGCATAAAATTGGCTACATGTGATAAATTTTGCCAAAGTTGTACAATTTTACTTCAGATAACACTAACAAGATTTTAATCTTTACAAGAATACATTGTTTGCATTTTTTTACTGTTACATTTAATTATTATTATTATTCAGATACATAGTTGTTGCACTGCATGTATATTATTCATGTTGATTTTAAATCAGAGGCATTATGTTAATTAATAAGTAACCCATAAATTGCGTGATTTATTAAGTATTATGTTGTATATTAGACTTGAATATCGGCTGATATAAAAATATGTGAATTATCAAGTGATTGAGAAACGATTTTGGGGGAGATAGTGCTAAACATGAAAAGCATATTGTATTAAATTTATGTCATTAGGTTTTAAACACTTTTATCAGTAAAACAAAATAATAATAATGATTTTTAAGTAAATATATTCTTTGCCAATTTTTGATTACAAAAAATAAAAAAAATACAAACAGAAGAGAGTCACACTAAAATTAAATAAATAATAAAATGATAATTAATTTTTATTGTCTAACAAACTTATGTAACACACTAGAGAGTTTAATAATAAAAAGCTTTTAAAACAAAAGACAAGTATATTTTAACCGCAACATAAAAAACGTTAAATTTTTTTTCTTTATTATAAAACCGAGCTCCTCTTTCTGCTACTATATATAATATAAGGTACGATTTATATTTGCAGGTGTACTCTAGCTCTCTTGTATAGTTTTCAAGTGCATCTCTTGAAGTGCTTCCATTATCTTGTTCTCCCAGTTCTTAGGAAAAACATATTCATCTTTGTCAAGTGCAATGAAGAAAATACCTTACTCTTATTTACTATTTCATATTTACAAATAAGTTAAACAAAACTCAAGTTATTTACTGTATTTATATGTACGCAATGTTCATATATATATTTATATTACTTACAACTGTGTATTTAATGTTTCGCTTTCCAGTAAAATGTTTCATTGATATATTTATACTATAAAATTAGCAATACTGCATCTATATCTAAAGATTTTTTAACAATATAATATTTTATAGAAACAGCGTTGCTTATTTAATGATTTTATTTTTTTTTAATATGAATCTCAAATAGCATATAAAATTACGACAAGTATATTATGACAAGTACAGTGTAAATAAATCAATCGTATAAGTGAAATCTTCATGTTCTACCTTATTAACTTTTAACTTTCTTGCTGCAGTTTTAATTTGAAAATTAAGGTAGTTTAAATTACATTAGGTTATGTTTGTGAAATAATGTATACGTTAGCTAAAAATAATTATGCTTTTACAAGACTGCATACCCGGTAATTATGTTTCGTTGCTGAAATATGCTTGAAAGAAAATGTATAATATGTAAAAGGAAGCAAAAACACCAACAAATTTGATTTAGCATTTTTGTGGTGCCTTGTAAATTAAGAGAGTTTTCCTAAATATTATAAACAAGACTTATATGATAATTGCGATAAAATTAACTCCTTTTACATCGGTTTGCTGTATGCGCTTTGGAGGATGTTTTAAAGGTAGAGAAGCTTGTTCCCCTCAAAATCAGGAGGGATACATAAGGGAAGGATATGAATCATGATAAAAACTAAAAAAAACAGAATTTTAATTATTCTTTATATAGCAGTGATTTTTTCCATAAAACATACCGTTTTTCACACATTTTTAGCGCAGAGAATGTATTGTATAGTAAGTAAAGAGAAAACGCATACCGTTTACATGCTAGACTGTACATTTAGGCCTACCATTTTTTGTAGCGGCATGATGTCAGCGCGCTTTGCTGTATAGCAGCCTATATATATACTGTATATATAGGCTGGTTTTAACCATCTTTAGCAAAAACATATATGACTTGTACGTAATGTACGTACAGTACAACCTGATGCTAAAAATATGAAAGTAAAAAAATATTTAAAAAAGGTACTTGTAATTAAATTTTTAAATTAAATTTGTAATTAAATTTAAATTAAAGATTTAAACTAATAAAAAGTCATGGAATATAATCAATATGTAAACAAATTTTCTGAGAACTTTAACTTAATTTTATACCAACCATGCCAATTTGTAGGTAGTATATAACATTTTACATTATTTTTTAATTCAGAATTTGTTTTTTTGTAATAATTTGACCTCCCTTATAAAACTTCTCATTATATTACGATTTCTGATATGCCAATAAGTATGAACGCATTTAGCTCCAGAAAATGGACCATATTGCTCCTTTAAATTACGTCATGCATAATGTATATTGTACAGCAGTACTGTTATGTAACTAATTCAGTATTATTAGAAATAAAAACAATATTGTATTGTGTAAAAAATACAATTATGATAATATGTTAATATTATATCTTGTAATTCATTATAATATACATTATTAAATTTGTGTAATATTTTATAATATATTTTTTCTAGGTATATCTATCTACTGTATATTATATATATAATATATAAAACGCGGTACTTCTTATCTTGGTTGCATGCATGCACATGCTTTATATCTGTTTACACTTGCATGCAAACTGACGAAGAATGCAATTGCTGCTATTATTTGCTGATTGGAGGTTAGTGAAGGTAAAAAGGAAGAGAAGGGGGGAGGGGAAGTAGAGTATTCACGTAAACACACTTTGCGTGAGCGGCGACTATCGGCAAGTCCACTCTTATCACGAGGATAAATATACATTGCTGCTGATAGTTTGTACACTTTAACGCACATATACATTGTGACATATTTTGTAACAATAATTGTATTATTGCAGAGTGTACAGCGTAAATAAAGTTAATATATTTTTATTATTATCTTAAAAGTGTTATTAATAAATTTCTATAATATATATTATTGTATACAACTTTACGGTGGTCTGAAGTAGTTCATTGCCTTCTGTTGCATGCATATCCTTGAAAATTATAATATACAGTATTCAAAGTTGCATATATTTATTGGGAAAGGAATTTGTATTCTATAATTAAAATTAGTAGAAAAAAAAAAAAAGTTTTGTCATTTATACTTGATATTTTTTTCAAATACTCTGTATTCAAAACCACTTCGTTACGATAATAAGTTACTATAATAACAATAATAATAATAATTAATAATACAAAATACAAACTGCTAATTCATTTTCAAAATTGAAATAAATGACGTGATATATGTTCGGAGAAAAGCTGCAATTTGAATAAGTGGTTTAATTATGCAGTTATAAAAACGGAAATAAAATAATGTTATTTTAAGTAAGTAGTGCAAAATAATGTTCCTAAGTATAATTTGTTTTTGTTCCATAAGATGTTTAAAATTTAATTAATGCTGAGCTCTCATGCAGTACAGTAAAATACTTGTGTAATGAATTAAAAATCGAATAAAACAACACTTAATTAAGCAAGTAATTACAGGAGTGGTTTAGTTATTTAAATTACGTTAAGTCATGAAATTTCAAGTTACAAGACAACGCCCTAAGTCAGTCAACCAGCATGGCTGCCAAATAGTAGAATTTTTGACTTCACAGATGCGGCTGTTAATTATTTATATTTTATTTTGTAACATGATAGAATATTAATTATCAAAATATGTGTTACAATTACATGTTTTTGAATTTTCAGATACAAATCAAAAATAGTAAATAAAATAAAGACAGAGAAAAAGAGGTTAAGTTATATACATAATACAAGCTTGGTCCGATGTTGCATGCATGCAATGTAAATATAGACTATTGACATATCAACTGCAGACTGTACTGTACTGTACATTATGTGCATTTGCTCATGCGCAACATTTCAACACATTATATTATTTACTGTGAAATGTTTAGAATCTAGTAAAGCTAATATTTAGATATAATTAAATAGTAATTATTATGATTTTCCATTCGATATATAACACAATTTTAAATCTTACTAAATAATTATATTTATAGTTTATTAACTATATATATATATACAGTACAATCACATGGTATATATATGTTACCACCAAAAACCGAATTTGGGCAAAAGCCGAAAAAAATTAGCAAAACTAGTTTTGAGCATCAAGTTAAGCTCAAAACCCGAAGTAATCGATTATTTCGGGTTTTGAGCTTAACTTGATGCTCAAAACTAGTTTTGTTCAAATCGAAGTGAGCAAAACCCGACGGAGACTTTTACATCGGGTTTTGCGCGTTTCCGTTTGAGCAAAACTAGTTTTGTTCAAATTTTGCTCAAAAGCCGAAATAAAATCTTACTTCGAGTTTTGATCATAACTTGATACGCAAAACTAGTTTTTTTCAAATGGAAATGAACAAAAGCCGATGTAAAAGTCTTCATCGGGTTTTGCTCATTTCGACTCGAGCAAAACTAGTTTTGAGCATCAAGTTAAGCTCAAAACCCGAAGTAATCGATTATTTCGGATTTTGAGCTTAACTTGATGCTCAAAACTAGTTTTGCTCATTTTTTTCGGCTTTTGCCCGAATTCGGTTTTTGGTGGTAACATATACACAAAATAGGTATACACTTCCCCGTTAAATCAACATTAAGTTTCCACTGCTAGAAAAAGAAGGTGCAATAATAATTGTGTAATGGTTAATACTCCATGATGAACTTTTTTAGATCATTATATTTTTATAGTGCCTTTTTCATTTTACCTTCAAATGACCTCACCACCTCTTTTTTATTATTATTACGAGCTTAAAGTAAATTAGTTTTTTTAAAACATGAATTTTAATGACATTTTTTTTTCTAGTTACGTAAAAAAATATACTCAACTTAATTCCTGTTTTCCTACTGCACTATTTTATTTCCTTTTACTGTAATATTGATGTAAATGTAATTTGTGTTGGAAATTAAATTTTAATTGAGTTTGAAACATTAATCTAACGTTTTTTTTTATAGCAAGTTGTAGGAACCATGTATATAAAATTAACCTACATTATTATTTTTTTTATTATTATTTTTATAATTATAGATTACGAAATTTGATGTAAAGTTTTTTTTTTTACCGACTCCATTAGTTAACAGAAGACGAAGCAAAATATGAAGCAAGTACTCGGCAGCAGTAAACTCGATCCTCTCTCTCTCTCTCTCTCTCTCTCTCTCTCTCTCTCTCTCTCTCTCTCTCTCTCTCTCTCTCTGTTAAGCAAAGCGGCTTATGCAAGAAGCATGGTGCACCTCAATATCAATACGGTTATACTGTACTTGGCAAGCCGGAAGTAAAGAAGACTTCTTCTTACACTGATGCATTTAATAGAATTTCGTATATTCTAAAACTCATAAGAAATATATTTCAATTTTTTGGAAGAAGAAATTTGTATTTCTATCGCACTTATATACACCGAAAGATATACAAAAAGAAAGGAAGTATCCTAGGGGAGATCCGTAGGAGGGGTGAGAAAGATCAATGACCTATATATTTTTATATAGTCAATTTAACACTGGATAACACGAAGCTTTAAAATAGTAAGAAATTGTATTTTTTTTTTATGCATGTCAATGTATGCGTTTACATATATTGCTACTGAAAATAATGTTGGTGAATTAGTTTTATATATACTAATTTATAGTCCTAAATCAATGTCTAATTTTTTTGAAAGGTAATTTTAGTGTAGTAAATTGAAACTGATAAAAAAACAAATTCTATTTCTGATTTTATACTGCATGGAATCTTCCACAAGATGGTGTATGTTAAGTTAGAGATTGCAATTAACAACGTTATCTAGGTCATATTATATTATAGGTGAATAATTAGTAACAGCATTGCTTATATAAACCATCAGTCTACTGCTAGTAAGTACATCATGCATCGTTATACTTGGTAAATATAATTATTTACTGATTACTTTTTAGATTTACACTATCTGCATCAGCCATCAATGTTATAGTAATTATAAATTTAATTTAAATTTAATGCAATGTAAACAGTATTCTAGGAAACCGCAAAGATTAAAACAAACAGGATGTTACTATAAAACCATTCACTTGTTAATAACTGCATAAAATTGAAACAATTTGAATTGCATAAACAACAAGTGACATTTGTAAGAATTTATTTAATTTTTAGCTATCGTTTAACTCAATTAGCTCAACTGTTTACTGACACTAAATTTGTCTGGTTTTATATTACAACTGATGAATTTAACAGCATGTGCAAATCAGATGACCACATAGTACATAGTAAAACTGCAGTGATTTTATAGCATGGTTTTCCCCCATAAACGAGAAAGCCCTGATATATAACATTTTTAAGGTTTCACAATTAATACGTTTCATTGCTACATCACAATACTTGTATGTGATCATAGCAATGTCATATTGATCTGTTATACATTTTGTTTAAGAGCAAAATTTTAGTCACATTTTTATGTATATTTATTTTTCTATTTTAATTACGCGTATTTTTATAGCTCTAAATTTTAACTAGAAAGATGGCTAATTACACTAGCTACATCACAGTGCATATAACCAGCAAGTAACGGGAGAGAAAGAAAGCGAGAAAGCACTTTTTTTGCGCAGGGTTGCAGGTCGATCAAAGCATCAACGTCACTCACTCACTGAGCAGCAACTCGTGTCATTGCCCCCCCCCCTCTCCCCTCGTCCTATAGTCTCCTGCTGACGCCCCCCTCCTTCCCTGCTGGTGCTTGATGTTTCCTTGCCACCCCTAACACTAAAGAGGGAGAAAAAAATAAAAGAAACGAGACAAAGATGCACAGTACTAAATTTGTTGCTTTCTTCCTAACTAGCACATTTTCATTTGAATCCCAAATTGTTTTTTACTACAGTAAAAAATAAATTAATACTACTCCTCATGCAATCTCTAGCTATTTTTAAAGTTGACATGACATTTAATGCATAAAAGAAATAACGTTATGATGTTATATACTGTATAGGTATATAGCTCTTTAAAAAACATGTAATTTTCTTCTTCATATTTTTTAAAAAAAAATTAAATTCTTTATATTACAGCACTAACATTTATTTAAAATAATATATGTTTATAATATAGAAGAGTATATTATAAAATTTAAGTCAAGTATCTCTCGTAGTTGACTTTATGGAAAGTTTTACGAGACTGTAAGAAGTTAGTTTGGGCTGCATGCTGCTATCTCTAGCTTAATAAACTAGTATGTGGACAGTCCTTCAAAAGAACCATGTTCAAAACACTGAAGGCTAATAAACACCCATAGTTCAACAAATGAAAGATTACCCCGAGAAGTAGCCGGGGGTGGAAGGATTTTGGCTGAACTAGGAGCATGAAAACTCTAAGAATTAATTTGTAGAGATTAAATTTTTTTATATTAGTCTCTCTGC
Organism: Siphlonurus alternatus; assembly: GCA_949825025.1. Classification (NCBI taxonomy): domain Eukaryota; kingdom Metazoa; phylum Arthropoda; class Insecta; order Ephemeroptera; family Siphlonuridae; genus Siphlonurus; species Siphlonurus alternatus. The sequence goes on along the minus strand of OX463788.1, from coordinate 60,710,160 downwards.
AAAGTTTCAGGTACAAAACAAATCTAGAAACCTAGCACTTCCGGCTACATTCGGTGGTAATCTTTCATTTGTTAAACTTTATCATCTATAGTGGTTGCATAATGTAATTAATGTTCATACACAAGATGAAAACAGAATTCTTATTTTCTGTTTCAATTAAAATTGAGAACTTTTAGAACTTTACGAATAGCTATGAAAATTATCAGAATTTAATATTGTACAATAATACCATAACTTTTTTTTTTTTAATTTTTCATTAGTTTTATCAAAACAATTTTAATCTAAACGGTATTTTTAATGTATCAATTACTTATTTTTCTGTTAAACTTATAAATGTTCATTTCAGTTTCCAAAGATGTTAAAAAATGAAAAGGTCTTGCATAATTATAGTGTAACAAAAACTGTTGTAATTTTGCTTGATTTAGTTACATAACTATGGACAATTATTGTAAATATTTTGTTCGTTTTGTTTTATTTTTGTGTTTTATTAATTATTTTTTTTAAGGTGATCCATACCATCTTGCATAGTTGTCACCTATATAGGAAAATTTCCCCTTAACAAGGCTGAAAATAAAAAAAAAATCCAAAGTGACGAGTGTTGTATATACGAGTGTATTCATACAACCAGCTGTTGGAATAAAATAGAAAAATAAGAAAAACGAAAAAAAAAAATGTATATATTATAATAACATTTTGTGTTTAAGTACAAATCATTCATATAGATATAACAATTAAAATTTAGAAGATATTATAATACAATAAACTTAAAGGACTTACATAATTATTCTTCAGCCTGCTAATTGTGATCACGGCTACTTTCTACACTGGCGTGTTCGACAAGTTGCCTATAATTTAGGGGCTCGCACGCACGTAGTCACGCAGGCAGGGGCCAGGGTAGACACGCCCACTGACCTCACCTAGCTACTGATGTTATATTAAAGTCGGAAGTACCGATTTAAAAAAAAAAAAAGTGTCTTCTCTTTCACCGCACTATCCAATCATATAAGTCAACTATAATTAATTAAATTGATTTGTTGACAGTGAAATCAATCTAATGGTACGAGTTTTACACTGAAGAAAATTTGTTGAATAACTATAATGGTCATAATAGGAAACCTTTTGGTATTTTTCATTTTCAGCCTTACTAATCGTAAAATTATAGTAAATAACAACTATTTGTTTCAATATGTTAGATTATAATTTAAAGTATAGTATAGTATCCTAGTAAAACACAATAAGTTTTTTACTCCAATAAAAAAGTAAAATAACATATTATTATAAAACTAACGAAATTTTAATTTGGTGCCTCAATTTATGTGCCAAAGAACTATAAGCAAGAATGAAAAAACATTTATCATTTAATGAGATCACCATTTAGTGTATGAAAATATTTTAATATTTATGTATTATGAATGTATTATTAATATTACACACACCATTTTGTTGATGTGTGATAATGTGATTTGACGTGCTTGTATTATTATTTGGGGGCATACATGACCAAAATGTGTCAATTGCCCAAAAATATCAACCAATCAATCAATAATTATGTAATATTATAAATCTTTGAGTAAAGAACCATGCGGTAAGCATCTCATTTTTCTAATTCTTCAGCATGAAAATTTTAGATTTTTTTTCTTACAATTAGTTATAATAGGATCTATATTAATTTGAAAACATTGTCTACCACCCTATATATTTACGGGTTTTCTGATATTTTAATGAAGAGCTAAAACCTTGCTTCAATTAATGCTAAAGCATGCAAGCATATATTTATTCGGGTTTTTACATAGTTTTGGTTAGGACGCAGACGAAGATCCAGAACAAAAATTTTTGGATGGGAAGGGGGGGGGGGGGCGGGCAAGCCCCGTAAGGGTAATTTTAATGATTTTTTTAGTGAGGAAATGCTTATTTTGCGCCCCCCCCCCCCCCCCGTCCCCCACTAAATCTGCTCCTGATTGTATTTAATTTATTGATGTTTTGACTTTAACTTCGGGTCTGAGGACCAAGACCAAGCAGTCATTACTCTTAAATCCGCTCCTGATAAACGGCGTAAAATCAGCTGACAATATAATATCCTCTATTATGTAGACAATTTCAGCGATTTAACTATCAAGTTAGCAGGCATGGTCGTCATCTCGCGTGAGCAGCGGACACATTTCCTGGAGCACTCGCCGCACTTTAGGGAGTCTCCATTGCATTGCGTTGCACTGCGGCAGGAGATCGCGCAAGGGAATCGTACTGAGGACGTCTTTATTCATCCTTGAAAATGCCGCAAAGGGAATACAAAACTGCTGCTATATAAAAAAAATATACAGACTTTTTTTCTTTCACAATTCTAAATGTCTCTTTTAATATTTGTCGTTAATAATAACAAATAATTTTAACAAAATGGAACAGTAAAATGTATAAGGAAGCATATAAATATGTGATATAACATTTTCTTTTACTATTTTTTGTAATTTTCTATAAAGTACAAGTGTGTGTAGGTTGCATATAATAGTACAGTTTCTTAAAAAAAAAAGCACAACATTAAATTGAAATATCACCACACTACTCGAAGTAATAATAATAAAAAAGTAGAGTACATCTTGTTAGTTACATCACTACAAAAAAACCTTTTAACTATTTTATTATTATTATTATTATTTTCAAATGATAAAAAACTGCAATAAAAATCTGAGTAACACAATTTACTCCTCATGCTCTTACTACTTATACAATGAGAAAATTCACGTTGATTATTCGTTTCATCATGTTTACTTACTGTGTTATTCAAATTTGCAAATTATAAGAATAAATAGAAACTTTAACTTTTTGTTAGCCTCTTCTCCAGCCTTTCTTTGTAAATGAGGAATATTATATCCAGGCAAAAGATCACATGAAAACAAATATGTCATTAATATTATTACAAGAACGATGTCTGTAGTCATCATAGGATATAATATTAATATGTAGGATATTTATGCGCCCAATCTGTAAAACCATTGAGAAATTAAGCCGCTCATTTTTTATTTCTAGCTCCGTAAGTTCCGTGTTAACTGTGAACAGCTGTGGTAGCAAAGTTTCAGGTTTCCAAACCTTACGTTCGAGTAGAAGATTTGATATCAGTCAAACTTCAAACCAACTAACATTTTCCTGTGATAAATGAAGTGCAATCATGAAATGTAAATGATCCAGAATTTTTATTGAACATTGAAGTATGGTTACAATTTTGTATTTGATCTGTATATAAGTAATAAGTACATACATAATTTGATAAATTTAATAAATGTTATATTTTTATTGACAAATCATTTTAGTCCAAAAAAATTAATACCATTTTATGCTTTAAAAGAACACATTAAAATAAAAAATTATCGAATTTAACTTGATTTCTAGCAACTATATAAAGTCACACTAAAAATATTACAAAATTTAGTTAAAATTTACTTTTTTTTTTTTTGTTATCTTGTATTAAAATAATTTTAACTAAAAACATTTTTACTGTTAATATCTTTTTGTAAATAACGGAAAAATACAGGTTTAGTAGTAACACTAAAACATATAAATTTAGCATGTATACACTTTTCTACTGTATAAAGTGTATGCTAAAACTGCGTGTTAAAGTGCAAGAACGAAGAGAATATGAGATGAAGTGCTGACATTGCCACAGGTACTTGTTTGCATGATGCATGTATCTCTTCTCTTTGGCTCTCCAATACTATAAGCAAAAGCTTGCAGCTTTTTTCTCTCTTTGAAACGAGCATCTTCTCATCTTTTACTTCTTCTGCTGGAAGTTGCACTTCCTTCTTCATTCAAATATAATGAATATGAAACTGGGGCATCATGTAAATTTTTACTTTACTTTTAATAATACTGAGCAATGTATCTTCGTTGCAGTTTCTAAGTAAATTATTACATTTGATTAATGATAAAAAAAATTTATTTATATCCTCCCTTACTTTACTATATAAGGCTAGAATCTGCTATTACATATTATGAAACTCAATGTAAATAATAAAATCTTCTACAAATACCATAAAATGTGTGTATTATTATTGTTATATTGTTAGGTTTTTTTATGAAGACGAATAATATAAAATGACGTATTCTTTATGTAACTGAGTATATCAACAATATAAAAATGTAACTTTGCGTAGATGAGATGAAGGTTACCACGATTCTGCACTGTTAAGATGAAGCTCATCTTTCTTTGCACGGTAATCAAGGATCAAGTATATACTTCACTTGAAGCTGCTTGTTAAGGGTTCAGTAGTCACTAGTATTAAATCGAGTTTAACACCCCCTTCTCCTAGAACCCTTTAACTCTTTCTCAAATTGTATTGTCAGCAAAAGTATAAATGCTGCAGCCTAGGGCAAGCAACGACAAGCAATTTCAGCAGCAGGACTCGACGGCAATCACTATCCACAATCTGCTAAGAGGAAGAAAGAAAAAAAATTAATATCCCTATCCCATTTTGTGATAGATACTAGAGATCTTTTGTGATAAACCTGCTAGATTGTCTGAGTAAGTAGACAGATTGGAGGGGGAGAGAGAGCTGAGAGAGAAAACTGTTTAAAGCCAGGAAAAAAAAACACGTTTATTTGAACCCTTACAGGTTAAAAATCTTCATTAAATGAAATTTTTTGAAAAATTATATGCATATTAGTGCCAGTTTTTTTCCACTCTCTCTCTCTCTCTCATAACGTTTGAAAGTTGTCGCTGCTTTTACCATCATCAGTATCCCTCTCAATCTTATATAGTCAGTATATATATGACTGTACTACACTCTGCTGCATGGGGTTGCTATACCTCCCTTTTTGGGATCTGCTGCTGCCGGGCTCTGCCTGTTAAGTTTTATCTGAGTGGAGCATCTCCGGCGCTTGGCACACTCGTCTTTCTCTCTCTCTTTTTCTCCTACTTATTCTTATCCTACATCCTGTACCTTCTTCTCTTTCTCTTCTTCTTCTGCTTTACGATCGATAACTAAAAGAACCCTCGCGACTTTTCTGCTTCACGCGCTAAACCCTAAATCTTGCCAGCTTACTATGACGTCACCATGCAGCTCCTATAGCTTCACTTATAACAAGGTGAGCTTGTGTACGTACATGTATCGACTTGACGCCGCTTACATCGTCATACAAAATCAAATCAAATGTCACGTACCGTTTGAAGCGAGAGATGGAACCAACGAGGATCAAATACAAAATTTGTTCCATGTAGCAAAGTAATGTCTTGTGAGTGTTTCCCCAAGCTTTGAACATCGCTTTGGTCCATTGAGAAAAAGTAGAGGTGTCCGTCCTGACTGAAGTTTTCCACGGTTCCCTCAGTCTCACCTCAGTGAATGCTGGGACGCGTAACGGGCCGTAGCCACCATCCGTTCCCTACCTTATCCCTATACCCATTACCCGCCGCGAGCTGTAAGCTCTTAGGGGTGTATCCTTGTAAAAAAAAAAAAGCATTATATCAATTTAATTTAAGTTAAAGTGCAAAGACATCATGTATTGTATACTGTATTGTATAAAATTTATATATCAATATGGGTTAAGTGTTTTAATGAATATTTACAATATTAAAGGAGACTTATGTAATTCTTTATTAAGAAACATTTCAAAATTTAAAAAATTTAATCGTTTTTAATTGAAAGTTATTTATAATTTTTGTAATTATCTTGAACAATTAATAAAAATAAAAGCTTTCTATTAAATTAATTTTTTCTCAAAATATACAATGAGTTGTATTATTTTTATCTTTCTAATTATTTGTCAATTTTAATTCATTTTACTATGATGAATGTAATTAATGTCAAAGCAATTCAAACTTAATGGCCCTCACTATTTATGCAACCGTTATAATAATTTATAACAATAATAAGTTATAGAGAGAATAGGGACCATAAGATTTTTATCTTCTTTCTCGACTTCCATCAATCTCATTAGAAAATTAAAAGTTTTGCTATTTTAATAACGTGTTGATACGTGTACGAAACCTCCTAGTTTATAAATTTGCAACTTCATCAAATGCATTATGAAGTGTACGTCCAATAAAAAAATGTATAAATTAATACAATTTGTTGATAATATGTATTGGTTTCAGCAAATACCGTACAATATGCAGAAAAAAAGCACCTATAATACTTATTTATGTAATTTATGTATAACATATTTTAGCTTAAAATAGAGTTTGAGCTCATGTAATGAATTAAAATTATAATATTTATTGTCTTTGATTTTTAACCCTGATTTACTATCATGTATTATCACAAAAATTATAATAATTATACTAATTTTAACCGGGCACTTACTGTGAAGAAATTATGTGTGTTGTCTAGAAATACACTATTGTTTTTTATACTTCCATAAATTTATATTAAATATAATATAGCATTCATTACTCAAGCATTAGTCATAACTCATAATAAATACATGTGGCCATATTTTTGTTCTTCATTAAAGCTCCTGTATTGAAGGTGTCTCCACAGTAAGCATGCAGCTATAACAAATGTGGCTACATGATTTATGCCGCACTTGTTACGCATGACAAGTAAAGTAAGCTGCTGCTGTTTCTTTGCTGGTTATAAATAATATCACGACAAAACGTACGTTATGCAACGCGCGAGAGTAAGGGTTGTATGTATAATTATATATAGTACTTTTACTGCTAATAAAAGTTATGGTCGCTCTTGTCATCCAGTGAGGCAACTCAAATTCTCGTTAAAAATAATTCTCTCTCTAAATACTTGAAAGGTAAAAATAAACTTAATTTGATTACGAAAAATTAACAAATATTTCACGATTGAAGTTTGTGTAAAAGTAAAGAATTTAAGCAATAATATAATATTTCCCATTGAATACTTTAATTTTAAACTGTTCTAAAAAATATACACTACATTTTACATTTTATTATTTATACTATAACAACAATCTTCATTTTTCAGGTTTGTTTTTTAGTTATTGTACTGTATATTTATTTTTAATCTTTAATTTGTGACTTTGTTGATACATATTGATATAGAACGTTACGAATTATTACATTATAAATCCTTCAACCCTGAAAAACAAAAAGACAAACATCGACTCTCTTGGTTTTGTCTATGTACTAAATTATACTATAGGCCTGTTCGTAAACCCTGCTCGGTGCACACTTTCTACACCCAATCGACCTTATATCCCGTGTACATAAGGTCGATTGTGTGCAGAAAGTGTACACCGAGCAAGGTTTACGAACAGGCCTATTGTCTTGACTAGTGTAGCGTATGAGTTGATGGCGGTGTCTGTGCAATTTACTGTACAGTTTAAAGGTAAGACATTCTTGGTGCTGCCGCCTCTTTGCTTCCGCTCGAGCTGCATCGCATCAGGATACTTGATGCAGCAAGAGAGAAGTGTAGGAGCGAACCAGGCCAGGATGTCAGACCTGAGCTGGACAGCGAGTGAGATGCAAGCGCGCCATCCCTCATCCCCTTTGGACCTTTAGGTCATAGTTGGCCGCGACAATAGCATATTTTCAACGATTTATTTAAAAAAATTATGTTTTAGAAGTACTATTTGTTGTATTTTTTTATTTGTTGCATCACAAAGTGTTATTAGGATGTTAGTAAATATTAGAGTCAGCAGCAGCCTTCACTCCAAGTTTTCTATAGTAATTAGCATAATACACACGTGGATCATGGAGCGTGTGCGTGCACGCTGTATTGACAACTCACTATCTTATCACACACAAGGCTAAGTTTAATATGTAATAGAGAAGGGATTTATGAATGTAAGAAATTATATTGCTTTGAGTAAATACTGCAGCAGCAAATTTCCCTGTAGCTTTTGTATTTTAACGCTCCTCTTATATAGACTCTAATTTTAGTATAACTATAACTATAAAAAAAATATAGTGTTATAATGTTGAAACACGAGTATGTTTAAAACTTATATGATAAACACGCACATAAAAAATATATAAATAAATATACATGTATTGTATATACCTACATTAATACACGCAAACTTAATGCATGGATCTTTTTTCCTAGAATATGTAATTAACATTTTTTTTAAATATATACATAGTTATGTAATACTGAATGTTTAATCAAATATTCAGAATTAATACATTGAAATGCAATAAACTTTTTTTTTAGTAATTACTAGTTTAATCCTTGTTTAAAATATATGTTAAATATAATTTTATAATTTCATTTTAATTAATTTTTTTATTTAAATATAATATTCTCATTATAAATTGTAATAATTAAAAAATATTTATATTAAAAAGAAAATGCTTGAAATTTAAATATTTTTTTATGTATATAATGCTAAAAAAAAAGACTATATATTTTTTTTTTCTGGCCAGGCTCCGGAAGAAACTTGATTTGTAAACGCAGCGGGTGGGTGGTTGCTGTAGGTTTTGCATACTAATGTTCAAATGGCGCCAGTAGGGAACAAGCAAGCGCCAGCTAGTGCAGCGGGGCGCCAGGCCAGGCTAGGCTGCAGGCCACTGAGGGAAGTTGTGGCGGGGCAAACGGAGAGCACCACCATGCACCGCGGCGGTCCATGGGGGTGGGGGGTGCAAGGAAAAGAAGAAGATGGAGTTGTAAGCTTACCTCCAATCCCACAAGCCAATTATTCTGAAGGGTTACTATGAGAAGAGGGTGTTATAAGTGAACCGATGATAATATTTATACTACTATATCGTTTACTTTACTCTTTAAATATAGTTATATATATTATTTATGTATCAATTTTTTTTATAAAAGTATAATAGATACACGGTATAATAGTATATATAGTAGAAAGTATAATTTAATAAATATTGAGTCGGAACGTTACAAAACCAAACATAAAAACATAATTTTATTAAGTTTTTAATTGAGTGTTTTTTTTCACAATAATTTATAGTCATGCACAAATTTATTAAGTCTTAACAGACTGTTGCAGTAAACTATACATGATAAAAAAATAATAATTATTGTTATAAATGCTGAGTTTTTATGCACCCTTTTACATATTTAAGAAATTTTAATATGTCATATTTTAATGATTTTTTTTTATTTTAATTATAACTTTATATAATTTTAATATTCTTAAATTTATCCTTAATTATTTAAATACTACCACAGTTGAAATTTATCAAAGCTATATGTACCTATGGGTAAAACAAAAGCAATTATTCTGATAAAGTGATGCTATAATTTTAGATATAGCATTCATATAATTACTATAATATAGTTATAGTACGTTTGTAGAGCAATAGAATGAGTGGAATGCTATATTGAAGCTTTACTTTTGGTTATTTGGTCATCATATGTTATGCAAGTAATTTAAGCTTAATTGAAATATATTAAAGGTTTATAATAATTAGAAATTAATTAAAAATACAATGCATATCGAACCATTACTATAGAATAGAGACATGCAAGATTAATATTAAACCCGTATTATATGTTAAGAAAATCTACCTTAAAAAAACACGTATATTAGTAAATGTTTAAATTACATTACTTAATCGATCAAAATAATGTACCTATCTTAAAGAATTTACATATTTAAATGTGCCATTTATAACTTTCAATACTTCTTTTCAGTTCTTTCTCATGTTCTTATAAATATTTTTTACTTAAAATATTAAAACATATCCCCTTTCACCTGAGTACTATTTAGTTTATAAAAGTATAAACAAATAATGTTATAGAGCTTACATATAGCCTTATATTCAAATTATTTGCAAGCAAAACAATAAAATTTATCTTTAATTTTTTTCTTCAACTGAACCCTGTTACAAAACAGGTTAGTGGTTACAAAAGAACGAATTTAAATTCCCGGTTTTCTTCGTGAACCCGACCTATCATATTGGCAAATGTTTGAATTTCGCAGTACAATGAAGTATTAGAATGTGAAAATTTTAGTGGCTTAAATAATCGAAAGAAGGGGTAAAAATATGGTACTGTGAATTTTTTCAGATTTTTCTGAGGCCGGGAACTATTTTTAAAAAAATTATTGAATATCTATTTTATGACGTCACGGGCGGCACTGCCTTATCCTTTTTCTTAAGGAGTGCCGCCTGTGACGTCATCAAAATAGACTTTCAATAATTTTTAAAAATAGTTCCCATGGTCTCAGAAAAATCTGAAAAAATTCACAGTGCCATATTTTTACCCCTTCTTGCGTTTAAGGGCATTGGGTGTAGCACCGGTAGTTGGCAACACTGACGTATCTTCAACATGTTAATTTTTTATCATTGATTTTTATCATTGAGTAATTTTTATGCTAGAGCCAAGCTGATTGCTGTAGTATCAAGATAATTAGTAGCTTAAGTGCACAATTTGGCTAAATAAAGCCTGATTTAAAGAAAAGTATTTTTTAGTAATTTTTTAAATTTACATGCATTTTTCTAAAATATAAAAAAATACTTTTCTTTAAATCAGGCTTTATTTAGCCAAATTGTGCACTTGGGTTACTAATTATCTTGATGCTACAGCAATCAGCTTAGCTCTAGCATAAAAATTACTCAGAGGAGCAATGATAAAAAATTAACATGGTGAAGATACGTCAGTGTTGCCAACTACCGGTGCTACACCCAATGCCCTTAAGCCACTAAAATTTTCACATTCTAATATCTCATTGTTGGTTGCAAAATTGTTGGTTAAAAAAAATTATTTATCGCCGTTGACTTTTTTTTTTTTTTTTTTTTATGGAAGCGACATTGTGATTTTAGGACGGCGAAATTTCGAAATTTCAGCGAAATGTCGTCCTCCTGGCGAATTCTGGAACATATTGCTTAGAATTTTGTAGGTCCAGGGCGGCCATGACCTATAACAATCTATCTCAACATGCGCCTGGTTGTGACTGAGGAAACCATATAAACTTTAGTCAGGATGGTTGACAATTGATATGGAGGATGCTATCAATCACCTCCCGGTTGTACGTACGAGTGGGCGTTCAACCGCCACGTGGGAAAATTTACTTAAAATTTTGCAATCTTAAAAAGTGTATTGTAATATTAAACCCAATATAGTGTGTGCAAAATTTAATTACAATTTTTTGAGGAAATGTTAACTTGGAACCTTATTTCTATTCAGTGTTATACAGAATTAACTATAATTATATTTTAATGATATCTAAATGTTAGCATAGTAACGTCATTGAACGAGGTCTATATACACAAAATTTATCATGTATAACCAGCTTTTCATGTATATAACCAAACAGTCTCTCGACTCAATTTATATGATAAGGCAAACTTGATCACAAAATATATAACTCTTGCTGAACAAGCGTTGTGTTACTTGCTGATCCGTTTCAGATTTTCCCTATTCTGCATACTTTTTCTTAAAATATTAAGTTACTGAGGGAAGTTAAGTTATTGGATATTTTACTGAGCCCTCCAGAAATACCAAGAGTTTATGTACCTTTATAAATGTATGTAGGCGTAAGACTTCTCTCATGACAAGATCAATAAACAAAACATCTCTCTCCCTCCCTCTAACTCCCTTCTATTCACTTCTGTTCCTTCTCTGCTTTTAATCACTAAGATTATATTCATAATTAATTTATTCAATAACTATTGTGGTTCATACAACCATTTATTTAAAAAATAAAATTTGCATGTGTAATTGTGTATTATATATTATACGTTTATGATATATATATGTGTATATTACTATAAATTAGCATTTTATAGCATTCTATCTAACTAATGTGACTTTTATGGCTTGAGGTACTATAATAATAACAATATATATTATATTATATTATATATTGTGTTAAAATTACACCTACACAGAGAAAAAAAAATACATTTTTGATATATTTTTATTATCATTACGTTTCCATATTTTCCTTTTTTTATACCTTTCTGAATTATTTAATTCAGTGGTAAATCGTAATCTTGATTAATTTTTTGAAAGAACATGGCACCAAAATGACATGCTAACATTAAATTTGTATTTTCCATGCATATTTTGAGACTGAAAATAAATAAATTAAACCGTCTAAAAAGGTAAAAAAATTCTTCCGGTAAATTTATTGTATTTTATTGATGCCAACGAATTGCTGCTCTTTTTATGGAAACGTTATAATAATTACAAAAATACACAATTATAATCTTAACACTGCATGATGCAATTTTGTACGTAGAAATAAATCTTAAGCCACGTGTTCTTTCTCGTGACGTCATGATAAAGGAAATCCCTCTAATTGTGACTCATTACGGGGATGTTCGAAAAACACTCAAAACACGTACCTATTTATCCATTTACCTTGGATATAGAATGTCGTATTTATACAGGATGACTGATTTTAACAATAATTTGTTTACTGATTGATATAATGGAGTATCGACCTCAATTTTTTTTATTGCAGAAATGGATAGAGGGTGCAAAGTTATGCTACCCTGATTTTTTTTAGATTTTTTACAGCCCTGGAAGTATTTTTAAAGAATTATTGAAAGTCATTTTTGTGACTTCACGAGGCGTCTGTCTTGAAGAAAAGGATATGGGACTTGCCGCCGCATGACGTCACAAAAATACATTCAATATTTAAAAAAAAAAAAAATAGTTCCCGGTCTGTAACAAATCTGAAAAAAATCAGGGTAGCATAACTTTGCACCCTCTATCCATTTCTGCAATAAAAAATTGAGGTCGATTTAAACCCACGCCTTTTCTTCTTTCTTTGGTGCCTCTTTCTGTACTTTTTATCAAAATTTTAAAAATAGCCCCCGGCAGGGCAATAAAAAATCTCAAAAAAATCAGAGTAGCATAATCCGATACCCTCTATTCATTTCTGTAATACAAATGTTTCATATCGTTTATCCATTGTACATATGGCACATACAAATCATATCAATTATAATTAGCCGAATGATAAATTCAAAATATGTAAATTTATTATAATTTTTAATGGATGCCATTCACGAAGCAGTTAACCAGGTTTCTAACCACGATTAGCTTAACCACGTTTAACGAGGGTCTTTTTACACGTAAAACAGGTATAGTTAAACGAATGGTTAAGCTAAACGTGGTTAAGAAACCTGGCTAACTGCTTCGTGAATCGCACCCAATAAATGCTGCATAATCCCATTTATGTAAAACAATTAAAAAAAAGCCATCATAATAAATTTACAACTTTATAAATATGAATCGTAATTGTACATTTAAGTTTAGTTTTAATTAATGACATTCATAAATCTAACTAATTATGATAATTTAAAAAAAAAGTCATTAAAAATAACACAATAACAAAGGGTTGTATAATTAGTGTTGTTTTACCACAACAAATCATTTTTTTTATCACATTTTGGTCTAGTTTATACCGTGTGTGTAGGTATGTGTGCACGTGTGTGTGTAAAAAATACAGAGAGAGGGAGAGAGTATCAAACTAGTTAGGATGAAGTTTCTCATGATGTGTAATTTCCTCTGTTTAATGAGTCAAATAATGTCCTTGTGCCCAGCGCTGCTGCTGTTGCTGCAAGACTGATAGTTACATTAAGGGTGGGGGTGGCAGGGAGGGTGTGGGGGAAGATTGATTCGAGCCAACTAAACGTCAACGAGGGAGGAAGGGACGTGTCTTATATAAAAAGGTAGGTAGACCTTTGTCTATCTACATTTAAATGAACTGAAAATAGATACATCTAATTATACTTTCTTTTTTTTTTTTGATGAAAGTTTAGAAATTTTAGTAACTTTGATTCATTAAAAATATATTATTTTATTTTTACTATAAATTGGAACAGTTATAATTGTTAAAATTTTTATGTAATTAATTCAAAATATTGTAAATACTAATATTGTAAAAAAAAACTTTGTTTATAATGTATGTCCAACGATGAATTTTTCATTTTCTTTTTAACCAAGTAGCGATGTAGTACCTGATTTCACCCACACTAGAGCACAAAACGTAATTGCATTGTCGGCGCTAGTTACCGTCAATAATTTTATATTAAAGGTCAGTTATCATAATGTCCCATTTTTGTTCGCTTCACCAAACACATACGGAAGAAAATTTGACTTAATTACAGATTTTAAAAAAGTGCTACCAAAAGCATGCCTCAAAATTAAGTACGAGAACCAGCGATTTTTATTTATTATGTTCATCATTTCATATTCTTATTTTTTTATTTTATTTGAAAATTATATATTCACACATTTATTTCAATATTTACTTTGCATTGGATTACATATAATATATATATTCAAAGCACATTAATTTTAGAGGGAGAAAAAAAAATCAAAAATGAAAAACATATAAAATTTGATTTCAGTTTTTTATGGAAGGTAAACTTGAATTTTCATCGAAAAGAAAAGAGAAGCGAGTGTAATAAAAAAATTAAACAAATAAACTGTATTTTTTAAAATAAATTAAAATTAAACTCTGCATTAAAAACCTCAATTTATACTTAAAATCAATAAAGAAACAGTTGAAATACTCTGGTAAAATAATATTGATCTTTTTCCACGTATTTTGTTTGTTTATTATTGATTTTTTAAAGATTTTTTTTTATCATACTATTTATAAAACATAAATCATAAGCGTGATATACAAAGCTTTGCCACTGTTCCGTAGCATGTTGCATATCCACCTTTTTAATCAATAATTACACGTATATTATTATACACAGCTTGAAACAACTCAAACCATGCACCTGGTTTGTAGGGGCTGCAACATACTCCAAAAGACTTGCAGATTTCCAGTTTCAAGAAAGGTAAGGAGAGCACTCAGTTTAGCAATATATTCCTTAAAAAAAAAAAAAAGAAATAGACAACTTTCATGAAATTTTTATTGCAAATTTAGATAGAAAACCATAGATGTATTGTCAAGTTTTTCATTTTTTTTTACCCTCTATAACACCCTAAAAATCGAGGATTAAAAAATAATAATAATATTTATTTTTAGAATACATAAGTTGAGGTCCATATACAAATATGAAAAAAAAAAAAAAAAAAAAAAAAAAAAAAAAATCATGAAAGTTGTCAAACTTTGCGACAACTTTCACAAACAGCATGGGTCATGTATAAGTAATATTCAAAAGTATAATTTTAATTTACCTTCAGGTTGTTACGTTACAAAATAACTACACAACATTATACAGTACGAAAAAGAAACGAGCATAACGTTTCCAGAATAATGGACAATTTGCATGACATTTTTTTATTGCAGAAATGGATAGAGGGTGCAAAGTTATGCAACTCTGAATTTTTTCAGATTTTTTAGAGACCGGGAACTATTTTTAAAAAATTATTGAAAGTCAGTTTTATGACGTCAGGGGCGTTTAGCGCCTATCCTTTTCTTAAGGACAGACTCCTCGTGACGTCATAAAATCGACTTTCAATAATTTTTTAAAAATAGTTCCCGCTCTAAAAAAAAATCTGAAAAAATTCAGAGTAGCATAATTTGGTACCCTCTATCCATTTCTGTAATAAAAAAATGTCTAGCAAATTGTCCATTCTGCAGTAAAATGTTTTCTATGTATAAACATTTTACTAAAAGAGAGGAACTCTGTTTAACCTAACCTGTTGAAAAATTTAGATACACAATGAGAAAGAATATATTACTAATATTAATCATTTTAAGACGACTAAAGCTTTTAACTATATGCAGTAAATTGAATTATAATTATTGATGCTCTCCATTATATTTATTACTTTGTTATGAACTTAATAATCTAATATTTAATATTATATTACTAAGCAATAAGTTATGTTATAAGGTACTGTTGAATTCTATTTTAATCTTATATAATATGTCATATATTATACTTTTAGATTTTTAAAAAAATCACGATGCTTTTCAAGTAGGTCTTGATTGACGTTTTGCATTGCACGTTTGCAGTATTATAGCATCATTTTTTTGCAAAGATATTGGAGATATATTGCAACTTCTGTCATGAATTTCTGCTTTTGATAGTTTGAATAGACGACAAAGTAAGAGCTACTATAGAAGTCAAAAGCGTACTGTAAGAGTTAGTGACAAGCGAGTGAGTGAGCGACCTTTTACCACACCACTTTCAGTCACAATCAATAAGTACAATCATAGGTACGTAGGATGAATACATTTAAACATTATGTTTATAGTAAACACTTTTTAACAATCAATCAATCAAAGGTTTTATATATTTATTTTACTCACATACCCTATTAAGTTTATAAGCTGTGATATGTAACGAGTTGAAATAAATTTCATCTTTTTAACTTCTTTCTTCAATTGAATGAAATTTATCCTTTAGTCTATACCGTTTCAGATGAAAAAAGAGGAGAATACGTCATATTTAGAATGAAAAAAATTGGAAATTAAATATGCTTAGGACGAGTTGAGAATGAAAATTTCAACTAAGGGTAATTTTACTATTTTTATTTTTAGGCTTGAAATAATTGGGGTTGAAGAGATGTTGGTTGCATTTCAGTCAGCAGCTATAGATTGCGGTGACATGTTGTTGGTTAGCTGGCAATGGTAATTAGAGGAGGAGGAGGAGGTTGTGAACCTTCTAACAAGATCCTTGTGGCACTCGTCTGTCCCCCCCTCTCTCTCTCTTACCAACAAAACACCACCATGAACACTCACAGCATCTTCATTGTACTCGGGTCCTAAAGAGACAAGGAAATATTTTGGAAGCAACAGGAAAAAAAAATCTCCCTAGTTAAAAATTTGTATCCCGTCCCTACGTATAAACCTAAATTTTAGCCTATTTTTTTTCATTACATGGGATGTAATGGAAACGTATTTTTTTAATGTTCCATTCTCAATAAGACAAAACCTCGTAATTTTTCACCGAAAGGTGCATAGAATGAATTTCATCATAAAACAATTTAAAAGAATATAAGTATTTTAACTCGAGATCAGTTTAAAAATTTATTGCTGCATTATTTGAACTATTGCTAAAATCATTTAATTTTGTTCATTAAATTTTAACTTTTATCACTATCAATTGATAGCGTATGACTCGAAACAGGTATATAAAATTTTTAGTTTTAAATAATTAAAATATTCAACTTAAGATTAATATCAACTTTTCATAATTACTGAAAAGTTTGATAAGCAAGCATTTATTTTGTGAAATGTTTTAATGTAAGTTTATTAATAATGGTTAAAGTTTCAGTTTTGAATAATTTAAAATATTTTAGTAAACGTGTATGTAAGTATATAATCAACTTCATCAAATGAATGTATATTAATTAATATATTTTAAGAGAAAAATGTTTAAGTAGATTTCTATGAGGATTCTAAACTTTATATAAAATTTATTGATTTGTAAGAACAATTTAATATCAATACAATGAACGAATATAACCATTAATAATTAATTAAACAATTGAAAACAAGTTTAAATTATTAAAAATATTTAATTAAATTTAATAATATAAAATCCGTTTAAATGTTCTTTATGCAGGTCGAGCTTCTGGTCGCCGTGATGAGCATGTCAAATATTGTCTCTTGTATGAAAAGGTTCTCAAATATATTATAATTTTAAAACGCTGTAAATAAAATTGTTCCTTAATAAGTATTATTTTAATTTTTATATTATAGAGTAGATTGTTCTGATGTCATGCCCCTGTAAGTAGACTGCTCTGAAGTGAACCAGAATGCACAGACTATATATAAAACAAATCAAATTTATTTATTTTATTTTTTATTTTTACTTTGTTAAACAAAATAAATCAGGTTTTAAAAAAAAAGTAAAATACACCAGTATACGATAGAAATCAAAAGTAAAAAGAAAGTACTGCACCAAAGAACTATAAAAACTAAATATATTATATTATATACACACAGTATATTTATATATTGTCATTTCTCCCATCTAGCCAACAGTATTTGGACCCTCTCGCGCTTGAAACCCAACATTGTACCCCTTTCCTGAGTATCACGTAAACATAAACAGCAAACAACTCTACATAGATGAATATATATTAACTGATGCAGTTGTGTCTTGCGTGCATTTTTTTTTTTTTTTTATAAAATTTCGTTTTAAATGACGTGTCATACCTATTCATAATACCATGTGCCCTATGTGTGCATTTTGGTACCTTGTACTTGGAATGAGTTGTTTGCTGTTTATGTTTACGTGATACTCAGGAGAGGGGTACAATGTTGGGTCTCAAGCGCGAGAGGGTCCAAATACTGTTGGTTACATGGGAGAAATGACAGTATATAAATATACTGTGTGTATATAATATATTTAGTTTTTATAGTTCTTTGGTGCAGTACTTTCTTTTTACTTTTGATTTCTATCGTATACTGGTGTATTTTACATTTTTTTTTAAACCTGATTTATTTTGTTTAACAAAGTAAAAAAAAAAATGCATAATATGATTTGTTTTATATATAGTCTGTGCATTCTGGTTTATAATTTGAATTTAAAAGATACATTTCATAATATATCACCCTATCAATGTTAAATTCAAGTACTATTAAATAAATTGTTTAATTTATAGATATAATTAAAATGTCTCAATAGGATCTTTGTTCAGTGTCGTATTTTAATTACTTGACAGTGTGTACCTATTATTGTGTGACCATTAATGTACAATAGTTTACACAGCTGTAACCATCGTTGCAATTAAACTAATAGATCCATAGTTTATATCATCAGTAGTCTGTGTAATACCATAATATATAGAGATATAGCAAATGATCAAATGTCAACAATTGTATGCAAATTGATTATTTATGTGAGTAATCTAATGATTAGATAAGTAAACGTTGTCACACGGTTATAATTGAAGATAAATTATAGACGTAAATAGCTATTTATATACAAAATACCAATCACAATTTAAATTAATCAATGAAAATATTTACAGATATAATTTTGTATATTTCTATATTTAGATAGTGTAAAAATGTTTCATTTATTAAAATAAATCATTTGTTAAGGTTTTTGTTTTAAAATTGTTTTAAATTGATTTCCAAGTGTACTGAAACAATATTATTATTATTATTATTATTTGGGTTTTTAACTTCCAACCTAGTTGGGGTAGTTAAGCGCCAGCACCGGGCCCAATTGGGCCAAGATGAAGGCGCCCGCTGGTCCTGTTGGGGATGTTACGATCCAGCGTCTCCTACTCAGCTGCGGGCAATGAGGGCTTCCCGGGTACACCCGCAAATAGCCCATCACACAGCCTTTCGGGCAGGTCCTCTCCTAGGCGCGGTGGGACACATTTCCACTAGCACTCTTGCATGGGTGCTGGATGCCTTTAACCAGGGCACTTAGAGGTGGGGATGCATCTTGGGCTTCCCAAACCAATGCCCTGGCCGCCCTGTGGTTCAAGAACCACAGGCTACGGGCCAGAGGTCACACTCGCAAGGCAACCCCCAACCCGCATGTCCTTCCTGAGCGCGGGGGGACACGTACCGCGAGCCAGAGAAGAGCCTACGCTCATCCCGTGGCTGGATGCCCATTATTATTAATTATTATTATTATTATTTAAAATTTTAATTTAGTGCTCATTATAGTACACAGTCAAGTGCGTTCGTTCAATATAATTATGAAAATTTCTTGTTAAAAAGAAAAAAATATAGTATTTTGCTAAAATTAATAAATTTTCCAAGAGATCAAAGGGATTTTATAAAGCTAATAAAACTTTAGCGTAAAGCTAAAATTTCAAACCTTTTATATTATTCACATTATTTAGCTTTCAGATGAAAGGCAGATTTTTCTTTAATATCACAATAAATATAATTTTACCAACTCTTAAGGTATATTATATCACTATAATAACAGCACGTAACAGAGTATTCTATATAAAATATTACAAAGATACACCCTACAGTGAGCTTGGAGCTCGAGGCGGGGGTAATTGGGTTGAGATAAACGAGGGAAAGGATGGTGGCCACGGCCTGTTACGTGTCTCAGCATTCGCTGAGGTGAGACTGAGGAAACATTAGAAAACCTCAGTTAGGACGGACATCTTTACTTTTTATCAATGGACCAAAGTGATGCCCAAAGCCTGGAGAACCACAAACAAATGCATCACTGCACTGGGTGGAAAGCGATACGAATTTACCCCAGAGAGGGAACAACGTAATTTTTATTAAAACGGTCACCCATCTAAGTACTAATCACGCTTGACGTAGCTTGACTTTGGTGAACCAACGAGAATCAGTCAATGCATTGCGTAATGCTCAACCAATTATATAAATAATTTATTATCAATGCATTACTTTATGATTTCACTATAATGTTTCTATGCCTAGGTATGCGAAGGCAGAACAAAGAGGAAGTCATCTTTAATTTAAAATATAAAACAGTGCTCATCAATTTTGTGTCACAATCGGCACGGGGTCCTTGCAAAATGTCCTGTCTGTGTAGCATGCAAGCGGATGGTGCATCATGCATGGTAAAATGGGGGTTCTCTCCTATTCCTATCACATGTTATACGAAACATATTTTAATTGGAAAAGCATGTATACAGAAAGACAAAGAGAACGGAGTATTCAAATGAGTTATTGCGTCTTAATGAAAAATTGATTAAAAATAACAAACTAATCTAAACCTTTTTTGTATTAAGAATATTAGGTTCAATTTTTATTATATTATTAATCGATTTTATAAACAAATTTATTTATTTGTAACTGTGTAATTTAAATCTGTCTATATTCTTAGTGGTGAAAATGTTGAATCGAAGTACTTATGTTCAGACCACCATAATTATTAAGCTCATTTTTAAAATATATTAAATATTAAGTGCTTCGCTTACATAACTTATTTTATATTTATGAATATTTTCAATTATGAATAATGAGATGTCTATTAAAGTTGCAATGACAGTCGAGTTATTCCCAAATGGGTCTACACACCATTGTTTATCATGCAATGTGATCTGGGGACCAAAACAAATGAGAGAGTGTATGTACATTAATAATTTATTTAATTATTTTTTTAAACAAAATTCTTTACATAATACGTCAAATATGAAATATATTTAGTAATATTTACTATTATTTTCACATAATTTCAATTAAATTCGAAGTGAAAAGCATAAAAAAATGGTTGATTTTTATAGTCTCTATATACTAATATAGACATGATGGGCGTAGGGATGGTAGAGGAAGAGAGCAAAAGATAAAGGCATGCTTGTGGTTAGTGCACATGCATGCAGCGTTAATGTGGTGGCGCATCGCTGGTGGTGCTCGCTCGCCGCACAAAGGATTAGATATATAGAGGTGGTCTCCTTATGGCAGCAGAAGTGAGAGTATGGAGCTTTCGTTCGTTCGTTCCAGCACCCAAGATATATCGAGAGTAGTTTTATTACAGAAATAATGTGCTGTTATAATATTAACAACCCAATAGAATTTTTATAGTAACAATTTATAAACAAAAAAGTTCAATTAATGTCACCTTTAATATACTTTTTGATAAATATTTTTATTCAATGAAGCCTAAAGTTTCTGATTCAAATTCAATTTTTTTTTATTCGTCAATTTCCATGCACACATAAAAATACAAACATTGCAGCACTTTTTTTTTTTTTTTTTTTTTGACACGTCGACAAAAAAAGAATAGAGTATTATTAGAATTAGATTTCTTATTGTACATTAATTTAATACATAACTGTAGTAAGAAATTATAACATAATTTATATACAGTACTGTATTTAAAATACAACAATTTCTGGTATGCATTACACACATTTTAAATATTATGTATTATATATATTTTTATTCAATAGTAATGATTAGATTTTATTTTACAGTCTATTATTCTGTAAAGACATTTTAAGTTGCATACTTAATAGGATACTTTAATAAAAATGGCTGCATTTTCCTGTAGGATATGCAACCATTTAAGCACTTGAATATTGCGGGTTGACGCAACGTAGGATGACAAGCACAAAATATCTGGTACGGTACTAAATAATATAGCCCTCAAACCAAGCAATCATAATACTAAGTCATTTAATGAACACTTGATCATAAAAATGAAAGAAGATACAATTTTACAAAGAACTTAGTATGATTTTACCATGAAAATGTTTAATATCGGACTTACTTAATTTACTACTGGAATTTAGTATAAAATGTTAGTATATATATTTTTTTTTTATTAAATATAAATTTTTAGTGCATAGCCCCTCAACTGATTTACTCTTAAAAATAAGTCGTGGCAATATTAGAAAACTGCTTGCCCTGGCACTGGCATATCAAAGAATCTTATACGAGCAATGATCGACTACTTGTTAGTTCACAGAGTCAATACAACAAGAAATTCAATTTAATATCCAAGAATTTTGTATTGAAAGTTTGAACAGAATCTACAATGGACAACATACATGAAAAAATTTTATTTCAGAAATGAATAGAAGGTACCAAATTATGCTACTCTGAATTTTTTCAGGTTTTTTTAAGACCCGGAACTATTTTTAAATAATTATTGAAAGTCCTGCGATTTCAGTTGGCACCCCTGCAGCCTTAATAAAAAGGATATAGACTAGACGCCTATTGACGCCTCCAGGGGGCGTGGCCGCATTTTCAATAATTATTTAAAAATAGTTCTGGGTCTCAAAAAAATCTGAAAAAATTCAGAGTAGCATAATTTGGTACCCTCTATTCATTTCTGCAATAAAAAAATTTCATGTATGTTGTCCATTGACTGATAAAAACAAATTTGATTTTTTTCCATTTCTGTAGCGCAATTAGTGATATATGCGTGCACGGGATGAGAGTAAGGATGGATTTTTTTATCCCTTGCTGCTACGGAGTATTTGTGGCTTTTATTCCATCGATCCCATCTGATGTAAGGAAATTATATTATTGATCTAATAACTGACCTTTCCAATACTTCTCCAGTTACAAAGTTCATAGCTCCATATATTCACGAGATCTCGTTATCAGCAGCAAGAAATTTGTAGGCTGCAGTGTTATGGCTTCAATGTCATAATATATAATTACTAGTGAAGTAAAATGAATATTAATTATACATTTCAAAGTAAAAAATCAATAGACAGAGAGAGAAAAAAATTAGAGGCTTTAATTGTTCTCCTACGGGAAATTTTTTATTATAAGCCACCAAACTAGATTTTTATCTTACTGTTACTATTAAAGCTATTAGTTAATTTGAAAACATCTCCTATCTCCCCCCCCCCCTATTTAGGTGGTCTTCTTATATTAAATCAAGTACTTTTTTCTTTAAAAACTTTGATTTAATGTCGAATTTTTCAAAGTTTATTTTTACCTTCAACTTCAAATATTACAGCATATTTATAATGAGTAGCATCAGCTATAAAACCAAAATCCTACTAAAGTTTACCTTTCAGGAGTTACAATAAGAACTTACTGTGAGCCATTTTAGAAAGTTTCATTATCCGACTTTGAAGCTGATGGTCTAAATTACATTTACAATGAATATTATTTTTGACCACACCTTTTTAACATGCCGAGCGTGAGATATAGGTAGCATGTTTGGTAACGAGAATGAAACAAGCTACATGCCTGAGGCTGTATGATACATAATACTATACTGCTCTGTACCAATCTAGTTACTGATGACCCACTTTTATTTGCATTTGAAATGAGTTATGTGCATAAGGTATGCAATTTATTGTAGTACTTTTAGCCCTACGTGATCTATCAGATTTATTTAAAATTCTAAAATAAATTATATTTGTGAAGCACTTAATTCAGTGTACAGTTAAGGTAAAAAAAACTGGCATGCTCGGCATGCGTGAGTGTTGAAGTGACTACCATAAAAGTGCATTTCCATGGAGCGGGGAAAGCGAGAAAATCGCGTGCCGCAGCCAATCGGAGGCTCAAGATTTCCTCGTCTAGCGGGGAGCGATTTGATCACCAACATGGCCGCCATACGATATTGAAGCAAGTGAGCTTTTCTCGCCCCGCCAAGCTTCACTCGACATCACTCCATGGAAATGCACCTTTACAGTTCACTCGCCTGGCTTATATGACAACACTGTTAAAGCTCAATAAGGTGACTCAAAGTCGCCTCCTCCGAATCTACCTAGCCACAATAATAGACCGTTTTGCTACTCAGCACGGCAAATTAAGTATTGGTGACTAATTTGTCTCTTACGCGCACCAAGAGTTCCAGTCTTATTGACATTAGTAACAGTATTACTGTATATCTTATTTTTACAAGTATTCATCTTCAAAGTTAAAAACTAAAAAGAATCTATACATACTGATATCTACATTTCAAGATGAAAAAAAAAAAAAAACCATTATGCTCTCGATAAGACACTATATATTGATTCTAGACTACGGAAGGATCAGAAAATTATATAGTATATTATGTTAAAAAAAAAAAAAAAAAAAACGGCACTGTGTACATAATACTCTGCTCCACTATCAATTTTGCTCATAACTATACAAATTTAACGATGTTATGTGCGTCTTGATAATTTTGATAGCGGCATTGGTCTTGGTCATAATCAACTATTTGCGCAAAGTAATTAAAAATACAGTAATGCCAGGTAATTTATTTAAATTATATTGCTTGTATTGTGAAGAAAATTAATAGAATTACTTACTGTGTGTGACTCTTCTGCAGAGAGAGTGCAAAAGCAAGCAAGCAAGCAGGCAGGCAGGCACACGCTATGAGGCGGTGTAAATCGGCGCCATGCACTCGATCGGACTCACTCACTCCGAATTGCCTGAAACAAAGAAAATAGCCGCTCAAGAAACCACCAAACACGAAATTTTAATACATCTTGTTTAGTTTTAAAAACCAAAAAATATATAGTTTATATTGCAATACTCTTTTTATTTTCATTCATATACAGTGTTGTTTAACCATACACATCAATAAAATAATATACAACAAAGTACCGAAAAAAATACACATTTATAATATATTATATATATTTATATATATTATAATCGTACAGAAAGAACAGAACTATTATTAATAGTTTTTTAATTATTAAATATTTTTAGTGTCAAATAAAAGTGCATGCATTTTTTAAATTAGAATTTATTTTCTAGAGAATGAAGTGTAATTTGACTGCAATGAGCGAAATCATGCACGAGAGATTAACTATTATATTTACCCTTTTATAATAATTTATTTTTTGATAGTCAATGAAAACAAGTAAAAATACTCCATCAAATGACGGTACTTAAAATGTTATGAAAGCCAAAGGTCTCAAGTTCGAGTCCTGACCGAGGTTATTCTCTTTTTTGAACGCTTATATTTGGATTTATATTATGCGTACCAATGATAATAATTAATATATGCAACGGCCTTTTGGTGGTGGTGAATAATAAAATATACCCATAAATAATGTAATTAGATATCTAATGTTAGATAATGTTGTTATAAGTAAAAAAAAAAAAAAAACAAAGATTGTGGCAAGATTACTAATTGTTACTTCTCCAATTACGAAATTTTTACCTTAAGAAGAAAAATGTCTCCCTTTTTCCCCGGCCCTTTTAAAAAATTGGATATACTGTTTGATAAGTTTGTTTACTACATATATTCTTTATTATTACTTGAAATTTGGATTGAAGTAAAAATATAGAATTCGAATACGATTCTCATGCATGTAACATATAATAATTATTGAATATGATCAGATTTATAGATGGATGAATATGATTATGAATGTAAATTAATTATAGGATTACAAATATATAATATTTTGATTTCATGCACAAAAAACTTAAAATAATAGTCCAATACAGTTCAATTGAGAACTTTGTTTTTTTAAAACATGAACATTTTCTCCTCTTCAAAGGTTATTTTATACACCACGAGAATATTCATACAAAGAGAATGAATGAATTTAAACATCAAAGCAATTCTAATACAATATATTTATTTATGGTCAACATTTACCACAAGGCTCGAGCGTGTGTGTTCATGTTTATATACGTGTGTGATTGTATAGAAAGACGTTATCAGCTGAGATCGCAAAAGTCTAACTTTTTTACAGTAATAATAATATATGTATATTATTTATATGTTGTATCCATTAGTAAAAGCCACTTTTGAACACTAATAAAGGTCATTATTCATTATTATTAGTAAAACTATGGGATAAGAAACCTTGCTGGAAAAGAAAAAAAGATAAAAAAAAAAGTTTTGAATGTAGTGAACAAATATTATTATCACTCAGATTGAAACGACTGGAACATCCCACGAAATTTGTGATATAATATTGACATATTTTGCACTTCAGTTTTGTTAGCACAGACATTATACAAGCAGCCCCCCATCATTTCTTTTTCTTGCAAAGATTCCAAAGCAGTAGCAGTTCAAAATACTTGTGTGTAATTTTGACTTTGACAGTCTCATTTAGTACACATTGGAACAATTAAAAATTATTAAAAAAAAAAAATACATCAATTGCCATTTTCAAAGACGAAATCAGCACACAGTTTTTTTTCCAATCTGTGATGATTATTACTACTAAACCACAGATTAAAATAATCAATTTGATTTATAAATGTTTATTTTAACTATGTAAAATAATATTGAATAAAAAATAATGTTTTATATATATATATATGTTTATAAAAAGATTTGGTTTCTTTAGTGCTTGACTAGCCGTAAAAAAACAGTAATTAAAACTTGAAGCTAAAAATAAAAAATAGGCGACTATTTTAATATCAGCTAGCTGTAATATTTAGGTTGACTCACACACAAATGAAACTTTTGTTCAACAACATAATGGTTTGGTAGATAATTATGCCTCCAGAGTAGCTAGAATGTAGATGGTTGGTTGAAGAACCACTGCCTGCTTCGTATGTTCTTGAATGAGAGAAGATAGAGAGAACTGATGAAAGAGGGAATGTTGAACAAGAAACTTAAGTTAAGTGGAGCGTTTTAGCATCAGAGAGAGGTGGTGTATATGTATGACGATATAGCTAGAGCTCTGGTTTAGCTGCTACTGTTTTAAGGTTTTGTATCGGCGTCGTTTCAACTGTTATAGCTAACCGTGCCTACCCGCCTTCTTGCTTGCTTGCTGCCTACACCACAGTACCAGATAGCTGGCTGCTGCTGGCTGGCATGCCACCTCCGCTACTGCCGCCGCCGCCGCCGGGGATCGATAGCGTCCCCCGCTGGACCAGTTCAATGTGCTGTTAGCGGGGCAACCAACAGAGAAGCAAGCAGCAGCAAGAGCAAGCAGGAGCAAGCAAGCACAGTATAAGCTCACGCGGATGGAGGTAGAGCAAGCAGGGTTGCGCAGGCTTTAGCTATACACATCCATCCATCCTGTCAGGCTTGACACCAGCAGTAGCAACCACCACCTCCGTCTCCTCCCCCACTTCAAAGCTTTCTCATTTGCCGTCCGTCCGTCCGACCGTCGTCCGTTCTCCGTGCACCAACCTCAGTACCTCCGTTGCTGCAGTCTCTCTAGCTATACCGTCCTTCTTTTACCGCCGGTCGCAACCTTACCGGACACGGTCGTCACCGGAGAGGGACGTAAATCATGTCAACTATATACAACCCTCCCTAACTCTCTCTCTCTCTCTCTCTTTCTCTCGCAACTCCTTCCTTCATTTCTCCATTCTTCTTTGCAACATTGTGTGTAAAGCTGTGAAGTGATATGTCTCATAACTGTGACAACCAAACGCTATATAATTTATTATACTGTATATAAACCATGTATAAAATGTTATGTATATATAATATATTATAGATACAATATAAAAAAAAAATGAACAAATATTCTACATTTTTATATAATATAAATTGCTAAAATAGATTTAATATAGAATTTTTGCAGTAATTTCTATCTAGATATATAAATAGATTTCATAGATAAAATATTGTATATTAATACCACAAGCGATACTCTTATTTTATAGGTTGTCCATGCATTGCATATTTTAAAGATGAACTTCCAATGTGTTTTATTATATAAAATATATAATATGCATGTTAGTCTATAATATATAAATATAAGTGTTGAAAAAAAACTTTTATACCCTCTTAAGATTTCCATTGTTTAAGGAACTTGAGAGCATTTTGTGTGATTCATGAAGGATTAAATATGTACCAAAGGTGCAAAGAAAGAGGACAAGGGGAGGGTTCTTCACGACACTTTGTAATTAACACTTAATTAAGTCACAAATTAAATAGAATACTTTAAGACATTATTTAAACTTAATAATAACATTAATAACATTATATGAATTTTGATAGAACAATTTTTTTTATATAATATATAATTATATTATGGTAAGATTGTTAAATTGTTAAGATAAGTAGCAAAGAATTGAAATAATAATTTAAATTAAAACAAAATTCAAGTAACAAATTTTGTGGAATTTCATATTTCAGTTTAGTATTGTTCTTCATTTATCATTTTGCAATGAAATTTCATGAGCATAATTTTATGATGTAAATAATTATTTTACATACCCTCCAGACCAAATGTGCAACTGGAATTTACCTATGTGAACCTGACATTCCCCGTATACCATTTTTTATTTGGGGTTTCAGTTTCGGCTTACGCCATGTATACGGCGCTCTGATTGGCTAAAACTCGGCTTGCGCCCAGTAGTTTCGGCGTGTTTCTGCTATGCCTTGGTTTTGCCAGGGTTTAGAAAACTCGGCGCAAGTCGAAAAAATGTATTGCTTGGATTGCCAAACCTAATAAAATTTTAACGCGGCTTTCGCTGTTTACGACTTAAGAACACGCTGAACAAAAGCTCGTATTTTAGCTTTTAATGAACAATTCTATGCATGTGATATGACTGATATGTCATATCTCTGTTTTTCTGAATAAACAAAAAAAAAAAAAAAAAAAAAGCTGAGGAAAATTTCCAGTCAGTGAACACTTCTTGAACCTTCTATTATAAATATCATGTATTTCTGTATCATCAAGTGATGCGTTGATGTAAACAATCATAGACACATATTTTGTTTATTTTAATGATGAATATCAGTAACATCACATGTACAGTATATTGTGTCTAGTTATAGTCACCATTATTGTACCCACACATAGAAAATGAGGAGCAATATCCTATATACTTGTAATTGGAGATGTCATTGTTAACGATATGTTGTATTGTATATATATATATATATATATATATATATATGTTATTGCTATAATAGCTCTATTAAGTGTGACATTATGATATCTATTCATACATATACAATAATCACGAATCGTTGAAAATTTTAAATATTGATATCAATTATTATATTCATTTTTATACTATTGTTTATTATTTTTTATTTATAGTTAATATTAAATTTATTTGATTTGTGATTGCATGTATATATGTTATGTATTGTATATATTGTTACAAAACAAAGCGTAATATTTCATCTAAAATAAATTACTATGTATAGTATTAATTTGTAAACTATTACTTGTTTACAATCAATAGGCCTTTATTGATTTATTGAATCAATAGGCCTTTATTTACTATTGAAAATGTATTACTATAATATAATATATATTATATTATATAATACATTGTGATATAATAATTAATTTTATTGCTTAATGTCATAAAGTAGAGATATAGGTATAATGTATAGTAGGAAAAAATTGACTAAGCATCGAGATAGTTATGTATTTTTTTAAAGAGCTTTTTGTTTACAAGACCGGTCGAAGAAAATAACCCTCTATTTCAGCACACTAGTTACATTACAGTTTTTAAAGTATAAAATTGGAATACATTGGTTAGATAGGAGTAACAATATTTTAGACTATAACTCAAGTGCAAATTAATTCTATAGGGAGGTGTTGGCAGTCAAGGTCTAATCATTTCGAGAGAAAATATTCACGTCCAGTCAATTTCAACCCCTGTAGGGTTAAAACTGCATGTGTTAAAATAAAATATTGTTCAAAAATTCTAAAAACCGAGATTTAGGGGTGAAAAAATATTTAAATTTTGATGGTGTATTTTTTAAAAGGTGCAACTACCCTATTTCATCCCCAAACCACCTTAAGTTTTTTCATTGTCACATTATTATAAAGTCATGTAAAACATGAATTTCAGAATTAGGGGTAAAACTACCCTAACAAACACTCCCTATAATTGGAGTGGCTTTAAGTCTTTATACTTTATATACAAATATGAATATAAGACACACGGATCTGACAATTAAAAATGTTAAAATTAATAGTTGATAACTTGGGAGTTGCTTGGGGATGAAATAGGGTAGTCGTTACACCTTTTAAAAATACACCATCAAATTTTAAATATTTTTTAATCTCTAAAAATCTCAGTTTTTCAAATTTTAGACAATATTTTATTGAAACACTTTTTTAACCCTGCAGGGGGTGGAAATGACTGGACGTAAACATTTTCTATCAAAATGAGTTATCCCTTGACTAGGCCAACACCTGAAAGTAAGATTGTACCCTAGAATTAATTTGCACTTGAATTGTAGGTCAAAAATTGTTTCTCCAATATCTAACCAATGTATATTCCAAATATATACATTAAAAACTCTACAGTAAATTACGGAGATAGGTAATATAGATTTTTTTTTTTTTTGTAAACTAATTTTTCTTATTCCATAGTTAATAATACAAATCAAATTAAAAAATGATTTACTGCTATTATTTTAGTTAATCTATTTCCACATTTGCATGGCTAAAACGCAATAACTAATAATTATTAAAAGGATCATTGCCAAATGCCATAAAGATTTATAGGGCTTAAGCTACAGAATTAAACTTGAGATTTAAACCACATTCTAATGTATTTCAAAGTGTAAATACAGCAGCAGTAACAAGCAAGATATAAAATATACAGCACGTATAATAACATGACTACATATTGGTATCAATCGAAATGTTTTATGTTTCGAAGCGAGAAGCACGTTCCTATGAAGTTTGTCTGAATATTTCAGCAACATTAAATTTGTGTGAGTATATTTTATGAGTAAAATACGAACTGAAATACATACTTAAGCACGTGCATGAATGTAGAAAACGCGTAAGTTTTTCAAATATATCACGAATTTATGTTAGAAATTTATTAGTATTTTTGTTTTTTTATATGCAACTAAAAATTTAATAAAAAACAATAATAATTTTTTTATATTTTATGTTTGCAACTGTCTAAATGTATTAATATATTTAATATTTATCCTCATGCATGGTTCTGTTATTTTTAATTTTTGATCTAACAATAAGAATCATCAATTATTTTTATAAATAGTCATTTTATGTATAGTTAGTATGTTCGTTTTTTCAAGTGAAGTCACATTTTTTTCAATTAAAAATTATATGAATTAAATAAATAATAATTAAATATTTATTAAAAGTATGTTTATGTTATATTGTTCTACAGTAACTTATGTGAAACTGAAGTTCCCCAGCTACGAATTTTTCTTGGGTTTTAATGTAAAATTTTATGTATATGTTTTTGCCATATGTCTGTTTTTATAAATAAGTTTAAACAAAAAATCGTTAAATATATTTACTCATCAGAGTAAACAGAAGTTGTTAAAAGATGAAAAAAATTTACTATTAAATTCCATCAATAAAAAACAAATTTATTGTAATATTGTAGTTATTTGCAATATTAAGTTATTCTTCCTTCATTTATGTGTATTTCCGTTCATAAAAACCTAGTTTCGAATGCCAGAAGCTAACTTCAAAAGAATTTACAAACTAGTATTTTGAATTCTAAATAAACATTTTTAAGAATTATTGGAACTGTTATTATTTTTCCCACTGTTATTAATGCGATTTGTTTGCAACGATGTTATTTAGACATGATCTTAAGCAATGGAGTATTGACCTCAATTTTTTTTATTGCAGAAATGGATAGAGCGTGCAAAGTTATGCTACCCTGATTTTTTTCAGATTTTTTTGAACCCGGTAAGTATTTTTAAAAAATTATTGAAAGTCCATTTTGTGACGTCACGCGGCGGCAAGTCCTATCTTTTTCTTAAGGAGCGGCGTCTCGTGACGTCACAAAAAGAACTTTCAATAATTTTTTAAAACTGCTTCCCGGGCTCTAAAAAATCTGAAAAAAATCAGGGTAGCATAACTTTGCACGCTCTGTCCATTTCTGCAATAAAAAAAATTGAGGTCGATACTCCATTGTTTTCAAAATATAATATATAATAATAAAAATATATCCATAGGAAGGATAAAAAGGCAAAAAGAGAGAGAGAGAGAGAGAGAGAGAGAGAGAAATAAAGAGAGAAATAAAGAGATAAAATGAAAAAAGAGAAAATTGAAGGGCACACACAAAAAGAAAATAACAGCGATTGGAAGGCATGGGAGCGCGTTTCAGAAACGGGTGGTATATAAGAGCGGGTAAGATGAGAACGGTCTCTTTCTCTCCTCCCACTCCATCACCGCAGCTCTGCCTGCAGATCAATGTAGTAGAACCACTATGGTGGGTGGGTCGGTGGGTTAGATATTTGGCCACCGAGAAGCCGCCAGCCTGCCTGCTTGGTGCCACGAACGGCCTGGATTTGCTGCTGCTGCTAGTTCTGCATGGTGCTTCTAGTCTGCAGTGCTGCATGGGGTCAAATGATCATGTTTAAATATGAACAAATTAAATTTGATACTAATTTGAGTTTTATATTAAATTAACATGAATGGCAAAGAAGTGAAATAAATCAAATAAAGTCGCTTAAATGTAAGTTAAAAAAAAGTTAAAAATATAAAAATAAAGTCATCCCCATTTATCTTTGGTTTGATGTCATGCGACTCTCCCATTAGAATTGTATTGCAGGACAAAGGAAAAGGTTTGTGACGTCAAACCAAAGATAAATGGTGACGACTTTATATATAATCTTGGATTACTTATATATGTAGAACACATATATATTGAAGGTGCTATAAAAGTTAAAAATTCAGGCTGGCTTTAAAAATGCTTAAATTTTAGTACAAGAACTCATGGTAAATATACTGTATCTCATATTATATACAGGTTGTAAGCAGTCTCTATCATCGCCTAATAAAGAAATTTCTATTCTATTCTATCATATGTAGGGAGTCTGATATACTAATTAAATCGTCCAGCAGGTACTGATGAATGATGAACGGAGTGCTTAAGCTTGCTTGCATCCAATAAAAGACCGGTCCCAAGACTCCCTACCAGGAGTAAATTGTCTCGTTAATTCCCTAGATGATTCAGTATACGTAAGTCATTTGAAAAGACCGTTCAATAAAATCAAATGAAATACTCGGACGGTACTGATAAACGAAGATATTCTAAAATTAACACCATTTACTTTCTATCTAATTATAACCATTGAATGAGCAAGTTAAGAAAAAAAAAACTGATTTAATTATTCTTTTTAATTAGTAAGTAAAATATTAAAAAAAAAATCCCCCAAGAGAAATAAGAAGCCAAATGAAATTCTTAACATCTTTTCTTTTTTTTTATAATTTTTAATTATATGGGTTCATGGTAAAAATTAAACGTAAGGAAATATATCTTGCTACTAAGACTTTTATAAAAAATCTATATTAAATAAACAATGTATCGTGTGTAATATTTCATCGTCATTAAGTACCATACTATAATACTTTTAATTTTCCCCATGGGGTTTTATCTTAAATATTGACTACATTTTATATTAATTTAATATATTGCATACTGTACTGCCCATTTAAAGAGACGATAAAATAATATTATACATAATCATGATGACATAATTTAATTCAATGTTGGTATAATGTATTACGCCTGTATTTTCCTACTACATAGAAAATTCATCAAAGTGACAAATAGTACATGCTTTGATGCTTAATATCAAAGAACACGTTACAATTTATGAATTATGAAAGTTGAAATTTCAAGGGTAAAATATAATAGAATTAATCCTTAAAGTGGAAATTTCAATGTATAAGATTTTGTATACCTAACTCTACTTGATGTGTACACATAATGATTTTGATGATGCTTACATGACGTCAACGTGTTGTAAAGAGAGAAGCATCACTCAAATTAATATATAATCAATTAAGCTCTCTACAGAAATAGTGTCCACAGCTTGGATCAAAACTATTCCCTTTCTTTTCATCTGCTTTAACTTGATGGGTTAATTCTCTCTCTTTGATTATTTTATAAAAGATTTGCATATAATATTCTTATAAAAGTTCATAACTTGTACATCAAGTAAATGTAATGTGCATGGTAAAATTATTTCAGTAATGGTTAATAACATGATGAATAAATAAGAAAATAAACAATATAGAACAGGAAAAGTTTGATAAGAATGGATAACCTGCATGATTTTTTTTTTTTTTTTTTTTTTACTGCAGAAATGAATAAAGGGTACCAAATTATGCTACTCTGAACTTTTCCAGATTTTATGTAATCCAATAAATATTTTTAAATAATTATTGAAAGTGCGGCCACGGCCCCTGGAGGCGTCAATAGGCGTCTCGGTCCAATCCTTTTCATTAAGGATTCAGGGGTGCCAACTTAAATTACAGTACTTTCAATAATTATTTAAAAATAGTTCCATTCAGGTCTCAAAAAAATCTGAAAAAATTGAGAGTACCATAATTTGGTGCTCTATATTCATTTCTGCATAATAATTAATATTAATATTGTCCAGGACCAAAATAAAGCAATATAGTAAATAAAAGAGTAAGTATAATTTAAGAGTGATTATGATAAAATATTAAAAGTTTCTGTAAATATTTCTGTATAAATGTTGAGCTCAAGATTTATGTAACACACAATATATAACGAATAAATTTCAATGTTAATTGCAATATTTTGATCTCCTTCATTTAAGGGCATTGGGTGTAGCACTGGTAGTTGGCAACACTGACGTATCTTCACCATGTTAATTTTTGATCATTGCTCCTCTGAGTAATTTTTATGCTAGAGCCAAGCTGATTGCTGTACTATCAAGGTAATTAGTAGCCCAAGTGCACAATTTGGCTAAATAAAGCCTGATTTAAAGAAAAGTATTTTTTAGTAATTTTTTAAATTTACATGCATTTTTCTAAAATAAAAAAAAAAATGCTTTTCTTTAAATTAGGCTTTATTTAGCCAAATTGTGCACTTGGGCTACTAATTATCTTGATACTACAGCAATCAGCTTAGCTCTAGCATAAAAATTACTCCGAGGAGCAATGATAAAAAATTAACATGGTGAAGATACGTCAGTGTTGCCAACTACCGGTGCTACACCCAATGCCCTTAACATTAATTTTTTACTGCAAAATTATTGAAAGATTACCACGTATTTGTTTAGAATCTAGTTGAATCTCCTTGATTAAAAATGATTTATCTTCAAACATCCTTGAAACGTCCAAACCCTAATTTTTTGACGCACACGCATTTGATTTCATCCTCGGTGTATAGAGTTGATTGCTGTTTATACTTACGTGAGATTCGGGAGGGGAGGTACAACGCTTTTATCTGCTCGCTGCAGAAGGAGGGGAGGGTAAAAGAGAAAGTGGTGGGCAAGATTCTTTTAAAGAACGTAGAAGCAATGACAAAGAAAAAATAAATAAATAAAATAACATACTTTTAACAGGTTTTTGGTGGCAAGATTTTTTCTACAAGTTCTATCGTGTACTGTTCTATATTCTTACTATATTCAAAAGGTCTGATTTATTTTGTTAAATTAAGTAAAATAATAATAATAATGGAGTATCGACCTCAAAATTTTTTATTGCAGAAATGGATAGAGCGTGCAAAGTTATGCTACCCTGATTTTTTTCAGATTTTTTAGAGTACGGGAACTATTTTTAAAAAATTATTGCAATTCCTTTTTGTGACGTCACGCGGCGGCAAGTCCTATCTGTTTCTTAAGGAGCGGCGTCTCGTGACGTCACAAAAAGAACTTTCAATAATTTTTTAAAAATAGTTCCCGGGCTCTAAAAAATCTGAAAAAAATCAGAGTAGCATAACTTTGCACGCTCTATCCATTTCTGCAATAAAAAAAATTGAGGCCAATACTCCAATGGACCCTTTCTTTATATGCTAGTAGGTGCATTCTAGCCTACCTCAGCGCTGCCTACTTGCCAGGGGAATTACGTCAGCGCAATCCCCTCTATAGAAATGAGGATTTAAAGCAAATGTAAATTTTAATATTCATCCTCAACAACACGTAATCTCATCTAAAATGGTGAACTGGAGGGTGAATATAATTTTCAAAGAGACCAAAATATTAGTTGAAATATATATTTGTGTTTATTTTTGTTTTTGCACATCAAGGCAATTAGTACGTTTTTATATGTTTGAAATTTGAGGATTATTTTTTAAAATAACATTATTAATTCCTCTTATATTAGCATGCTAACAACCTAAAATGTTTATATTTTTTATTTGTATTTTTTTTTTTTAATTTTAGTTATAATCATAATATATTACAACATTTTTTTGTAATGCTCTACTCATAAAAAAACATTTTATTCAAAAATACATTTAAATGTAAAATATAGAGTTAAGATTTTATTTAGATTTGGTAAGCAATGCTGCTGTACGTTTTGCACAATATATATTATATAATAAATATATCTTGAAATTGTACATTTTGCATGCTTGAATTCTAGCTGTTTAGAAATGTTGAGAAGCGAGTTAGGAAAATGGAGTTAGCTTATCTGTATGCAGGGCTCCAGCTAGCTAGTTTCAACTTGCTTCGAGCCGGCTGCAGGAGGTCTGTCTGGTAAGGGTGGGTGGTGGTGACGGTGGGTTTGGCACACTGCTAGCCTCTAGCTGTTATCTCATAGTGGCAGGCCTAACAGGGGAAATATGTATACGATACTTTAGGCCACAAATATATGCTGTCACATGGCATTATAAGATTATAAGCTTTTATTTCTAAAAAATAATAATAACAATAATAATAATAATAAATATAAAAAAAAGACTTTTCAATAAAACTAACATGAAATTGTACAAAAAAAAATGGAAGGTATAAAAAATGAAATTGAATAATTAATTTTTAATGTATTTTTTTTTATGAAGGAATGAATCTGTCTTCAATAATATTTAAAATATTACTTTACACTATAGTATTTTTTGTTTTGTTTTGTTTTTTTCATAGCGTTTGCTTATTTTGAAACCAGAGAAACCTCAGTCAAGGTGGTCGGCAATTCATAGACGATGATATCTTGATGCACGAGTGGGTTTAGCTACCGTCATGTGGAAAAGTTAGCGGCGCCTGGGATCGAACTCACGACCGTCCGATTACGAGTTCGGATGCTCAATCCATTGAGTCAAGTGTCCAGTTAATACATCATTTTCTTCTACAATGTTACACCACTATAAGCTTGGAGCTCGAGGCTGAGTAATGGGTAGGAATAAGGGAGGGAAAGGATGGTGGCCGCGATCTTATACTCGTCCCAGCTTTCGCTAAGGTGAGACTGAAGGAACTGTGGAAGCCTCAGTTAAGACGAACACCTCTACTTTTTATCAATGGACCAAAGTGATGTCCAAAGCCTGAGGAACCACACGCAATTGTATCACTCTACTGAGTGGAAAGCGAGACGAATTGGATTATATCATGATATCGCTTGTATGGATTTTGGCTAATGGAGTCTATTGTATGAATGTTTCAACGATATCACAGAATAACGTCGATACATTTTTGGCTCTTTTATTGATAATATCTTCAAACTAATGTGGATTACTTCTGTTCTTACTAATTTACTAATATACGGGGGTACAAATGATCAAATAAATATTTCTAATTTCTAATTCCTTGATCCCCCGTTACACATTTCAAGCAGACAAAAATATTCATCCATATTTTATTTTATTTTTAAATCTCAACTTACAAAACCGTTTAAAAATAATAATAATAAAATGTTAATCAATAAGAAAGACATGACCTTTATATATATGAAAATATATACATATTTGATGGTGTGTAATTTCAAATATGGTACACAATTTACAAATGTTCATTAAAGCTTACTATATAATTATATTATAAAATGAATAATTACTATCATAAACTTGAGTATACAGTGACATAAAATGTGTACAAGAAATTATATTGTTATATATATATATAGAGTGTGCTTATATAATATAAAGGTGATATAAAATAATTTTATTTATTAAGATTATTTCGTAATGTTAAAATATAAGAAAATGAACTCTATGTGTATTGAAGTGTGTATGTTAAATATAGTTTTCCTGGCTGATATCAGGCAAGCTATATACGGTAGGTTGGCTATACAGCTCCCTTGGGGTACCTATCTGCTTGCTACAAAAGCAGCTCAAGCCTTGGTAACGCACTGCCCCTGTGAGTCAAACTATAATATTTTGAAGTCTTACCGCTTCTTGGCCTTTCTTTGTCACAATTACAGTCAAATTTATATGATATCTACTCCGGAAGTAGCCGGAAGTTTAAGGTTTCTGGCCTTCCTATTCGTATTTTAGCAGTACAATTTCATATATAGGTCAATAAATGCACTGCAAATCTCTCTGCCAAGTTTCAATACTTAATTACAAACAGTAGAGCTACAAACTTCACACTTCCGGTAACTTCCGGAGGGAATAAAAAATTAATTTAATTGTAGAATTCAAATTGATTTGATAATTCTGCCTGAAGTACCCGGAAATGTCTTTCCTATTTACTTTCGAAATTTGAAATTTTGAAGAGTGGTTTGTAATACGAATATATATATATATATATATGACTTGTTTGCAAAATTAAAAACAGACAAAAATAGGAAGGACAAAAAGCTCCCACTTTCGGCTACTTCCGGCAGGAACATAAAATTAATGTAACTGTATTTTCCATGATAATACTCACGTGTGACGCTAACTGTTGTGCAAGTTCATTTTACTTGAAATGAAATAAGAGTAAAGTTATTTAAGTATTAAACAGCATGAAGCTGCATGCTGCATCAAAATCCTAAGACGCAAAGTCTCCTTTAAGATGTTTGACTCCATGGGGCTGCTAATATACCAGGATAATTCCATCTGTCACTGGAGATAATATGTTTCGTCAAATAGAAAACGCGAGTACAAGTAAATTTATAGTTGAACTTGTTCACGTTGGATTTTCTGTTAAATACTTTCTACTATACACTTCTTATACGGATCAAATGGGTTTATATCCAAGTCAATCTGGGATTGAATTTTTGAACCTCGGTTACAAAAACAATAATTTTTTAGATCACTTTTGAACTTGGATTTGGAAAATTAACTATACTTGTCTTTCTGAATCAAGGTTCAAAAGTGACATAAAAAAAAATATTGTTCGTGTAACCGAACCTCAAAAATTCAATCCCAGATTGGCTTGGATATAAGCCCGTTTGATCCTTGGCGTCTCTATTTGTACTGACAGTACTGTAAAATGCGCTCGTATGAGAGAAGTCTATAATAATAGATTTTATAGATTAGAATCGGACTATTGGATCTGGATATTTGAACAGGGTCTCTTGAGTAAAAAAAAATATATTACAAAAAGCTACAGTGGCAAAAGTTGAAAATAAAATAGGTGACCAAAAGATTTCAAGCTCTAAACGTGAAGCCGATCAATGCAAATCGAAGAATATAAAGCGAACTGGAGTTTCATACAATCTGATCAAGAAAAAGAATGAACTAAACCGAGATGGATTGATGGAGTCACGTTTTTTTCTCCGATAAGCCAATCAGGAAAAACAAAGTAAGTCACCTTTCTGAGTGACTCAAACAAACGAATCATGAATAGTGATTTAGTCACGTTCAACAGCTGACCAGAGACACGAACAGCGTGCGACAAGCTACGTATTCGTCATGAATAACATTACGCATAAAAACAAAAAAGTTTTTGTCTGAAATCTCTGCTATGTTATTTAAAAATATTTTATTTATCGTTCAGTTTCAAAAACGTTAAATTTTAACTTACAACATTTTAA
This sequence comes from Siphlonurus alternatus, assembly GCA_949825025.1. NCBI lineage: Eukaryota > Metazoa > Arthropoda > Insecta > Ephemeroptera > Siphlonuridae > Siphlonurus > Siphlonurus alternatus. The sequence goes on along the minus strand of OX463788.1, from coordinate 60,670,483 downwards.
CTTTTACGTCTAAATTTACCATAAAATAGAAATTATTCTGAAAAATCATATGAAGAAATAAAGAGACAATCGACACTGTAAAAAAATGTGTTATTGTTTAAAGTACAAGGCAGGTCAGGGGTTGTCCTATTGTTTACTCCCCTCCACACTTCTAATTTTGTATACCAAATTTATACCAGAACTTATTGTTACAACAACTTTAAACTGCGGCAATCTCTGTTTGATACACTGCATGCTCATCCAGGAATGTGTTGGTCAACACCTACAGAAAACACAATCTTCTGTTACGTACAGTCAATTAAAGGGACATGGGACAATAAAATCATGCATGCATAAAAAGTTTCTGTAAGATATGTTAATGCGAGAATGAGTAAATTTTCGTTTTCGGACCATCCCCCGAATTTATAAAAATTAAATTATTATGTATATATATATATTATATAATAGTTATAGATTGGTAAGCTAACATAGGTTTATTAAATGGTATTAATTTTACTAAAGGTCTCATCATTGTCCTCTTTCTTACACACACTACAGTCCTGCAAGGCAAGCTTGACTACCCTCATTGTACTTCTTGTCGCACGGTTAGATACGCGTGGTGAGGTCAACCCCTAGCTACTCTCTGCATGTAATGTTAACAAAAACATTTTCCTGTTACAATTTGACGTTTAAATATGTGAGGTTTACTATTCAAATCTCAAAGAGCAAATATTAAGGCTCCCTTGTTTGGACATTACATTGTACTGTACATGTAGATAGTTTAGTAAGATGATGCCATATTCGAACAACTTTTTTTTTTACAAAGATACACTCATATGAGCTCGAAGCGGGGTAATGAGTATTATAGGGATAAAGGAGGGAAAGAATGCATGGTGGCCACGGTCTGTTACGCGTCCCAGCATTCGCTGAGATCAGACGACTGAGGGAACCGTAGAAAACTCAATCGAGGCGGACACCTCTACTTTTTATCAATGGACCAATGTGATGTCTAAAGCCTGAGGAACTACATACAAGTGGATAACTGTACTGGGTGGAAAGTGAGATTAATTTACCCCAGGGAGGGAGCAACGTAATTTTTAATTGAAACGGTCATCACTCTTACAATTAGTACTAACCACGCTCCACGCTTGACTTTTATGATCGAACGAGAATCCGTCAATGCACTGCGCCACGCTCAACCTAGTTTTTAGTGATAGGCTCATGCTGATATTTAAAAAATAAAGCAAATTAGTAGTTCCTATACCTTTTTATTTTTTACTTAGTAATTGTTAATTATTAATTTTAAAGCAATATTGAGAATTAGATTTCTTTTCTTATGAATTAAAAGAAGTTTATTACACATAAGTATTAATTACTTTAGTTTTTTATAAAGGTTATATACCGTATATATAGTAGTTGTAGTTTGTGTAGACGAGAGAGAGATAGAGAGGGGGGAGAGAGAGAGAGAGAGAGAGAGAGAGAGAGAGAGAGAGAGAGAGAGAGAGAGAGAGAAACTGAGGCTTCATTATTGTAAGTGGAGGCACTCGTAGAACGAGATCAAAGCATACACTAACTCTCTGCCTTTCATAACTCAAGAGAAAAATATACCCAGGAAATTTTCTTAATTAAAATATTTTTTTCTGCTTTCATTTTTTTAAGTTACATATAGCCCCGCAGCCAGAGCTTGCCGTCTCGCCAACGTATCTTGCCGCTGTTTAATCTCCAATCAAATCTCGCTCAACACCAGACATCTTATCCCACACAATCACATCATCAGACACATGTATTCATTTTTGACCTCTCAAAAAAGTGGTATTCAATGTAGTACTTTTCAAATGTGTATTTTTTATCCCGGATATTCCCAGACGTAAATTACTCAAGATAACAGTGCAAATTGACCCAGTTTCTATATTTACTGAATTACTGTGGTGTGTAATTTACACTGAATACTACCAATTATTTTGAAAATTGGGACTATATACAAAATGTATGCATTTTATGATTTAACAATTATATCCAGACCTACTTAAAAATCATTTATAAACACGAGTGACAAAGAAGGTACAGTCAAATTAATTTGATATTCCCAACGGAAGTAGCCGGAAGTTGAAGAAATTGTTGATCATTCTGTATTAATGTTTGGAAAATTTGTAGACTTGGTCTATATTTAGTTAGTACTTTGCCGGATGTTACAGAGAGACAAGAAACTTCCGGTACGAGCATTCAATTAATTGTAGTGTATTCACTGTAGTAATATGATACTGCAAACAAAATTTAGTGTTGTTCTAATTTTAGAGAGCAATAAACGTACGTTGAAAATGTTTAACATTTTTGTTTCTAACATACATAATAACAAAATTTCAAACAGCAATATTCTATAGAAATTTACAGTTACGTATAAAAGCATTTAATTAAAATTAATGATCCAATTACTTTGATTATGTTTGCTTTGAATATTAATATTTTATGTTAGAGTTAAATTGAAATTATGTGCTAAAATTATATTATATGTTTTATAATTTATTAACATTATATTATAATACAATTTTATTACTACTTTCATGTAAAAGCTACATAAATTTAGTGTTGAAATTGTTGACATTAATTAATTGAAAATAACGGATGCAAACAAACTATAACTCATATATACATGAATCCGATTTTGTTACATTTCAAACATAAAATCTATAATAATCCTATATTAGTTTATTTTAAATTTCTTTACAAAAAACATAAATCTTAACGTACGTGTTACATTATTACATGGATAAACTTACAGAAATTGTATTAATGTATAACATAATTTATACACTAAATAAATAAAACAGACTTTGTAAAATAGAAATATATTTGAAGCATTATAGAAAAAGGATGGATATGTCTATCTTTTTTTTATATATTTGAAGTTTGAGTTTTTGATCTTAAATAAATTATTAGGTAATTTGAATATGAAGTAGACTGGTGGGTGGGTTGATGGGTCGGCTGGTGGTTTTGGAGGGCGTGGCTAATTGTTATGTACTGAAGTGTATACCGATGCCTCCAATCAAAAGCCTGGCAGGCCTGTGTCAACGCGACTCGCTCATCACTCATGAACTCATTATCGAGCAAACAACTCTCCTGATTCCTTCTTCTCTCTCTCTCTCTCTCTCTTTCTCATCACAGATGAAAGGCTAGCAAGCAGCAACTAGGTTAATCTTTTCTTGTTTACTCAAGACATAGCAAGACATATTAATCAATCGAAATATAAAAGGAGACAGTTAAGAAATATTTTGAATTTTGTTTGCATCAGCTTTTTCATTCATTCATTAATTATTTTTTTTTATTACTTACATTTACATGTGTTCATTTGGATTAAATTTAAAGCAGTAATTTATTTATTCACTCTAAATATCATAGCATTTGGGAGGAAGGGGAGAAAAGGATCAGTTTTATATATATTTTACGAGCGAGAATGCATCCACCCTACAAATTTTAAAACCATTTATGTAGAAATTCCTTGATGCGTTTTTTTTTACTGGACATGATGCAGAATAATAAATATGGGTTGAATAAAGGAATTTTATTCTGAATTAATGTAGACTGTTTGGTCTGAGTAAACACACTTTGTAACAATTGTATTTTAATTTCTGTCTTTTAAATGTTGTCAAGATATAAATAAAGTTGTTTTTGTTGTCATTCTTATTTCTTATTTACTTTTTGTCTCCCCCTTCCATCTTGCCTTTCAGTCGAATGAATAACAAAGCAAAAACATCCCTTCAAATTAAACATAAAATACATTTATAAACAAATAGCAATTAAATACTTATGTTATGCATTTATGCAGGATTTTAGCTGCTATCCCAAACTTGTATAAGATAGAAATTTAGCAACTATAATCTCCATAATTTCTGAGAAACATTTATCCCGTCTTGTGCTCAACGGTAGTTTGAAATATGAAGCATAATATAAACTTGTGCTAACTTTTAAAATGTAAAGCATGCAGCTAACTTTAAATCACCAGCAATTTTGTATAGTTTTGAAAAGTTTTCAAATTTACATTTCAATTGCTTCTAATTTCTCTGACCAAATTACAAATGAGTGTTACTTGTGTCTCAACGGCTTCTTTTACATATTTGACTCTCTATTCATGGCATGCTTGTTGCTTTTCATTCAATGCCTTGGGATGAACGAAAGAAAGGGTGCAATCATCGATTATCTCTCACTCTTTCTCTTTGTGGATACATGCAATGGGTGTGCCTTGTCTTCAATGACCACACCTTAGTCTCATATAGTCTCTATATATTCAGGCTAAACAAGAAAACTAGATTATTTAAAATATATATTTATTAAATATTAAATAAATCATTAATAAATGAATATTGAAAATTTTGACCTACATTAATATTGATATAATATGGGTTAAATAAAAATCAACATCCTTTTATCTTTCTAAAAAATTGTGTTGTCATGAAAAACTTGCATTCGATAATATGGTTACTAATTTAATGAAAGGTAATTAAAAAGTATCGTTAAAGTAAATAGCAAGTACAATTTTCTTCTGTACGTGATGAAGAAAACATTTTGCATTTGAATAAAGAATAAAGGAATATTTTATGATTAAATTAAACCGAAAGCAAAGAAGAATAAATTTGCTTGAATGATGCAAGAATATTAGACATGCAGAGCCAACATTTTATTTATACTGAAAAAATAATTAATAAATATATATAGATGTTTTTACTGTTGCTTCTTGGGAGTGTGAACTTAAAATTAAAAACCGCTCAAAGTGTATCTATAGTATATTGTTGTCTGTGTTCTTCATATATATTTTTAGATATTTAATACGTTTGAACTGTTTGAACGGCCATTGAACTTTTTTGTTTTGAATGCTGTAATCTGTTAGTCAGATATTGTGTACTATAAAGGTTTATATCTAATCCATTAATGTATGGAATGGAGTGAAGAGCTGAAGGCTTTACGTCTTTCAGCTTTGTACATTTCAATCTAAATATTTGTTTGACTTTTCTATTGCTTGTGATTGCCATTTGAAATGTTCAGTAAATCGTTATGAAGAATAGAAATTGACTACTTTACCAAACAACCATCAAGGTACTTTGAAATTGAAGGTAACTTCTCTCACTCAGTACCTAAAAATTATTATTTTTACAATTGTTTTTTTTTTTAATTCAATCATCGACTTTAAAGCATCACATTAATTATTAAATAAATAAGTAACAGAAAGTTAATTATAATTAAAATTAATATAGAGAATTAAGGAATACACAAATATTTACACTTAACAGTACAACAATATTCAACGAGGCAGTAAAAGAATTTTCAGGTGTTACAGTATGATCAGGGAACAGAGATATTATCTCTGTTCCCTGGTATGATGTTGATCTATTACAATGAATTTTATTCATGATTAAACAATTATTATAAAATTTAATATTTGTAGATTATCATAATCAAGAATGTTCATGTTATATGGCTTTGCAGTTTAGGTAATGGTACATAATACACACATTTTTATACATCAATTTTTTCTATTTTATTTTCTTGAAGTAAGGTTGAAAAAAGTAGATTAAAAACTCAAGTGATATATATTATCCTATTACTTAAATTGCTTAATAGGAAAATATTGGACTTTTCGTTTTCATTAGGGTCCCATAAATTTTAAAGCAAGATAAATTTTAGCTAGACTTTTGCTATGTTAACAACATGACATTTTAATATAATAGAACGTACATCATGAAAATTTCTTTCTTTCAACTTAAATATAAATAATACTATTGTGCGACTGAAGAAGTTAAAATATTAAAGAAGAAAAAAATACTCGGTTTTATAACTGCTGATGAGAAGAAATTTATAATATTGTAAATATGTACTATCACATAAGTAATTAGAATATTAATTTTATTATATCGATCCTATATCACCATAATATATAATATACGATATCTTTACACTCAAATATTTTGAATTGCTTTTGTGAGAATAAAATATGGATAAAAATAAATTAAAAGGTATAAAGTAAACACACTTTGCAGCAAATGTATTTTAATTTCTGTCCTGTAAATGTTGTCAAGATATAAATAAAGTTGTTTTTGTTGTCTTTTTTATTTACTTTTTGTCTTCCTCCTTCCATCCTGCCTCTCAGTCGGATGGATGACAAAGCAAAAATCTTCTCAAATTAAACAAATATAAATTAAATACTTATGTTACGCATGCATACAGGATTTTATTTGCTATATAATAAGATTAATAAGTACGAGTAGTAAATATATATACTCTTATGTACATAAGTACATAAAATGTGTAAAATATAATAACAAAACTAGTCAGTTTGTACAATACATCATCAGGGTTTGTTATTGTTATGCCATTTTTTAGACAATACTAATTTTTCCTTGTCTTGGATATTGTTTTAATTTCATCTTAATACATTAATTAAGTGACTTAACTGTGGCTTCAAAACAACTAGTGAATGTATTAAAGCAATAATTAACATGACAACAAGTTCATTTGGTGTTTTAGAGAACAGCTCATAACTTAAGCTACAGCAAATTAATTTAAAATCATATGTAAATCACACATTAAAGGGAGCTAAAATGTGAATTACGTACATTACTGAAATAATTTTATGTTGTGCGTTTTCTATATTCTTTATTTTTTGTACAGGCTGGTAAAGAAACCGTCAAGATTTAGATATAATAGTAATGTATCTAAATAAATGAAACATGCATTGATTTTTGTGTCTATAGATAAAATTAAGAAATAAAATTCAATTTTCATGAAAGTAATGAAATAAAGATGGAAATACCATTGTCGACTGCTATTTTTTTTATATATAAAAAATTACATGTTTGGGTTCTTATTTTATTTTATTTTTCAAATGAAACATGTTATGATGCAAACAATATATTATATACATATACATACTTGTATATTATATTATATAGTAAAATTTTCAATGTTGTGTCAAGTATATCTGAAATTATTATACGAAGAAATCTTGAAGATCCAATTTCTTCCAGTTTATTTGTATATTACTACAACAACAACGTTATGGAATGCGAATACAAGGGCTAAGAGAGACGGTGCTTGTTCACATCAAGTACCAAGCAAGCAAGCAGGTATCGCCTTCAAAGAAAACTCTTCACTCATGTTCGAGTCAAACAGACAGGCGCACATACTAAAATGCCAACTACAAACAATCAAGCTCCTCATAATATGAAATATAATATATACCAATACAGTACAATATGAACAATATTCTCTTAGGAACGTTAAAATCCTATATTGTTTTTCATATTTCATACTTGAAATTGCAATAAAAAAAACTCAATATAGTTAAAATAAGTAATTTAATATAAATATCATGTGTAAAATTTAAAGAATGCAACAGGGAATGTTTAATATAATATGCAATTATATTTAACGTATGCATGTATTGCATGTAAATTTTATTACCTTATTTTTATAATATAAAGGTATATTTTTATGTCATACTAAAATATAATTTACTTTTTTTGTGTGTGAAAAGTGAATATTTTTTAATTAAAAAAAAAAAATATTATTTTTTCAATCATAAAAAAAAAGAAAAAAATTAGCCATATTTTCAGTTCAAGTAACCCTCATCCGATCGCTTCAAATTTTCTTTTATGTTTAATAATAATCTACCCACCTCTCTCTTCCAAACACTTCCGCTTCAACTTTCTTTACAAAATAAATAAGTTGAATAGGTGCTATTTTTCCATATTTTTTTTCTGTGTGTTCAATGCCACCTAACGAGTCTTTCAATTGAGCCCCTACATATATGCATCATGCACAACACATATGTATAACAGGTTGCCTATTGATATGATTTTGCAGGCGTAAATGGCAGCCACTGGCCTATTATTATATTGACTGGGCAATTATGCAGTGGTTTGCATATCCAACTCGTAATCGGATAGTCGTGAGTTCGATCCCAGGCATTGCTACATTTCTCCACATGGTGGTTGCTGAAGAACATTCACTAATGAATCCGGGAGGGGGCATTAACTGCCGACCATCATCACTTAATTTTCCATTGTTTCTTCAGTCACAACTAGATGCTTGGTCTAATTGCTAAACCATGGCCGGCGGTTTGGAAAGGACTCATAAATTTCACAGCAACGTTAGATTGAGTCCAAGAAGAGTTGGAAAATTAGCGTAACATCACTTGTCACCATTTGGGTTCAGTTGAATATATATATATATATATATATATATATATTATATTATATTATATTATATTATATTATATTATATTATATTATATTATATTATATTATATTATATTATATTATATTATATTATATTATATTATATTATATTATATTATATTATATTATATTATATTATATTATATTATATTATATTATATTATATTATATTATATTATATTATATTATATTATATTATATTATATTATATTATATTATATTATATTATATTATATTATATTATATTATATTATTATATATATAAAATATATATTAATATTATATATTTTGTTGTTTTTTTGTACATGAATCATCCAACATTTAAAATTATTAGCTTTCGTGTTGTAGCACGTAAAAATTATCAAGTTATTAATAATAATAATAACAACAGAGTGTATTAAACGGGTGGGTGAAGTAATACTCGAACACACAGTGAACGGCGCGGGTATTGCGGGTTAGGGGAGAGGGTGCAAAGCTCGGTCACGGTAGGACTGATGGTCAGTGCGATGACGCTATCCATTTGTCATGCTCGGGGTAATAGACCCGGGTCTAATGGGTTCCGTAGAAGCTGGGTCCCATCGTGGCTGAAAGTCTTGCACTCCAAAGGGGCATCGATGGAAAAAAAAAAACACGAAGCACTGCCTGGTTCGTCCCATGACCAGTGTCTCACAAAAAAGAAAATTATATATGTATATATAAATATATGTATAAATATATATATATATATATATATATATATATATATATATATATATATATATATATATATATATATATATAGGAGTAACAGACAGACATATTGATTTATTATTAAATAATTCGTTTGATCAGTAAATGAAAACATGTTCATAAAATAAATATTTATACTGATATAATTATGATAAATGATGTCGTGTTTCTTTTTCCCTATCGTCTTTCCAAGTTATTATTTAGACAACTGGCATGGTGACAAACACTTGTCACTTTGTGCTCGGCAACATGTTAAAGTTATTATTCCTCAATCACGATTATATCAATCTATATATTGGTTACGAAAACAAGTTACTGATTTTTTCAGTTTTGATTCAAATTAATTGCAGATTGCAATCAGTCAAAAATTATTTCCAAGATTATAAATACTCACAATAAATACTTGAATGTCAGCCTTTTTGGAATTTGAACAAGAAACAGTTTAAAGGGCAAAGTGTCCACTCAGCAATATCATATTATGCGTAACTTTTTTTAGTTCTTAATTAAAAAAAAATATATGATTTCAAATAAAAACTGCACAGGTATGTCATTAATTAAGACTTGGCATGCTGTAGTGTTAAAGTGAGCACGATTAGTCCACTCGCTTGACTTATGTGCCAACACTGTTGAAGTTAAGATTCCTCCGAGTCTTATATAATACCTGGCCACAATAATAGGAAGCATTGTCGGTCAACACTATTGTTGGCTACTCTGACTCTCATGCACCCAATTTTATTGACGATAACTATACCTCATATTTCCATCAACGTAATGTTATTCCTCTAACAAGTAAGAGAGCAGCAAAAACGATAATACTTTACAGCAAATTTCAGATACAATTTATGTGAATAAAAGAAAATTAAGGGTAAGGTAACGCCACCAATGTTAAAAAAAATCCCTCTCACAAAAATTCTGAAAAAAATTTAAAATTTTCTCCTCTACACCCCCTATCAGTAGCTAAAATATCAGGTATACAAATACGATCTAGTTTTTGAGTTATGAATTTTAAAAGTTGACCAATTTAACATGGGAGTTTCATTTCTCCATGTTAAAGTATTAAAAATTTATAACTCAAAAACTAGATCGTATTTGTATACCTGATATTTTAGTTACTGATAGGGGGTATAGAGGAGAACATTTTAAATTTTTTCAGAATTTTTGTGAGAGGGATTTTTTTTAACATTGGTGGCGTTACCTTACCCTTAATAAATGTCTAATAGTCAAATGCCAATTAGTTTAGAAGTTATTACATCAAGTTTTGTGCAAAACTGTACAATTTTGAGAATAATAATTAATAACATATATGCATAAATGTATATACTTCTTAGTTTATATATTATTAAAATCAGTGCTAATTGTGGAGTGTTGCATAAAACAAGGATCGGCGAAGACATACATCAAACGGTATGTAAAACACAAATAGTTTAAATAAATGTCTATTGTTGTTCATCGTATGAAATGTCATGCTGCCATGCCATAGACACAATAATTAATTTATGCAATCAATATGTAGTGTCTTTCGGTGAGTCTCAAGACAGTGATCTAGGTTCACAGAAAAGCAGCTGTGATGTAAGTCTCTCGCCACGCCCCCTCCGCGTCAACTCGAAGGGTCTTGAGCAAGCAGCTGTTGTGCCTTACTCAATTCTCTCACTCGCATGCACTCTCAGCGGATCACAGAACAAACCCAGCAGGGATTTTTTAAACCTTTTATTAGAAATAATCTATTATAATTATTATTTTTGAGTAAAATATATATTTATTTATATTTTCAATCGATAAAAAGATTTAATTATAATAGATCGTTTTTAAATAAAGATTCAAATGAAGTCATGGTAAGGAAATACTTGTTTTCAATTACATTTAAATTTTCTTCTTTTCTATCTTATTCATTGGGTATTATGTTTTTACCTGCTCAATAACCAAAAATATTTTAACAGTACGAGTTTATATGGTAAGTTCTAGCATAGCAAAAACAAACTGCAGTATAATGACATAAGCATTGGTCCTTATTAAACAGAGAGCTTGTGCCATCAGGAGATTTATGGACTGTAAAAATTTAGAACTAGAAACTAAACAGAACCTCATTAATTAAATAAATTAATATCAAATTATGATAAAATAAAACGTAAGAACAATACAACATTAAAAACAAAAATTATACTGTCCTTTATTTTCAATTTAATGATATTATACAAATTGTGTCAGAAAGACAGAGAGAGAGGACAAAGCATGGGCTGCATATGCTCATTCCCCCTCCCTCCGCCCACCTCAAAGTTGCAAATCCCTCAGACTCACTTGTTTATTTTGTTAGAGCAATTTTTAGAGCTCAGTGTGGGCTTGAAGCCAGAAATTTCCACCTTCTTTTTTCACACAAATCTCCAGCTAGTAATTTTTCTCGTTCGTTCTTTTATATTATAAAATAAAAATATTAAATTTACATAATGAATGTATAACCTAATTACAAGTTGCAAAAAACAGTAAAATGAACAAACAACGAATATAAACTATTATAATATCTATTATTTTTGTACTATAATACAAATAGTATTGGTATAATTATAATATATATATATATATATATATATATATATATATATATATATATAATATAGCAATCTACTTTTTCATTATTATTACAAATCTATATATCTATGAACGTTGATTTTATGTGAAGAGGTTTAAATAAGAGATGAATACAAGCCAAATGAATAGAAAATTATATCGTGTGCTTTTGTCATCTCTAGAGCTGTGCATGAGTGCTTGAATGTACCATTTGAGCGCGAATAATAATCACTCCTTTATGTGAACACCAATCAAATAATTATACCACATCAGTCAGAGATAGAATAAATTACAATAGGGTTATAATATAATTGGTAAAAAAACAACAACAAATAATATTAATTTTATGATCAAAAGTAAATTATTCTATATTATTTCTCAGATAACATTCTGTCACACAAAGCACCCCTTGTGCTTCATGTTTTTGTCATTTTACTAAGATCAGTAATAATATCGAGTTGTTGAAGCTATGAAGCGTGTTTTGTGATGTAAGCTATCGAGCGTGATGACACCTTGCAGACGCAACCCCTGCAGGACTCTCAGAAGGAGGCCCGCAACACACGGCCGGCCTGTAGCACGGGCGTAACACACGAGAGCGACTTCCGCTTTCACTTAACATGCAGTCTGCCCCACCACCTTCAACAACAACTAAAACGGAGGGACGGAGGCGGTGATTCGCTAAAATCCAGACAACGGAAATACTATATTTTGTATTAACCAAGTTAAAGATGAATTAGTTAGATAACATGGAGCTTACTGAGTATAAAAGAGTGGTGAGGGAGCACTAAAAAAAAAGGAACTCACTTAGTCTGGCATTGACCCAGGACCTCGCTAAGTAACATCATTTAACTCACCACTCTTCTACTCCATACACCTACCATGTTTATAAGTAAACCATTTTTGTACTATATGTTTTCTTGAATAAAAAAATCATATTCTTTACTCTACGTTTATGATGTTGTCATAAAATTTATCTGCAATTAAAATAATCGTTAATATAAAATATTTTAATAAAATATAAATCATTATTAATAATCAAATAAATGCAAGGTTAAAATTAAGTTAGTAATTAAATCATGAAGGGTCCGTGTAATGGACTTGGCCGAGTTCAATAGATATTATGACAAAATTTACCTCTCATATAAGCCCCAGCCAAGTCCACAATGTGATAATATAGCCAAAGAAAATTGAATTTTGACTCCGAAAAAAATTAGGAGAAACTGAATTTTTCAGAATCAGTAGTTTGATATGAAATATGAATTTGACGCAAACGTGGTCAGAAGTAGTCAAACTCACATTTGATAGATAATAGTAAACTCTACTGATTCTGAAAAATTCAGCTCTCCCCTAACTTTTTCCGGGTTAACGTAGGGATTTTTCGTAATATTCCTGGGCTAATAGCTTTATATTAAGCAAATTGTGTTAACATATTAGTCGCCATATTACAAAGAATAAGGTCGATTTTACACTTCATGGGGTCAAGGTGTTATTTTTAAGCTTTAAAATGCATAATTCCGATAAATTGTAAATATGAACGTGATTCACGAAGGAAGATATCCAGATTTTTTTATTAATCAGCTTTAGTTTCAATTAAGAAACTAAACGCGGTTAAGTGAGAACCCTGATTATCTAACTGGATAACTTATTCTGTCAATTTTCTCTATCTATTATACATATATATGCTATAACTCCAGTACTATAATATAGCATATATAATATGAGTTAAGAATAATTTGATGTCATGGTATTTAAAACGGTATTTAAAACTTGATCGATTTAAAGTTGATCCCCCTATTCAATATATTCGCTGAATAAAAATTCAAATTGACATCACAAAATGTCCAATAAACTTATTTTACATTATTATTTAACAATATAAATTTACATTTTTGAAACTGTATCTTTTTTAATTAACTTACATAATTTTAAAATTATTTAGAGCTTAACCGTTCATCAAAAATGAGAAAGAAGAAGAGTATCGGTAGAATGTATCGGCTAGTTTGGAGAGTGTAGGAGGCAGGCCGGCAGGTAAAGTCTACCTTTCTTCCTATCACCTAACACCTCCACACATAACACACTGGCAGGTAGGCGTGGAAGCGTTTACATTTATAGACTCGATCGCTGCCTGCGCAATGTTCAACCACCCTCGGAGCTAAATGATTAGCTACAGTCGAGTTATACTTCGATATTTCAGGAAGTGCACCTCGGGACAGCACAAATTTCACAACTAAATTATTTGCTGGAACTGCAGCTCTTAGACAAAAGTAGATAAAATGTAGATTTTGAAGTTAGGGGGAAGTAAGAAGAGCATCCATTTCCAAAAATGTTGTCCAAAATACATAAGTTTTTTTTTAATAGCTACCTTAATTGGATATTTCAAATATAAAATTATGAAAATAACAAATAACTTACATTGAATACTCCAGGCTTTCTTAAGGACTTAAGGTGTGGATGAAATATTATATATATTTTTTATTGCATAGTGAGTCATATTTTTACATTACAATAATAACACAAGAAGCTTGCTGTAAAATCTAGAAAAGTTACTTCCCTTAATGGCAATACACTCTGGGGTAGTTAACAACTGAAATGTGGATTTGCAGTGAGTGGAATTGAAATGTGCCATTGGTAAAAATATACAAAACTAGAGTGGATTCGAAAACCTCCGAGAAAACGTTCAACAGGACCGCTCTTGGCTAGCGCGTCACATTTAATTACATTTTCGTCGTATTTGTAATGTACTCTGTCATTGGTTGACTGTTTGTAACGAAGGATCTAACTGGTCTAGAATGAGCTGAATATTTCCAAACAGAACCTAAATGAATACAACGGCCAAATGTAGTTTGACATAATTATAGCGTCAATTAGCATAGCTAGTGAACATGCAATTTTCTGTTAAGCAGGGTGACGTCATATTCCACATCAGAGCTTCTCAGAAAATGATTTGGAATTCTTGATGACTTCCTGGTTATCAACAAGATTTGCAAACGATGGAAATTATTTCAAATCAAATAACGGAAAAAGATGCATTGAAATATATAACGTATTTATTATTATTTTATACATTTAAATGCTTGTTGTGGCATAAGTATTATAAGTATTAAGTAATATAGTAAGTATTATACTGTATTGATTTAAACGTATTACATTTTTATCCTTGATGGTCAGTAAACATCGAAAGAAAATAATATTAATATTTAATTAATATTCCATAAACATAACCGAAAATCAGTAAACATGCTTTGCAGGTAATGTGTGTGTGTGTGAGAGAGGGGGGGGGGGGTTATGTTATAATTCTGTGTTATTGTGTTGATCCACTCCTTCTCATTCTTGGATTACGCAAGCAAGCTTCACCACATTCGACCATCGTATGCATTTCTAAGGCTTTCTCATGTTTCAAACAGTCTTGATTTTTTTTTTTTACTCTATTTCTTTTTTTTAGATTTTTTTTTATTCTTTTATTTTTACCTTTTGAGGTTACTATTTACACATCTAACGAGTATAAAGCTCCCCTGGGCAAAAGTTTCACAAAGAAAACATTTTGCAAGATGGTTTACTTGTATTCATTTCCTGAAACTCATGACTTCCTTGAGGATTCATAATATATATATATATATATATATATATATATATATAAAATGTATTATTATGCGTGATATTGTTTTATGAATAATTTAGTGATAATGGTAAGTATCCATCAGAAAAGTTATATTGTCGCCATGTTCGTTTGCTAATTTTGACTCCTGCTACAACCACCGCGCATCGGCGCGCAACCCTTCTGCGCACGTTTTTTCGGCTCGAAGTCAAAACACTACTACCGCGAAATTCTTTAGATGCTCTTTAATTAAACTGACCCAAGGCAAATAATAAAATTTTTATAGCAGCAAACGTAAAAGGTTAGTGCCAATACGTAATTTTAAATTTACAAACATAACTTATTTAGAAGGTTAACAATAAGCGATCGAAAAATTGCTCCGTATAGGATCTTACGTGCGCCCAATCTTTTTTTGTAAGTAAATGGGAGGACAAAGGATTGGTGATGTCATCATGGATGCTGACCATTGGAAAGTAGTGATAGTTCAATTTTTTTTTAAAGATGGACTAGACAACTTGCACTTGTTTTATTGCATATGTGAATAAAAGATCTCATAAACTTAAACAGCATCTATGCAATCGGCTGTAATTCTTTAACTCCCTCAAAATCTAGAGGAAAATCACTTTGCTGTCATAGTCATGCAACAATGTCCTTTCCTGTGCTTGCGATTTAAATATTATTAATAATAATGAGCATGAATATGACGTCACTGAGTTTGGCAGTACGATTTTAAGAATGTTAAATAGAGGGTTCAAAAAAACTTGAAAAAATTGGCACTATATATAACTTGAGGTCTTCAATCCAAATATGCAATAAAAAACACGCAGATTGTCCATTTTTCAATTCCATTTTATGAGTTTGAATTGACTGATAAATTCAAATTCAAATAAAATAAGGTTCAATTTAATCTCTATTAATATTTAAAATAGAGCGAATGAAAGAATAGACAGTCCAAATTTTATCATTTCAATTAATTTTCCATTATATTCTTGAAAGGATAAGTTACTATATGCACATCAAAACATACGTTTCAAGACCGTTTCCTGGTTCTTCTTTAAAATAATAATAATAATAATAATAATAGTAAATAAGAATTTCTTTGAATTTCTACATGGCCAGAGGCTTGAATCAGCTTGATACTTGGTTCTATGAAATGACAATTTGTTAGCTTCAAACGAATTTCCAGCTCAAGAAGTACTGACATTAAATGGTTTATTATACATCAAATGCTACCTATTTCTATTCATATGTACCTGCTGTCTTTGAATTTGCAATTTCAATCGAGTTTCATTCCTTTGTTACGAATAAAAATACATTAAAAAAAAACTCTTTGAGATATTATATATTATAATAATTATTATATTATTTAACAATAAAAAATAGTTTCTATAATTATTATGATATATATTATATAATTATATTCTATTCTAATATATTCATGTATTTCTACAATTATGTATAGTATAATTTTATTTCAATGTCATAACATAATACATCAATTCTTAGTTTACAAGTTGCAAGTTAGAAAATCGCATAAATTTTTTCTCTTTGTTTCAGATTATTATTTTACTAGTGTATGTATAACAGTGCAATGCATTTGACAATACGCGTACCCGTCCAAGGTAAAAAAAAACAACAACAAAAAAATAATGATACAATGATGAATGCAATAAATAAAACAGTGGAAATTTGTACTGCAGCAATTTATAAAGATCTTTAAGCCTTCAGCGAATGGAAAAAGTTTCTTGCATTCAATTGTTTGTGTTTTTTTAATTGTAACACTGGCCGTCATATTAAACTTTTTTGCATTTTTCTGAGTACTTAATTTGGTTCCTGTTTGACCAGTGAGCTTCTTCGTTACAAATTGTCAACCAATGACAGAGGATATTACAAATACGATGAAAACCATTTTAAATTTGACGAGTACTGAATACTAAACATACAACAATTTCCAACTACTTTTTATTTGTTAGAGTTGCATGAACTTGTTATGATGTTAGTTAAAAGAAAAAAGAAACTAATAAATCAAATTTTAACTAGTAAAGTAGTTTCTTATGTAAAGTTGTTGTTGCTACATACTGCAGTACTGTACATGTATAAACACGCGTTGTGGGGTGGACGGGGGAAGGGGGGGGGGATTGTTATGTTGTGGGGCACGTCGCGCCGACTCGCCCTCCTTACTTGCAATGACAAAACAACTCGTCTGTCTGCTACATAAAATATACTGTATACAGTGATACTACGAAAGAGACCCAGTGAAATATAAGTTACAAATACAAGTTTTTGCCTTTTTTATGGGGATTTTTTTTTTTGTTCAAGAAAGCTCACTATCCGCTATCCGGATATAAAAACTGAATACAAAAAAATAAAAGTTTTAATCTAGACATGGATGGAAGTAAAAAAAAAAAAAAAAAAAAATACGCCGGGAACTGTTTAATTTATAGAACTGTATTGTGTATTTTTCTTGAGTAACAAAACCATGAATGTGAACAGACAACATGTAGGATAGATATTATTTTTTCTTATGTGGGTGGCTATTTACAATCAAGTTTATTAAGAAAAGAGAAGCTGACATGTTTATAAAGAATAAAAAATATTCCTATTTTTAATTAATTGATAAACTGTGATTAAAAACAAATAACAGTCAATCTGTAAAATATAGTCATGTCAAATTAAGTCTGCAGTGTGATTAAATTGTAATTAATTTGTTTTCCTCAACCAATTGTTCATAATAAATTAATCAAATATAATTATATTGACTCTGATGAGACGTTGAAGTTATAAACTTTTAATTTTCGTTTCAACTCAAGTGTGACGTCTCTGAAGTTGAGCAATAACAAAATTACTAACTAACAATGTGTTTCTTCTACCTTGAAAATTAAAGAAATTCACAACTTGTGTTTATTATGTTGATAAAAAATAATTAGAGGCTGTTAAGCAATTTCATCGTATCAGTGAACGTAAAATTATTTAGGAAAATATAGGGTGCATTTTTTTTATATATAATTATTATTATATTCTTATAATTATCGATATTTTTTTTTTTTTTTTTTTTTTAATTTTACTTCTGACTGGATAGCGTGATATTAAATTATAAGGAGTTTGTTAAGAGCTATTTCACCATCTGATTATTGCAATTTTTGTTTACAAGTATCAACATTTGAAAGGAAAGAGAAGTCACCACCGGGCTTCGAACTTCGGTCCTCCCTCAATCTCATGTCAAGGTGCTTTCCCGACTGAGCTATGGGATCTTCTCTGTGTTAGAGACTTGTTGATACTTGTATATACATACACTGCAATAATCGAATATCGAAATAGCACTAAACTCCTTATAATTATGGTACACCTTCATATAGAGACTACAACACAAAACATGCTGATCCATCCTCCGTACTCAAATGAACTCACTCCTTTTTCCTATCAAGATTTTAATTACTGTAGTGTTTGTAAATTAAAATTAGAATATATATTGTAAAATTAGATTCACTCTCTTGCTCATTTTTAGTCAATTTTATTAATGAAATTGGTGCTTTTGATGTTTTCAATCAGATTTTGAACCATCGAATTTTTTGTCAAAGGGTCATTGGATGATAATAAAAAGGTTAGTCAGCGTATAATAAAATTTATCAAAAGTCAAAAAAAAGTGTTGATGAAAAAGTGTGTCGCAAATTAAAGTAAGTTAATATAAGTTAATTAATAATTAAATTTGATGATTAATATAACTGTAAGGAACTAACCATGAGCACCAAGAAATACTGAATTTCTTCAATTGCGATTAAAAATTAAATTAATATAATTATGAATTTAATGTATTATAATAATTTAAAGCCGGTACTACACCATATAATTTTTCTAACTATTGCATACAATTTTTCCTTATATACAAGACAACACAAACTCCATTTGTTTGTATGGAGATGAAATTTTCTTGCAATAAAAAATTATATGCAAAATTGTATGGTGTAATACCGGCTTAATATTAAAATATTATGTATTAACTATTACTATTAAAATAATCAAAGTGGATAGACAAGACATTTTAGATAAGATGACAATGGTCATATTTGATATTTTTTCTTCTTGTGATTTAATTTAATTTTTACGATATTATGATGTATTTATAGAAGCAATTTTTTCTGTATACTGTGTACTATAAAAACACCAATAACTATTATATAATTATCGTATCTAATGTCTCAATAATTTATTGTAATGTATTGTATTATATTGTTTAGATTGGAGTGTGCACGTAAACTCAGTATGCAAAAAGATCAATTCAGCAAATTTTATGTTATATACTATCAGAAACCATGTTTCAGTGGAAACTCTTTTAACTATTTATTATGCATATATTTACTCCCATTTGGCTTATGGTATTATTCACTGGGGAAGTAAGGCAGCCCTACTAAATAGATGCTTTGTTTTGCAGAAACGAGCTCTCCGTACTATATTAAAGCTGCCTAAGGGACAGTCCTGTGTATCTCATTTTAGAAATCTAAATATGCTCACTGTTCCGTCTATTTACATCTTAAACTGTGCTTCATTTAAAAAATCCCACCCTAACCTTTATTTGCAGAATGATAATGTTCATAATTACAATACCAGGAATAAATCCAATGTTGTTACAGACAAATTGAACTCTAATTTATACAAATCTTGTGCAATGTATCAAACGGCCAAAATATATGAATTTCTGCCAAAATGCCTAAAAGATATAAATGATTGTAAATTGTTCCGAAAGAAGCTAAAAAATGTCCTTATAAGTAAAGAGTTCTATTCAGTTAAAGCTTTTGAGAGCAATAAATTGCCTGAGAGTATTGTATCCTTATGATTTAAAACCTGGTTCATATTTTTTGTTAATATTGTGGTTAATTTTTTTATACTTATTTTTTTCCTTTGTTATATTTATAAAGTGTTGCGTTTTGATGTTATGTATGTTTGTTAATATTAAGTTTTTTTGACATGAACATATGTTGTCTTGTACAATCGAAAAAGTTCGAATAAAGAAAATAAAAATAAAATAAAAATAAAATATGATGTTTGGGTTTAGTTGATAGGACTGTCTAGTCCTGACTACGCCTTTTTTTTTTTTTTTTATAAATAAAGTCCTTTATTATTATTATTTTATTTATTATATTTGAGACAATTTTAGGCATATTATATTTAGGTTGGAAAAAATTGATGTCCTTCCTCTGAGCAACTTTATATAAAAAATATATTAAACAAATTATAATTAGAACACAAATATTTTTTCCTCACATCAAGACCACATGAAACTAAAATTTTAATTAAATTGTATAGTTATAAAATCAATAGCCAGCTCAAATGAGTATAAGCTTACAATGAATAGATTCTGGTGTATACAGTTTTATATATAGCTACAATATAATTTATCGACATCAAGTTGTGGCCGTAAAAACACGCCTATTGGTAGAAAAAAAATTGAAGGTGTAAAAGTGAACATATTTTTTTTTTTTTTTTTTTTACGCCCTTTCACTATTTTATAATATTATATAATATATATGATATTTTTCAGAGTACATGTTTAACACACTATCCATGGTTCCGAATTGCATTTCAGTTGAGAATCCCTCATGTGTTTTTTATATTTTATAAGCGTAATGTATTGATCCACATCGAAAGCCTCTACATTGCATGCAAACGCAGTGTTAGTTACCTAATGGTTGATTGAACCAAAATGCGATGGAAAGCACTGTAACTAACATCACACTTGACAGCCTCTCTACGAGACATCTTTATTAGTGTCAGCTGAAATGTTTACAAGATTTTGTCTCATTAAAGCACACAGATTTGTAGCTGCGTCCAATTTGTGAGAAATTTGCAGTAATTTGTTTGTTAAAATTGTGTCAAAACAAGTATTTAAAAGTGTTTTTGATGCTTTTGTACAAAAGTTTTATCAGTTATAACTTGTTTGGCATACAAGTATAATACAACGTTAGAAATAAATAATTCTATTCACGTATGAGCAGTATTTATAACATACAAAATTATATTATTACACTTATATATACTTTTACGTTGCTGCTAGAATATTAATTATAATAATATTTTACTATATGTTATATTGATAAGATCACAAGTGCTGTATGTGTGCAAGATATTTAATTAAAGATTATAGATCGTGAAAATTATTGTTTTTGTAACAATTATTGTCATGTACAATTCTAAACAATCGGAAGCCTTATTTGCTGGAGCTCCAAAAGAAAAAAAGAACATTTTCATTTTTGGAGATATACGAAGAGCATCTAATCCAGCCATTCAGGCCATTTCTGTTAATTTTACCACGCTGGGGCCTCCATGGAATTATTAACAGCCTCCAAAAATTGAACAGCTCTATCGTTTAGGCTTTCTCGAGGCCTTTCCTTTTGCTATATCTATTTTATTTTCTGCTGTACACTTGCTTGCGATCAAATATAATATCAGCATTATAATTTACATATAAATATAATAATTATTATAATTATACTTTGGATTTATAGGTCATTATACTCATGATGTCGTAGTATTTAATAGAGTACCTAATTTTTTAAGTATGTAAGATTTTTCAAATAAAACGTGAGTATTAAAAACAAATGCAATCAAAATTGCACTAAATTTGTTATTATGGAGGGGTCCCCTTTTTTACATTTCACGATATAATCACAGAATTAATTGTAATTCTTTAAGAAAAAATTATTTTAAATATTTTGCAACATTATAATTCAATCTTTGTTGAACAATATCTGTAAACTAAAAATGATATTAATAAATAATAATAAAAAACAGAAGGCCTTAAAATTATTGCAATTTGATTAAGAAAGTCCCTATTATGATAAAAAATAATATTTTAAATAAAAATGTTACCAAAAAATATCATATTAATTTTAGATTTTATTTTGTATAAAAAGAATACATAAATTTATAGAGAAAAAAAAACTCATTTCTTTTTAAGATTTTTTTTTTTTTTTTTTTTTTTTTTTGCGTTGATATATTTGATATATTATCATAATGCAGCAAAACTGGGAGAAAACTGTCGTTATTATTATTATATTTTTTTGTGGGAAAAAACTGATGGCACCAGAAAAAGGGTTGGAGGATTGAGATGCTATAAAGAAGGGGTAGGGGGTGGAACTGCATGGTGTTATACTGTGAACCGTGCATATGAGTAGAGTAGGCATGCATGCGAGCCGGAAGCATCAGAGCTAGAGCTATACGAGTCAGTATATAGCTTCTTGTCTACTTGGCAAAAAGCCATATATAACGACCAACTGGAGATACTATACTGGAGCCAAGAACGTTTGCAACTCTTTCCAACAAGTTTATCATTAAAGAAAACACTGTATAAAACTTGATATGCGATTCTTACATTACTTGGAAAAATGTATAGTTAGTAGTTATACCCACCCAACACAACTTCCCCTTTTTGCCTAGTTTTGTTGCTGCTACTGCTGCATCCATTTCTATAATACACAACATATATATATATATATATATATATATATATATATATATATATATATATATATATATATATATATATATATAGGAATAGCACTAAAAACTAAATTTATAAAATTAAAGAAAAAAGTTTTTAGTTTAAGTTTTTATGGTAAATTTATGGTGACCTATTTAAAGTCTTTGTCTCAACTTTTGAATAGGAAAAAAAAAAAAAAAAAAAAAAAAGACAAAAAAATCGCTAAAAGTTCTGTTATTGTTCTACTTTTATTATCAATTACTGATTATTTTTATATAGAATTACGTATTAGTTTAGTCTAGATCTAACTCATGCTGAAATTTTATTTTGCTAAGGAAAATTAAATTCCCAAATTCCTTTCACATTTACTTTTAAAGAATGTTTAAATTTAATAGTGTATTAATTAATTAATAATTTTTATAACGAAGAAATTGAAATAACCGTTGTATCAGGATACCCAGGTTCGACATGAAAAGTAACATTTTTTACTGAAATTATAGTAATATAACATTTTAGGGTGTATTTTGAAAGTGAACTTTCTTTTAGTAGCATAGATTTTAGACTAAAGTCTATGCTTATACACAGTACAATTTTGCATACAATTTTTTCTTACAAGAAAATTTTATATCCATACAAAGAGAGTTGTAAGGAACAATTGTATGTAATAATTAGAAAAATTTTATCGTGTAATACCAGCTTTAAAATTTTAGTACTACAAGTTGAAGTTGAATTTCAAAACTCAATCAAGATATCTGGTACTAAAATTTTCTAGGTTAATATTTATGAATTTATTTTTGAATATCCCTAATCCTTTGTACTATATAGTTCATGTAGTATTTATTAAATGACGAGTCAATACCAAGCACAAAAATCTTACCTTAAACAAACTAACTACTTTGAAACACATGATAATAAGAGAAAGCAGAGAAGAGATTCAACAGAATGGTTAGGCGGGGCTGGCTCAATCACTTCTAATATAGCTTCTTACTTTTCATGCTGTAGCCGTCAGAAAGTCCGTCTGTCCGAACATAAAATGCTAAGCTTACCCTTCATTGTATAACCAAGCCATTGCATTGAGATCCAAACACCCCCTAACGTAAAAACAAAATTGGCTACTAAAATATAAAAGACTAAAAATTAGTTGGAGGGCCAGGAGGGGAGAAAAAATAATGAGAAAAAAAAATAGAGTATGAGAAACTGGCTGCTGCAAATTATATATGCTAATGGCTTCAAAGTGAGTTAGGTTTTTACTACCGTGCTAGAGGTATCATCATTGATGGGTTCAAAAAGACAATCTATCACCAAACACTTGGCCTCCTTTCTTCTCATTGGTTACTTCAATTTCTTATCGACTCTTGTAATAATTACTTTTTTGAAGTTGTTAAAGGACAAGAAGAATTATATTGTACTTTACAACATAAATATATTACACAAATTTAATGTTAACAGGCTGTGAGTAAAACAACTTTTAATTGTCTTTCACGTCCAACGCATGTTTAAAATTTGCACATATTTTCCCTATATATGCATGTGTACAATAGCCAATTAAATTTTAAATATGTATTAATTTAAATTTCAAATTCAGCTGTTTAATTAAAGTTTGGATTGAATTGTAAGTATAATGAGGGAAATTCACGAAATAGTGCCAGGGAAAGTTATGACAACGGTTTTCACAAAACGCGTTTAGCGCCAGCCCAATTCAGTGACATTAAACGTGGTTAGTGAGAAATTTGGATAAATTCCTTCATGAATCGTGCCCAATACTTTTTATAAATTTAATAATTTCTCATGCAATAAAATAAAAGTTATTTTTAAGCTAAATAAAAATTCCAAAGTTGGAATCAGTTTTCTACTTCAGTGATCGAGTCTAAATCATGCATTGCATTTTATATTCTGTATTATCATGAAACTAGTCAATTAATATGCCCGTGCTCTTAAAAGATGTTAAACGTTTCCATGTATTTTTGAAAATAATAACATGCAAGGCAATTTGAAGGTATCACTTTTTTTTTCTCTAAGTTAGTTTCACGTACTCTACCAATTTACTGAACGAGTAGAAGCAATGAAGGACGTAGGCCGGTCGGGAAAAGCAGGAGCCCATTTACACACATTTCCTAACCACCCTTAGGATGATAATGGACTGAATGGATTACAAGGTACTACTAGTAGTAGCGGCTGTAATCGTGTCAGGTAATGCCCTGATATTCACCTGGTAGTGACGATGGGAAAAAAAGAATCATGAAGACAGTACACCTACCTTTCCTATACAACAGTGTTTGACTTTCACGCTGTGTCCACTAGGCATCACACATGAAATGAATGCTCTCAAACGGCATGCAATGGTTGTGAACCTTATTAAGGGTAAGATAACGCCACCAATGCTAAAAAAAAAATCCCTCCCACAAAAATTATGAAAAAAATTTAAAATGTTCTCCTCTACACCCCCTATCAGTAGCTAAAATATCAGGTATACAAATACGATCTAGTTTTTGAGTTATGAATTTTTGAAGTTGACTATACTTTAACATGGAGAAATGGAAATTCCATGTTAAATTAGCCAACTTTAAAAATTCATAAATCAAAAACTAGATCGTATTTGTATACCTGATATTTAAGCTACTGATAGGGGGTGTAGAGGAGAACATTTTAAATTTTCTTCATAATTTTCATGTGAGGGATTTTTTTTTAACATTGGTGGCGTTATCTTACCCTTAAGCTCCGTAGACGATCCAAATTTAAAGTCCCACTCATCGTAACCCATTTTAAGCCCCTACACTTGGTAAGTATTTGGATAATTTTTGCAATCAAAAATTGAGTTTACACTTTTATGAAATATTACTAGCAATAAAAAAAAAATCCAAGTAGCAATTAAATATTATTGTATATCTTCATTTATTACCCATAAAATGACTTTCATATAAATGTCTTATACATAATGATGTATTGTTTTTATATTATAAGGTTAAAATCGTTAAATTATTGTTAAAATTTATGTTCGAAAATTTATGATAGCTATTATGTCTAGCTAGCTACTTTTTTTTTATCTTTTTTCTTTTTGTATTATATATAGTTCCTATAAAAATTGGCAAAGCATAGAAGTCTATAAAAATAACTGTCGTTATGGTTTAGTAAATTCATACGTAATTATAGTTTTGACATAACCAGAGAAACGACACCAGTCTTCTGAGAGGAGCAAGCAAGATTGTTAAAAGTTTGGATACATTGTCACACTTAGCCGCTCTTCACCGTTCTTCCACGGCCCATCACTAATTTCTACTCCTGACACTTAACTATTAATACTCCCTTTCAGCTACCGTGCATGCCTGACCGCTTCTACCTTCTCTTCTTCTCCAATTACGAAATGAAGTAAAAGAATGAAAAAAAAAAAATTTTTTTTTTGGCAATGTGTCATATTTAAAAGGTATAGATAATATGAGAGGTAACTGGTATTTTTATACGTTCTAAATTTCTATAAATGATGTAAATATAAATTTTACATGTTTAACAACATCGGATTTTCGTTATTGACTTTAAAATTTAAAAGCTAAAACTTTGAATTTAAAAGTTCAACATTATTATAAATTGAAATTATATGACCTATAAAAATGTAAAAGAATTTTTAAATGATATACCTAGAATTTATACCTAAAGATCCGTTTTTATATTATAATATAATTATACAGATGTTAGATTAAAAAGAGATGTGCAAGTATATTATTATAATTTAATAAAGACTCCCCAAACGTCAGTCCGTATGCAAGGCAAAATATAATAATCTAACTCATAATATTTAAATTACCTTATTATAGTGATCTCCAAATAACAGAAAGTAGACAATGTTCACTGCACTGAAATATTTACTGATGACCACTTAATTACGGAGAAATATAGACCAATGTTATACCAATCTACATATATAGTGTCTGCCAGAAAATAAGTATAATGTATATTATATGAAATGATCGAAATACTGACTTCTGATCAGTCAATACCCGCGCGTGGCTGGTGTTTTAAATTGATGGTAAACTGTTACAAATATAAAATATTTCTGTTGTAACAGATCATCGACCTGTGAGAAGAAGTGAAAGGGGGGGGGGGGGGTAGATAGCGCATTTCTTCACGATTCTAGACAAGACTCATTTCCACCTGTTCTCAGGTAACTGAACTAATTATAATATATAATATTAATATGAGTTTTGTTTTTATTAATACACAAGTCTATTTGTAAATATCACAGGAAAGTCCACTACTTTTAGAATGGGAGGGACGAGAGATGTACATGCTTCAAATTGGATGTATGTCATTTTTGTTTTAAATTTCTCATCAATTTTTACGATTCTTATATTTATGGGATTATTTGTAATCTTTCATGGTACAATGATATTATTTTTTTTTTCTTTTAATTTTAGTTTATTGGTAATCTATTTCCATTCTTCCATTTTACTATTTTTTTTGTCTTACCTACTGTTTTAATTGACTATGCAATGTTGATGAAAGAAAAAAATTATACATTTTTCTGCCAAGTTTTTCGTTATATATTATTATGTGCTATTATTTCTAGAAGAAAACGTATTCAAAAAGATTCTTTTTAATTTCTATGGCCAACTTTATAATGTCTTTTTAGCTTTATTTTTTTTTCTTTCTTTTTTGTTTATTCGAGTCTAACAATATTCCTCACTCGTTCACATCAAAGGGAAAACGTGTGTCACACTTTATCAAAATTTAAACTTTACTTTTTAGGACCTTGTTTGATTGACACCTTAAACAATTTTCACCTTTATGAAACTCTATCTGGCAGCAATAAAATCTTTAGAAATCTTTTATGTCATATCCCTTTTCTTTGCTGTATTCAATGAATGTCACTGTATAAAAACCAATTAAAAAACAAATTAATTATTTATTTCTTAAACTATATTATAATGTCTCTTATTTTATTAATTTGAATATAATATTTAGTAGAATGTTCCATTTTTATCATTATTTACACAAGATTAGAAGAAAAGAAACTTTTATTAGTACACAGAATTATTTAAATAATTTGCATTTTTTAGATTTTCATATAGCTACATTAATATTAATACTGCTTTTTTTTATGCATTTTATGTTAACAATGTTAACGTCTTATTAGGAATAAATATTTAAAAACTTTGTGAATAATTTTTTCTTTCCTTATTCAAATAGTAAAATGATAATATTAAGAATGATTGATCTTAGTTGATTGAGATCTCGGAATCGGTCCCCTTGAATGCTATAACAAGACTTTCAGAGAACTTAGAACTCACCATCAATATACTATAACACAAACCACAGTAAAACACCTACTTTATTTTTTACATATCAATTGACTACATAATTATATTATATTTTTATATTGAGTTTTTTTTATCTCTCCCCCCCCCCTCTCTCTCTCTCTCTCTCTCTCTCTCTCTCTCTCTCTCTCTCTCTCTCTCTCTCTCTCTCTCTCTCTCTCTCTCTCTTTCTATTCTAATAACACTACTCACAAAGGAACAATCTGGGAAGATAACCAGGTAAATCGTATAGTGAAAAATTCGGATATCTTCCTTTTTGAATCGTATTATACCTACATGTTTTATAAAAGCCTTTACGAGTACAAGAAAATGATTAACTATGTACAAATGTGACATTTAGAAAACCTATACAAATAGAGAATCAACAGTGTACATTAGAAGTATTTTAGTCCACTTTTCTACGTATTTATATTTACACTTGCTAAGTGTGAATGATATTGTGCGTGTGTGTAAGTTATCTATATTATATTATTTTAACTAACATGTCTCATACGTATAAGAGGTTGGAAGGGACAAGAGGTGATTGATGGTTCACAATTTCACCCTTATTTATTTTTCAGCACTCAATATACAAATAAACTTATACAATTTTAATATCTGACCATCAAAGTGTTATTATGTGAACTATAGTGCAAAGTGTTGTGTGATCTATTTAATAGTGCATCAAGAAATCATATGTGGAGATAATAAAACAATTATATTAAAAAGAGTGAAAGTGATATTGAAAACTTAAACTATTTTTAAATATTAAAAAAAAAAAAAAAAAAAAAAAAAACATCAAGATTAAAGAACCTGATAATAATGAATAATACATATGTTAATAGTGTAAATTTACTTAAAATTATTTGTGTAAACCTATGTATGTTAATTTTAGGTAATTTTAATTAGATTTAAGTACCTGTTATGTATGATTTATGTAACAAATCTGACGTGATCTATGCTGTAAAGCCAACGATCGAAATAAAATTATTATTATTATTATTAATGTTTTTTATATTGAAAATAAAATATAAATATACGCATTTTAATTAAGTAATCACATAATTATGTCATCTTATCACATAGTAATTAAAAAAAAAAGGAATAGGCAGTGAAATATTGAATTCTATAGTTTTTAATACAGGAAAAAATCCGAAATTCCAAGTTAAAAAATTTATTTTTAAAAATATGTTTTTTTTTATTTTAATAAAGAAGAATGCTTAGAATAATAGTGTAATCATTAAAAAATAATTATATGTTGCAACTTTGTTGGTTCCTTTTGTTGATAACGTTGTTAAATTACACGTCCATGAAACTGGTGTTAACAAAATTCTTGCATGGATGTTAAGTAAGATAGTGTCATCTTTACATGCATATTTTATTTAGCCCATAAAAAATGTTTTAAAAAATAAAATTTAAGGTTTTGTTGGTGTTATAATATATTTATGTCTAGTATAATTTTATTATGTAAATATTATGTTTATACATAATATATATTATGAACATTGAAAAAACATAAACAAAGAACCACCTGCCTTTTTTTTTCAACCGCTGTTATTATAACACACATTTTGTCCTGCATGTATATTTGTTTGAGATGGATAATGATGTGTTTATTGGCACAACAAGTTATAGCACAGCAACAACGGTCATCCGGCACACCGCTACGCCATGCGGAAGTCAATTTAGGGGTGTTCTACTATGGAAAAGGCGCTGTCCCCACCGGATGTTACCGGAAGTATACAATTTCAGGTGGCCCTTGAGCAAGACATTCAACACCGTATATACTTGCAGTTATAAGCTTAACACATTCCCAATTCATTAAATCAATGTATAATAATTATTATATTTATTTTCTTCATTCAGCCATATACATTTTCCATGCAAGTCTTAATTTAAAATATTACATTTGATTTTTTACTTTGACGTCATAAACTCACACTGCGATTGACTGTTGATGATGTCATAGTCTTCAGATAAAATAAAATCACCCTATAATTTCAATATCATAATTTTAAAACTATATCCTGCACGCCAATAAGTCTTAATATTTTCAAAATAGTATATTTTTGTGTATTTATTTAAATAACGCAAGAAAAAAATATACCACTACTGTCCATTGACATGGTTATGATTTTTAAAGTAAATGTGTTTTGAAATTACTTTTCTTAAACAAATATTTATACACCTGAAGTGTTTAAATTTTATGTTGTTTAAAACAGGAATTCTTATATTTTATGTTATGATTTAAAAATCCTTTTGAAATACATAATATATGCATGTATATAATATAAATATATATAACAAACTAAAAACAACCTAGATTTGTAAAAGAAAAAAAAAACAACAACATATTTTTATATTTTCTTTGTATACAAGTTTTTCCTTCAATCGGTAAAGCTAAAATAGTGATGCTCACGTCATGGTTGGAGAGAGAGAAAGAGAGAGAGAGAGAGAGAGAGAGAGAGAGAGAGAGAGAGAGAGAGAGAGAGAGAGAGAGAGAGAGAGAGAGAGAGAGAGAGAGAGAGAGAGAGAGAGAGAGAGAGAGAGAGAGAGCGTTCTTCTATGCATAAACAATGTCTAGGATCGATTATTTAGTTGGCAGTAGCAAAAAGAACATCAATGACGTTGGCTGGCTGTATAGAACTCACTATATACTTATAGCAGCAGGCCAAGCAAGCATTATATCTATAGTCAGTTTAGAAAACATTTGGTTGCTAAGGAAAAAAAGCAGACTTATATAACATTCATAAAATAGATCAAGGTTTTTATAGATAAGATTTTCAATTTAAAAACTTTATATTAAATTGAATACAAATTTAAAATCTAAAAAAATATGTATATGAAGAGGCTTTCTTTGATGGGATTGTTAATGGCTGTAATTTAAGTTGTTTTATTTCAGAATTGAGAATATACTCATGGAGTTTTATGTATCATAGATTTATCTTGTGATGCGATACAAGAAGGGGTTGGTTGGAGTATCTCCCATTTCCCTCTCATGTCCTGCATGTGGAATATTTACAAAGCCTATCACAGGCAATAACGTGTAGAAGCCTGACCGATATGAGACTAGAGAGACCTGCTGTACTACCTAATTTCATTTCTAGGTATATAGTAAAAATCATAAAAACATTTTAATTTATAAAAATATAACCGAAACATAAAATCAAACCTACAGACTTTTCCTTATAATTATATTTTATTGATCCTTCCTTATTCCTTATTAGTATTTCTTTAGTTTTATCCTTATTTTACTTAAATTGTTTTCATGATAATAATATTAACTGCATGCTTAATATTTTATTTAGTAAAAAAAATCACTTCGTTTTGTTATTATATATGTAACTTAAATTAGAACGATTATCCATCGATTAGGTTTCAAAAAACGTACAAACACAAATGATAAAATATTTTCAGGTATTTTTTCACAGAAATGTATATATATATATAAATTTAAAATAATTATATTCAACCTCTAGAAACAAACATAGATAATAATTTAATAATTTTGTATTTTCCAAAGAAATCGTTTCATTTAATTAATTAATTCTCACTATGTCGATCCCATGACGTCACTAGTAAGCTATGAGGTAAGTTGAAATACTTCTTAAGATTTATTTAAGTCCCTCGGAGTTTTATTATAAATCACATTGCAAAATACAAGTAAGAAGAAAAAGGAGAGAGAGAGGAGAGAGAGAGAGAGAGAGAGAGAGAGAGAGAGAGAGAGAGAGAGAGAGAGAGAGAGAGAGAGAGAGAAATGTTTTTATGCAAATATATAATGAGAAAGATATCATATATATAGAGTTATAGACCTGTTCTATACTTGGATAACTATTCAAACTAATTAGTGTGTTTGTGCTTGACATGGTATGCTAGGTAGGTTTTGATGATGGATCTCTTTGTTTTAAGTGCACAGCAGATGTCTAAATATACAACATAAGCTAGCTTAAAACAAAACCATTAATTACATTTCTTTATGAAAACTATATCTATTTTTTTTTTTTTTTCAAAATATCCATAAATATTAAATAGTGGTATCTAGGCAATGCAAGATCCTCCAGGAAGGAACGTCCCATTACTGCAGTGAGAAGGAAGGAAAAAGTATCTTCAATCCCAGGAAAGTGTCATGAAAGTGTCACTAAGCGGCTGGATAAAGTTGGAGAAAATAAGTAAGGTATGAACAGAGTATGACATCTAGCTTTCACTTATTTAACGAGAAGTACGCAATTCATAAATATATTTGTATAAATTTATGAGATTTGTTAATAATTAAAACATTTATAAACTTGTTCAACTTAATTAATGAAGAATATAAAACTAGTTAGTTCTACATCATGTATATCTACTTTCTATGCATGTAATTATTTCACCTCATGGAAATTTGGTAGGGGAAAAAATATAAGTAAAATTTTAAATTAATCAAGAACAAATTAATTTAACTTATTGTTATGACAGTGATTTTACAGCTACCGCAATCGAGCATATTCCATGAGAATAGCAAAGTACTGATACTGCCCATATAAAATGTCAAATTTGTGATTTCGGAGACATTATAGTCAAATTCATTTTTTATTCACACTAGCACCATGAAGAAGAGAGAAGAGAAGTTACTGGACTTGTCTGATCTTGAAAATTTGCAAACAAATCAATAATAGTGTTATAACAAATCTGTCTGTAAAATTTAATATTTCAATTGCGAATTGGAAGAGCATGCAGAAACCTCTCACTTTCGGGTACTTCCAGAATAGAAATATTAATTAATTTTACATTCAATAACACTTGAACTGAAAGATACGGTTATTAGCTAATTTTTATAAATTTGTTACCAGAGGTTTGAATAATCAAGGATGAGATCATTTTTATCAATTGAGAAAGAAAATACGCGTATTATATCACATTTCATAATACATACTGCTGCAATTCCGTCCTCCTTAATGTACTATATTATATACTTTTGTAAGCAAAAAAATGCTCTAGATATAAAAAAATAAAAGTTTAAAAAAAAAATAGTAGTGACAAAAAAAGATGTTACATTTATTTATTCCTTTCATCTCATTAATGACATTTTTGCAGATAAAACTGAATCCAACAGCTTAAAAGTCCATTCACATCAGATCAACTTATTCTCAACTTTTTCCCCCTCAGTCGTATTGGTAAAATAAAAGTCACTCGACTTAAAGTTTTCTCAGCTTGAAAAAAAAACTTTACAGAAAATGAAATTTTACAATACATAAATCACAAGAAGAGAAAAATCTCGCAGATAAAATATCTTGTGAGTGATTCAGTATAATTTATAAGAAATGTTTCGTAAAAGTAAGCACCAAGCGTCCACTGTACAATCATTATATTGATCAATTAATTTTATGGAATAGAAATTTAGGACAATGCAGACTAAGTTATATTTTTTATCAAATGTTTAACATGCAGAAAATAGCAATAAAATTTTTAGCAAATGTATACCTCCGCAAATAAGTTGACCTCAAAGGGATACAGGCCTCAAATTAGACAGTCCATAAGTGCTTTTAGAATATGTAATCAACATTCGCATCATTTTTCTCCAAGTACCGTGCAGGCGTGCGAAGTTACGGTGCAAAGTAAGAAATTATACTTTTAATATAATATAATTAAATTATAAGGAGTATAATATGTTTAGTGCTATTTCGCCATCCGATTATTACAATGTATGTATACAAGTATCAACATTTGAAAGAAAAGAGAAGTCCCCACCGGACTTCGAACCCCGGGCCTTCCCTGAAATCTAGTCTGGGTGCTCTACTTTTATAATGCTTATTAATATCTATAAATAATGCTCTTATCTCTCTTATCTTTTTATCATGATGTTCACCTTTTTAAACATTTTCTTGTTGTTGAGATGATTTTATATCAGATTAAATTAGAGTATAATAATAATAACATTAATAACCACTCAGACACGGCAGACACCCAAACTAAAATATATAATGTCTGTTCGTAAATGCATAATCGATTCATGGATTAAGAATGACATGGACCATCCGTAAAGGAAACATAAGGAAATTCCCATCCTTAATTCTTATTTTTATCGTGCATAGAGTTGTTTGCTATTTATGTTTACTTGAGACTATATTAGGCGCTTGCGTGTGACGTCAGTGTGACCTTGGATCGGGAGTTTCAACAGTTGTCCGCCAGTCGTCGATGGTGGCCTGGTGGAGCTCCACAATGTATAAGCATAGGAGAAAATATTTAAAAAATTATTTAAAAATATATAAAGAAGAAATTCTGAATTCTGAGGTGAGCAAAAGTTTGTAAATTTTATTTTAAACATTTGTTCACCTCATATATATATTTTTTTTTTCATTTTAAATAATTTAAAATGTATTTTTTTAATCTTTTGCCTGCATGCAGAGTTCTCTACCACTCCACCGGCATGGCAGGCTGCGCGCGCATGTTTTCACTCAGCCCCTGTAAAGTAGACTGATTGCGTTGCTCATGCAACCGCCTTATAGGGAGGGAAAATAACATCGCAAGTATACGGAAGGTCAGGAGGGGGAGTTGAGGGTAGAAAAGAGAAATTGGAGGCCCAACTACTATGGCATTAGATAGGAAAAATGGTATAATAATAATAAAAAAAAAAAAAAAAAAAAGTTTTGATTGTTCTTTAATGATGCCATTTTTTATGCTATTTATCGTTTATTGGTACATTTTTACAATTAAACCTGTTTTATTTTATTTAATAAAATGAAAAGAATCAATATATAATTTTTTTATACTTTATATACTATATAGTCTGTGCATTCTGGTCCTCCATAGGGCAGCAACTTACAGGGGTATGATGTCAGCGCAATCTTTACGAACAAACAGTGCTTATACCTACGAATGACAAATCAAAAATTGCTTTAAATTTGAACATTTTGAATTAAAGACTAAAGAAGTAAACGTTTTTTTTTAAACTTAATTTGCAAACAATACCTGAAGATTCAGCAAAGAAAATAAAGAATAAATTATGGTCTTTTTAGTTTATCTGAAACGATATAAGATTATAAAAAAGTAACTTATTATAAGAAATAATAATACAATAAACAGTATAAATCTTATATAGTGAGTTGCATTAATTGGTTGGTTGGTTGGTATTTTGGGGCTATTGACACATTTTGGTCATATATGCCCCCAGTTGCATTAATTAATGTGCTTTAAATCTTATAATTATAATATAGCTATAATATATTTTAAATATTTTTATAGTATTCCCGCATGAATTATTTCTTTTATATAATATAGAATTATAGATCATATGACCCATGTCGTGTTTTTATTGTTGTGTTCTATTTTAAAATTTAAATTACTTCGTTCTTTATGGCCTTTATGCTAAGCTAAATATTAATAATAAATAAAAATTCATTGTATAAAAAGTAAAAGCTTTTTATCATTATGAATATTTTATCATAAAATTTAACTGCAAACTTCATACATTTTCAAATGTGTGTATATGTATAATCTTGTAATTTGTGTTTTTATTAATACTGATAGATAAGTTTCATGTTGATATTTGTAATACGAACATAAAAAAAAAAAAAAAAAAAAAACAATTTAAAACAAGTTTTTTTGTAACATAGTTTTAGAATTAATAAATATATTATTATAGTTATTATTTATATGTTATTTTATATTCCATTGATATGTTCAATAAAATAATTTTTTATAGTCCGAGTTTAAAGAAGCATTAAAACAGGTTGCAATTTACATCTTGTTTCTGCATAGCAAATTTATTGCATTTTGTATGCACATATTATTAAACAAATAAATAAAACGTGTTTGAATAATTATTCTTTTTAAATGATAGAATATTATATATAAATATGTATATACAATATATAAAATCAAACTTTTTTAAATACCTTCAATATGAATCAATATATCACTGCTAAAATCCGCTACACTTTTATAAAGTTTATTTCCCATCTTTCATCTACTTTGTGCGTCATCGGTAGAAAAAATAAAGTTAATTAATCTATCTGTTATGACGCCTCAAGTTGAATTAGTTGTAGAAAGTTTTCTGTCATCTTGCCGTCGCTCACAAAGTATACTAAAAATGATGATGAAAAAATGGATTTACCAAGAATAAAGTAACTAATCGAGAGAATTACGATGACTTATTGACTAAACAAAAATAAATAAAACAAAAAAGCAAGCCAAATTTTTAAAAGACTTTTAATATGATCATATTTTAATTTTTTTTTTAAATAAAAAACAGACAAATGAAGACAGAAATTTTTATTTTTTTTAATGAATTTGTGTGCACTGCGTAATTTTGTACGTATAATATATACAGAAGATCATTTATAAGTTTTGCTTCAAAACTAGATAATTACACTTTTAGATAACGCTGTTATTCCTTAATACATCATATCACTTGAAAGAACGTACCATTTTGAAACTTAAAATTATCTTATGATGACAGTATATGATTTTTTTTTTAAGTAAAATAATGAATATAATGTCAGAAATTAATAGAATTTCAATTTTTTTTTTAAGATTTTTCAACCTGTAATCAATGACGTCAAAATTTATTAGTTATAATACTTTACATTGTGCATTGCTAGATTCAATTTAAAATGTTATCTTGTAGTAAAGTAGTAAATGTGTTCACGAGCGATGTTGTTCCACGCCACTCTTATATTGTGTGGTATTTTTTCGTTTGCCCCCTCCCCCCCCCCCCCCCCCCATCAGTTGGCCCGGAGGTGAACTCTCAACTTTATAAGGGCTGACAAGAAGTAACCACTCCCTGGAGCCAAGAGACCTGGGGGAGCCGTCACACGATTTATCCCTGCAGGCTGCTGCTTTCGTCCTGCTTACTCGAGTCTACAGTATATAGCGGGGCTTTTAACACACCAGCCATGTGCAAACTTGTACAGCTACGGAACGAACCTTCAATCAACTCACGGCAAACAATTGGCTATATGATAGAATATTTTTACAGATATTGATTTTGAATTTTTACCGACTTGCATTTTTTTTTAGTATTATAGTTTCAAAAATAGCAAATTGAAACTTCTAAATGAATACAAGCCATGAATTTCTTTTTAGAAAAAGGTAGAAATTAAAATACATAATTTATGTTTATGAAAATAGTTTTTAACAACTTTTAGATCAGTGGCAGCAAAATCTTTGACTTGGTTAAAGGAGAACAATATTTTAATATAATATAGTACTTTAATAGGACATTTCTTCATAAGAACTAATATAACTAAAAGTATTATGCTAGATGCGGTAATGACAACAAATTTCCATAGCACTGTACACCTTGGGACTGCACGAACATTAACCTGAATCTTTTAGTGGACATTGTCACGCAGTCTGTGTGATGAAGGCATGGGGCGTGGATGTCTGAGTGCAGCTCTTCTCTCAACATTTCAAATATTTCAGCGGGAGTAACCTTTGAACTGCCCCAAACTCAAACATAATTATTTAAAAGAGTCGAAAGTACTAAAATTTCAAATTATTATTTTTCTTTTTTTTTTTTTAAGCCAAATCAGTGAACACTGGTGATCTTTATTTTATTATTATTTGACAGCTTTGCACCTGTCAGATTGAAACGTAGGCTAATTTCTGTGCCTTAATTAAGTAAGGTGTGTAACAGTTTATGCATAATATTAAAGGTAAGAAACAAATGACAAGTACTGTTTCAAAAATAATGATCATGCCAGTGTACATCACAGGTCATAACTTGATCTGAAAAATTGCAAATCCCAGGGCAGAAATTATAGTTTGCTTCAATACAATCAATGCAATCCGTTATATGCATGTACACCTTGGAATAGCTCCTGCCTCATTTGATAGCGCTGCAACTCTATCAAAATTAAGAGACAAAGAGGATACAAATTTGCAATTTTGGGGGAGATAAGAAAAGTACCTTTTCTAGCCACCCCGAAAATTTCAAGTTCATCACGCCTTTATAGATTGCGTAGCAACCCCTACAATCGAAGCAGAAGTAAAGTTCGTGGTGTCTTATTTGTAATAATTGCTTGTTGTTGATAATGACACCAGACATCAGCACCAAAAATGTTCAAATTTAATCGACACTACTGCCATCTAACGATCATGTAAATTTTTTTTAAAGTGATGAGTGTTAACTTGAAAGGCAAGTGCAGGAGTGTGATGATTGACGGACGTCTTGACACTGTTTAGTCGCCGCTTGTGGTCTCATTTGGGGGCTATCGTAGAGAGAGAGAGAGAGAGAGAGAGAGAGAGAGAGAGAGAGAGAGAGAGAGAGAGAGAGAGAGAGAGAGAGAGAGAGAGAGAGAGAGAGAGAGAGAGAGAGAGAGGAGAGAGAGAGAGAGAGAGAGAGAGAGAGAGAGAGAGAGAGAGAGAGAGAGAGAGAGAGGGAAGAGCTACTACCTCCCCTTGACTGCCAGCTGTTGCGCTGCTACTGCCTTTTGGTGAGAGGTGCCACTGCAGCCAGTTTAGTATAGCACATTCCCAAGGTGTTGACACAAGTGTTACAACACCAAATACACTTCAGATTTTCATGACTTTTTAAAATAAATTGGGTAAATTAAGAAGAAGATAAAATTACAAAAATTCTAATATTAAAATATATATAATACACAATCAAAACTTAACACTATTAAAAAAAAAAATAATATTAAATTTGAGATTAATTTTGTTTATTTTATGAGTAGTTTATAAAAAAATTGCAATGAAATTGAATTGACATTTTTTTTTCACATATATTTTTTCTTGCAATCTCTGCAACCCGCATGACTTTAAGCATAACCGTGCAGTGGCTACCCACCCGCCCGATAATGCTCTGAGGTTAAAATTAAGTTGAACTGCTTGCTGGAGAGAAGAGATGGAGCGCGATTAATGCGTGCCAGATACCTTGCTCTCCCCCTACCAATGGCAGGCAAGCAGGCAGCCAGGCAAACCAAGAATAGACAGTTAAGAACAGCCAGGCAAGCATATAATAATAGTAAAAGAGGTAACCCTACTATAACCATAATATACACTGTCTAACTTTTCTCCAAATATGGTGTGTGAGGAGTGACAGGTTATAGCTGATAGATTGTCAGCGCAGTCTAAGGGGAGATTATTACAACAAAGTTTCAGAGACTTAATAATATATTTCACATTGGGCCAAATTTTGTTTTAGTGCAGGAAATATAATATATTATTTATGTATATTGCTCCTCGTTTAGAATATTGATATACCTTGCCTAGCACAATCGTAGTAACAAAAGGAGCTGTCTGCCATACCAGGTGAGTGCAATTATGAGCTGTAAATCGATAAGGCAGAAATTCACTGTCTGTTGCATATATATATATATACGATCGTGGTAGGCAGATAAGTTTCATTATACTGGACGAGGGATGATATAAAAAATAACGCAATTCAGCGTCCTTAATTATGTTTTTTTTTTTATGTTTATCATGATATATGATAAATCATGTAATAAAATGTTTTGTATCTTTTGCATTTAAAACTACACGTATTTGACTCTTACAAGTTTACTTCAACAAAATACTGCATGCGATTGGAGATCTGTTTTTACATGAAAAAAAAAAGTAAATAAATAGGTAGTTGTGTGTGAAGAACAAAAAAAAATTTGGCGTGTTTTTATGATTTTTTTTCTTTTTTTATTTTATTTAGACTTTTGTCACAATACTATGCATATAATATATACGATATAAACATGAGGAGTATAATTTGAAATTTTAAAATAATTTATATATATATATATTATATTATTTGAGAATTCCTAGTGAACTCTGTTCAACTAACTTTGAAAAAAAACAGCCAATCACCCGTAATTTATTCATGTCAGATGCAAGCAGCAAAAATATCAGAAACAACAAAATGTTCAAAAAGTATATAAATTAATTAATATATATTTCGGCACTTTTCAGACAGAATAGGTTTTATTAAAATTCTCAAGAACAATACAATGTTAATATTCAAACCTTCTTTTATATAAAAGTCCTGATTGAAAGCAACCTTATAACATCATCTTTACCTGGCGGCACCGTTCTATAGCTTTTTTCAATATGAGAATACAAATTCTTGAGCGCAATAGTGAAGCGGGTTGCAGCGTATATAAGTGCAAATCTTTTCTGCTTTTTTTATGATTGATTTGGCTATAAAGTCTTAAGTACTTAAGTCTAAACTTTATGTATAATGTACTATAGATCATGATTTTTTTATAATAAAAGCGTTTTTGAATAATGTTTATTTGTGATCTTAGTTTTATATTCCTTTATTTTTATTTTTTAATTTCTTTTCTTTTATTTGTGTTTAGTTATTTAGTAATTTGAAACAGTTATTGCTTTTACTTTTAATTAATTAATTAATTAATTTATTTCTCATGTGGCTGTAATATATATATATATATATATATATATAGCATGTTTTGATGCTTGTCTTGTATCCTACCAAAGCGCTGGTGGAGGGCTTTGATCCTACCCAGCATATGTAAAAAATGTGTTACGTATTTTAAACTTTAATTGGTGTGTTTCTACAGTTAAAAAATATTACTTGTGCTCGGAGACAAAGAGGGATAGACAAAATTTTAGAGTTGTAATATTTCTGGTACAAAACAAATAAACGAAGCAAAATTTGAGGCATAAACAGATGGTTTGGAGCTATGTGTACAGTACGTTAGAAAGAGCTTTTATAACACTTTTAAGTTTGATTTCTACTGTATAATATAATTATACTAATATTGCGAGTCACATTATAAATCTAAATATTCCCTTAAAAAAAACTAAACCTCCTTGTTCATTGCATATATTTATTATAAATTTATTGAATTTAAAAAAAATACTGTACAATTTTCCTCAGTTACATATTTTTTTTTATGATATAAGATTCAGCCAATTTTGATCTAATTATTTTATAATACACCCAATCGCCTTCTTTTACTGCAGCACCAGATATTTCTGAACCAGCATCGTCAATCGTTTTTATTTTTATTTTATTTTTTTTTTTTTTTGTTATTTCAGATATGAACTTTATTGTGATTGCTTGAGAAATCTGGTCAAATGATATCCTGTTGTACAGTAATAAAAGTGCTCTATAATTCCTCCTCATGGCTTTGCAAGCTACTCTTCTTTTATAACGACGTATATTGTATAAATATATACTGTATATTTATGTCTTCTTTATTAAAAATATAGTTTAATAATGTATACATTTCGATTATAAACCTACCAACTTAAAGTTACCAAGTACCAAGCACTGTGAGCATAATAAATATATTTAGTCATATTAAAGAAGGTTTCCTGACGAGGGTTCATAATAAAATAAAGGTAGCTGAATCTTACTGGACTGTTTCCAATTGTAGATTATTTTGTAGTTCGTCGAGAAACTTGATATATTTATATCATTATATTAAATTGAATCTCATTGAAAAATATTTATTTTATTCATGTTATTAGTAAAACAAGACACAGAGAGATTTTTCGATGATGGGGAAATCATATAAGCTGAAAGAAGTGTTATAATTTTCCTATAAGATTGTGGAAGGTTTTGTGGGAAAAAAACAAACAAAAATTTGTTCACCAAAATATCATAATCATTAAACAATATTATATCTATAGATGGACACAACCTGAATGAATTTTCTTTATTCAAATGTGAATAAAAACAATTTAAAATTAAGGTGAAATGCAATTTATTAAGTGTTTTTCTATGTATGTCATACGTGCTTTAAGAAGAATTATTATAAATTTACATGAATAATAGAGTCATAGCATGTTTCACTTGAAAATTAAGACTGATGAGGTATGAAAAAGAAAACAAAAATAAATAACTTGACGACCTCTAAAGATCATGTTCATTAGTTTGTTTGAGGGAATATAAAAATATAACCCACCTATCATAATATATACGACTGATATTTTAAATATAAAATATACATATTATATAAAATTTTATAAATTATAGTAGCACATCTCCTGCATGAAATCGTAAAAAAAAAAAGAAAAAAAAATACATACACACAATTTTAGGTAAAGGATTATTTACTCAAATTAATACAGCATAATTATAAAGATACATTGCATTATTTAAATGTGAAAAAAATCATTATCATTACATTCATTACACGTATACGTATATATAAGTTCATATATTATTTAACATAAACATAAATACATCTTGCTTCACAAAATATAATTAAGTCGCATCACGCATTGCATGATGTTTCATAACTATATTATATATATATATATATATATATATATATATATATATATATATATATATATATATATATATATATATATATATAAATAAATATAAAAGCATTACGTGTACATAACATTTAATTTATTATTGAGAGCAAATAGTATATTTATATTTTTGAATAAAAGTAATAATATTTGCAGATAAAATAGAATACAGTGGTTAACTAGTAATTATGAAATTAATTTATCTTTATAATAGTCAGTGCACTCTTAATATAGACACACATCGCACACACATTCTTATATAGTACGCATCTGTTTGTATTACGCATTAAATTATACAACATCGGAATACGCTATACTCCGTGTATAAAGAAATATTTTAATTCTTATTATAATGTAACAGGCATGCAAATCTTTGAAGCCAAAATTCAAACTTAAAGGCATACATGCCTCAAATTAAAAATTAGGCAGTCACAGAGAGCTGCTAGAGTTGACAACCAACATTTGGATTATTTTTTCCGTGCGCGATGCATCTGCATGAGCGGGGGCTGCAAAGTAAGGATGCAGGTCCTTGATGACGTCAAAAAACATGGCGGCGTATGTATGGTTGTGCGCTGTGACGTCATTTTGACGTTAGCAAGGACCTGCATCCGTACTTTGCAGCTTAAGAGTTGCAAAATGAAATAGAAAGACTAATAGATATACGGGAAAGAAAAAAAAAAAAAAAAAAAAAAAAGTATGTACTATACCTTCATGTTTTCTGAGATTCATGGTTGATGTATTTTTTTTTTAATTTTTAATTTTTATTTTAACAGTAGATATCTTTGATATCGCTTATTACGCTTATTAACATCAAGTGAATGTATGAACTCATGAACATACTTAGGCCGAAGAAGCCACAAAACGTTAAGATTAAGACCACATCATTTGGGCATCAAATTTTTAAAGTCTAATTCAATGTCCTTTGTTTCTTTGTATATATTGTTATATACAGTAAAATATTATTTAATATGCATGGCAGTATCAGGCGCGGATCCAGGGGGGTGGCTGAGGTGGCTGCAGCCCTCTCCCCCCCCCTCCCCGAAAATTTGGATTTAACATGAGCAATGTAGGCATTTCCCCCACTTAATTTTTTTTAACATTGGCCTTATGAAGGCAGCCCCTACCGAAAATTGCATGGCTCTGGATCCGCACCTGTATACAATGTATAGAAAACTGTTTTATTTCTTCAACTCTAAATCTAAAAATAAAATGATAGAACTTGAGTTCCATGTCTTAGTTGAGCATAGTTCTTTTTGTGATCTAAAGCAAAAGAATTTTATGTCTTTATATCTCTCTCCCCCTCCCCCTTTTTTTAAAGGTTGCTTGAGTAAGCTTTCAACTCTGTTTAGCGAGGTAGAAAAGAGTAGCGGAGGCAGAAACAACTAGA
Source organism: Siphlonurus alternatus (assembly GCA_949825025.1). Classification (NCBI taxonomy): domain Eukaryota; kingdom Metazoa; phylum Arthropoda; class Insecta; order Ephemeroptera; family Siphlonuridae; genus Siphlonurus; species Siphlonurus alternatus. Next base: position 60,627,036 of record OX463788.1, on the reverse strand, counting down.
GAAAAAAGTAGAGAGAGAAAGAGAGAGAGAGAGAGAGAGAGAGAGAGAGAGAGAGAGAGAGAGAGAGAGAGAGAGAGAGAGAGAGAGAGAGGCGGCGACGAGAGAGTAAGAGCGTATATAATCTCATTTTTAACATTGGGTATTATTTTCCCTTTTCCTCGCTTCAACATTACAGTATAATATGCGCCTCTCTCTTTCTCCTGCCTCCCTAATTCTCTTTATAATCATTGTTGTCTTCAAATTGGCTGATACATTTCATTTGTGCCCTGCCTCTCTTGAATAATACATAAATACAGCTCTAATATGCATATTATTATCATGTAAAATGATAATAATAAAAAAAAAAGGATTGTAGTGAAATTTACTATAATTTGTGCAGTAATAAGAAAATTGTTTTAATATGACAAGATTATGTTGCATAAAAAGAAGTCTTTTTTTTTACAACCGTATTAATTAACATACATTATTATTTAATCCGATTAGTTTTTTAACTTGGTAATGTATATATTTAAGTGGAATATTTTATGTTTCAATGAAAGTTAGATGATGGAAATTTTTTGTATTTTCTTGTCAACAAAGATGATCTCATATACAACCTTATATAGTAAAAGTAAAATAATATAAATATATAACATTCCAGTATTATCTTCGTTTTAAACTTAAATTGTATTAACTTATTTTATAGCTTCACAGAATATTCAGGTACTTCAAATTTTGATTTATGGAAAGAGAAAGATGCCCCAAGTTGAAATACTTTTCATCTCTTTTGATGTCTCTTCTTGTATTTTATTCTTTTATATCCTTCTATTTGCCCCATTTTCGAGATAAAAAGGATAAAGATCACATCTTATTTCCTCGTATTAAGTATAAAATGTTAGAAATTTTGTCTCTGTTTCATCCTCATTCCAGTGAGGAAGAAATAAAATGTGCTTTTGAGGTAAAAAGATGTAATAAGATTAGTTTTAGACATGTAAGGGATGAGTTGGAGACGTAATTTTTCAACTAGGGGCAGTACTCAAGATGACATTACAAATAAAATACACTTTCAAGAAAGCGCGGGTTTAGATGATAATGTCTATATTGTCTATACATTGCATCAGTGTGTTTGAATTTACAATAATATAATAAATAGAGTGAGACATTAGAAAAAGAGAAAAATCTGAGTGTCTTCAATTCCGTAATAATTCAAGTTAGAGATAAACAATAATTTGATTTAAAACTCTCATTTGCATTGAGAGACAAAAATTTTTCTCTTTTGACTATTATACATTTACACATATCCAGTAAATAGTTTATTCACTATACATATTATATTATGTATTATAATTATGTTCAATAATAATTATACTACCCCAAGATGTATAATAGTTCAAGTAAGGGATTATTGTTGATAAAGAAAGTTCAATGACCTCTACCATAAAGGGCACGTATTATTGGAGTGCAATGACCTCCAGGTGCTACTGACTCTTACGTTAGTCGCATCAGCGTTTTACATACTGGAAAATCACAGGAGTACCTAATTAGCACCTTTCATTGGTCAGTCATTTAATATCAAAGTCTAAAATATTAGATTAACGTAATGATGAGTTAGTCTCCTTAATTGTCCTTTAGCTGTGTGAATGGACGCAATTTATGGAGGAAGATAACCAGGTTAATTCCGCCTAATTCAATGAAATGACAGTGACCGTGATTAGTGATTATCTTCCTGGATAACTTCATCGTGAATCGCACCCAATATCTTATATGTTAAGATGCAATGAACTTAAAAGTTTGGCAGTACTGTACATGTAATAAATGAATTAATTTCTATACATATACTTGTACAGTACATTATGTTTATGGAATTTTTACATCAATGAAATTACTCGATGGTCTACCTACAAGCAAGCGATCGGGAGAAAGAGACAGGCCAGGTTACGTAACTCGAGAAAGGTCAATTCAGTGACGGTGATGACGAAAAGAAAGAACTTGATGACCTTTGTACTGCTGACTTCAATAGATTCGGCGACGAAAATGTACATGGATGGGATTTTGTTGGAGGTTAGGCAACCTGCTTAGCATTAAAACAAAGCTAGTTGCATACATGCGATTCATTTTGCATTTCATTTTCCATAGTGTTATCTATAAAGTTATTTTTATATCTGACTCGATTTGTGTGCATGTATCTATTGTGTCTTTTATGCAATAAAACTTTTTATAAACTTCAACAACTTGTTCACAAATTTTTATATGCACAAATAATAGTATGATTAGTAATACATTTTACTATACATTCAATTTTAATTGCTGTTCTAATGTAAATTCATTATTAGAAGAAAAAAAAATGCTAGAGTTAAATAATCAATATTCTTATCTTCATAATTAAAATTGCAGTAATATTTAAGTAATAATTCAATAATTATAACTATTCAGTTAATTATGTTTGTGAATTATAAGGTGTTACAAATAAGGGGAGAATATAGAATATAATATCTCACTGGACTTAAGTTGATTTTTAGTTGATTAGTTTGTCTGCAGTTCAGACGTTAAATTCTATATTCATTTTGCAATGAAAGAAAAAAATATGTGCCAAGACTTTTGTTATAGAGGAAATATGTTTATGATTGCAATATGATAAGAAGAAATTGAATTAATATTTTCGAACATTGACCTAAACTCCCTAAAGTTTGGTAAAGACATTGCGGTGGGTGTAGTTGCATCAGCAACGACAACGGCAGCAACGGCGGTGGAGGCTGTCGGTGGCGGCGGCGCGGCGCTCGGCAAGCAAGCAGGCAGCAGGGACGGACGGCCAGCAGTATTGATTCACCCTCCACGCCGCTGCTGCCGCTGCTGCCGCCACTGCCTGAGGTTGGCTTGTCGAGCGCGCGGGCTGCTCGGGGTGGGCTGCCTCCCTCTCAGCCACCCGCCCGAACTGGGTCAATATTTGCCGCCTAGCTGCCAGCCAGCCTGCCTGCCTGCTTGCCTAGCCTGCAGCCACGGGACAGTTATGCCGATGGGGAACACCAAAAGCATAGATTTCAAGAAAAAAAAAAAAAAAAAAAAATCAGAACAATGGTAACAAAAAAATTTATATAAATGTATACATACAAAATTATTTTGCTATAAAAAAATTCAAATATAATATTTACATATTAAAAAAAAAATACATATAATAAAATATAATATATTTTCTCTATGATTATAATCGGTGCCATCATATTTATATACCTTTACGCATATTTCATGAATGTTATATATGAGAGAGAGGGAGAGAGAAAAAAAATACTACAGGTGTGATAAAATATCAAGCCTACCACCCTTTGCAGTCACATGTTCAATATATTATTATTACCATGTGGTACTCACCGCTCAGAAAGACGTTTCGGTGTTCACAAAATTAGACGTCGATCAGATAACCAAATCAATAATTTAGATCAATTTATTAATTTTTTATATATAATATATATTGTGTTTTTTATAGAAAAAAATTAACACTTCATGAAAAAAAAAAATGAAAACAGTACTTTGATTAACTAGAAGATTATAATAACTTTATAATATGCACTGGTATTGTTCAGTTAGCTGTTATACCTTGCCGTATTATGCAAGTGCAAAAGCGGTTGGTAGTGGTGTTGGAATACGTGGGCGTGGGTGTATGTAATATGTATCTGTGTGAGTGAGAAAGAGAGAGAGAGAGCGAGAGAGATAGATAGAGAGAGAAAGAGAGTATAGTGAAATTTTGGGAACGCATGCGCTAGCCAAGAGCCAACTAAAAACTTTTAGGGTGGGGATGATGTTTTCAATCGATTGTTTCTTGTTCCCTCCACCCCCCGTCCATCCCACGTAACTGGTGAGCCCCAGCATATTCCAGGGACAGCCCACGAATGACGTCATAGTGTTCAAGTTATGACGTCATAAGCATAGCAGTCAGCAATGAGCTATGCCTCGACCCGCCACTGGCTGCCAGAGGTGCTGTTTTACTGCTGCTTGATTCTACTGACGTGGGGAATATTAGCAAATGAGCCAGAGAGAAATGGGAAAGTCATGAGATAGAAAAGATAGTAAAGAAAAAAATACATAAAAAAGGTGTATAACAAAAGATTGTGAGAGAAAAAGAAAAATAGAGAATTTGATGGAGAACCTACGGTTTTAGGGAAGTAAAATAAAATAATAATAATAAATAAAAATTAACAGATTATATTATAAAAATAGTGAAAAAGATAGAGAGAGAATATTATAATATGTAGTTTTATATATATTTAAATAAGAGAGAGAAATGTATAACAGGGTAAGGTGGGGGTATTAAAATTATATAGGGTAAGGCGGGGTAATAGAAGAGGGAAAAGTTTAATTAATTCTTGGAGGTAACAGCTGCATGACTATAGAAGCCTGTTAGAGTTGTCCGTCGTCTGTTGATGCTAAGAATGGTGACACTTACATTGGAATAATTACATTCAGATAATCATCACATGGCTGTCAGATGTAGATGTATGTGTACATATTGTAAATAAAATTTATAATATGTAAATTAATCACTTTAAATTTAAAATTATAAAATGTAATTTATATATTTTTTTATATTATATAATATTTTCATTTATATGTAAAATACTTTTTTTCCTTTTCATGTAGAAAAAAAAATATCTATGACAACAGAATTCACATTGATTTCCCAAGAAACACATTTATTGTTGATGTTTTGTTGTTGTTGTTTTTCCTTTTTTTTAAGACTTATTTTGAAGGGTTAGTAATTTAATTTAATAAATCAAAATGTTATTATGGTATGGTGGTTTTAAATCAGTCATATTTATATCAATTTAAAAAATAAATTGTATAAGGACAACGAAAATACAGTATTACAATGAAAAATCGATCTAGTATAATGATATAGCGAACAGTCAATATTCAATAAAGAGGCAAAATAATGTTTTTGTCCTACAATTTAATTAAAGAACAAACTATCAAGTCCTATGATATACATAATTATAATGCATACATATTTAATATACCATATTTTTATATTTTATATTATAAATGTAATCGATGAATTTTATTTTTAATGATAGTTGCGTGTCAGGCTGAAATTATTCACCATATTATATTATATACATACTGTGAATTGAACGACATTTCCCCTTTGTTGTATTGTATAACATGCGTTGTAGTGGAGAATGGTCACACTTGTTCATAAATATCTATAGATATCAATGATAGATTAGCCTGAGAGAGTTATTTGTGGTAAACAGCTTATGCAAGTATTGATATACAATTTATATACACAACATTTCTGATTTAACTTTATCAGCCTATAGCTTGGCATAAATTAAATGTTTAATGCATAATTTATAAGAGAGTCGAGGAAGAAAAAAAAAATGATGAGAAATAATTATATTCCCATTTCGCTATACAAACTCGGTCATGCTCGTAAATACACAATCAAATAATAATCAAGTCTGATTTTTCGTATATTATGTTCCTTGTACGGATGGTTCATTTGATTTTTGTATTCTTTATTAGTGAATCGATTGTGCATTTACAAACAGAATTATATATGATCTAAAAAAAAAAAAAATGTGCAGACTAGGAAATCAGAGCCAAAGATACTGCAAATGCTTCAGCATCCTCTCACAATGATGAAGTCCGGTGCAAAATCTCATACCCACTTTGGTACCCCCTCTTGTTGTAATTAGTCCAACACAAGACTTTTACTATACTTTTGCTAGTGAAACAATGACGCTTTTATTTCATTGATATCGTTCTCAGGTCATAGATTTTTAATCAATTTTACCCACAAAATTAATAAATGAAATACCATTAATTAATATTTGTAATCTTCACAAAAGTATTAATTTTGATAAATGATATATAAATTATACAGTATAAAGCCGGTATTACACGATACAATTTTCCTAACTATTGCATACAATTTTTTCTTTGAACTCCATTTGTTTGTATAGAGATGAAATTTTCTTGCAAGGAAAAATTGATTGCAAAATTGTAAGGTGTAATACGGGCTTAATACATTTTTCAGAGTCTGATAACTATTTAAAATATAATTTATTAGAACTGGATTCATGGTTATGCAACTCACTTGAAAAAATAGAATATTATTTTATTCAAATAGTCCCTTAATACAGGAAAAAAAAAATGTGTCGTATACATATTTAAGTCCATCTACTTCTGTGGAGCACAGAATATTATAAGAGATTTTATTTTAAAATTTATAAATACCAATTTGACGTGAATCGATGTATAATTTTGATTATTTGTAGCGTTTTGAGCGTGCGCAACACAAGGACTGACGCTGTACTGCATGATAATTAAGTTGTGCACCATATAGAAGAAAATCCACGCAGTAGCTAATGAATCTTCGAAATATTTTTTAATAATAATTTAAATCTAAAATATATTTGAATAATTTAAAATATAATTATTAAATTCAAGAGAGGTCTTAAATAAAAACCAAGAGCATGTTTCTTATTTATAACATTGGCTCACATTCAGACCTCTCTATATATAAGTAGGTTATTTTGCTCGGAAATATCAATGCCATAATATTTTACTGCAGGTGCTTCAAAATCGCAAAGTCACTCATGTAAATTTAATATACCTTTAGATGCAAAAAGAGAAGGATTCCAGAAATTATACTCAAAATTATGATATTCATTCAAGTTATAACACAAAGAATTAAAGTACGTGTGGAGGGACATAAGTCAAGTTTGCTTGAAAAACGATCACTTTATCAAACAGCAAAATTGTAACCACATTTAACAACTATACCTGTTTTACGTATTAAACCACCTAGTTAAACGTTGTTAAGCTAAACATGGTTATAGAAACCTGGCTAACTGCTTCGTGAATCGTGCCCAAAACGTCTGAAAATGTCCTAAATATAATTATATAGTTTTCTTAATATTACATATATTATGTATCTTTTTTGGTTTATCTTTTTGAAGAAGTTATAGTAAATAACTTGTTTTCTGTATGTATGTATGTATGTATGTATGTATGTATGTATGTATGTATGTATGTATGTATGTATGTATGTATGTATGTATGTATGTATGTATGTATGTATGTATGTATGTATGTATGTATGTATGTATGTATGTATGTATGTATGTATGTATGTATGTATGTATGTATGTATGTATGTATGTATGTATGTATGTATGTATGTATGTATGTATGTATGTATGTATGTATGTATGTATGTATGTATGTATGTATGTATGTATGTATGTATGTATGTATGTATGTATGTATGTATGTATGTATGTATGTATGTATGTATGTATGTATGTATGTATGTATGTATGTATGTATGTATGTATGTATGTATGTATGTATGTATGTATGTATGTATGTATGTATGTATGTATGTATGTATGTATGTATGTATGTATGTATGTATGTATGTATGTATGTATGTATGTATGTATGTATGTATGTATGTATGTATGTATGTATGTATGTATGTATGTATGTATGTATGTATGTATGTATGTATGTATGTATGTATGTATGTATGTATGTATGTATGTATGTATGTATGTATGTATGTATGTATGTATGTATGTATGTATGTAT